>CM025840.1:32213931-32221431 GCA_014673565.1 Sebastes schlegelii
CGGACAAAGAAGTTTGAAAAGTGCGACAAAAGAATCTGAAAAAACTGTCCGAAAAAAAGATCTGAAAATGTCAGAAAAAAAGTCTGGAAAAATATCTGAAAAATGTCGGACAAAGAAGTCTGGAAAAACTGTCCGAAAAAAAAATCTGAAAAAAGTCTGGAAAAAAAGCCCGAAAAAAAGTCTGAAAATGTCGACAAAAGAAGTCTGAAAAACTGTCCGAAAAAAAGATCTGAAAAAAAGTCTGGAAAAAAGCCCAAAAATGATCTGAAAAGTCGGACAAAAGAAGTCTGAAAAACTGTCCAAAAGATCTAAAAAACGTCTGGAAATAAAGCCCGAAAAAAAGCCCGAAAAAAGTCTGAAAAATGTCGGACAAAAGAATTTTGAAAAACTGTCCGAAAAAAAGATTTGAAAAAAAGCCCGAAAAAAAGTCTGAAAATGTCGGACAAAGAAGTCTGCAAAAACTTTCCAAAGATCTGAAAAAAAGTCTGGAAATAAAGCCCGAAAAAAGCCCGAAAAAAAGTCTGAAAATGTCGGACAAAAGAAGTCTGAAAAAACTGTCCAAAAAAAAAGATATGAAAAATGTCGGACAAAAGACGTCTGGAAAAACTGTCCGAAAAAAAAGTCTGGAAAAAAAGTATGAAAAATGTCGGACAAAAGAAGTCTGGAAAAACTGTCCGAAAAAAAAGATCTGAAAAAAAGTCTGGAAAAAAAGCCCGAAAAAAAAGTCTGAAAATGTCGGACAAAAGAAGTCTGAAAAAACTGTCCGAAAAAAAGATCTGAAAAAAAGTCTGGGGAAAAAAAGCCCGGAAAAAAGATCTGAAAATGACTGAAAATGTCGGACAAAAGACGTCTGTAAAAACTGTCTGAAAAAAAAAGATCTGAAAAAAAGTCTCAAACACACTAACAACACAACAACTACAACTATATTATATAAAATATATATATATAAACGTATAATACAGTCATGTTTATTACCCAGAATGCAGCACACAGCGTCAACACCAGACACACCTGCACACACAGAGGGTTTTATTATCCTCACATTAAACTACACAACAGTAATGACAATACTTACATACTACTAGTTATAGTTTATAGTACTAGTACTACTAGTACTAGTACTAGTACCAGTACTACTACTACTGGTACTATCACTCACTATCATGATGACGGTGGCGAAAGCTCTCTCTATAGCACACATGGTCTTCAGCTGACGACAGGGACCCATCAAGAACATGGTGCTGGAACCAAACACAGTTCATCACTGAGGGATGATGGGTAATGTAGTCAGTTAAACATGTGATAACTGAGGGTTGATGGGTAATGTACCTGGCCATAGCTAAGATGGTTCCCACACTGTAGAGGACAGCGAACACAGCGAGACCAAACCAGGGATCCACAGCAGACAGCTACCCTGGAGACAGACAGACAGACAGACAGACGGGCTGTTACCATGGAGACAGACAGACAGACGGGCTGTTACCCTGGAGACAGACAGACAGACAGACGGGCTGTTACCATGGAGACAGACAGACAGACAGACGGGCTGTTACCATGGAGACAGACAGACGACAAGCTGTTACCATGGAGACAGACAGACAGACAGACAGACGGGCTGTTACCATGGAGACAGACAGACAGACAGACAGACGGGCTGTTACCATGGAGACAGACAGACAGACAGACGGGCTGTTACCATGGAGACAGACAGACAGACAAGCTGTTACCATGGAGACAGACAGACAGACAGACAGACAGACGGGCTGTTCCATGGAGACAGACAGACAGACATGCTGTTACCATGGAGACAGACAGACGTGCTGTTACCATGGAGACAGAAAGACAGATGGGCTGTTACCATGGAGACAGACAGACAGACGGGCCGTTACCATGGAGACAGACAGACAGGCGGGCTGTTACCATGGAGACAGACAGACGGGCTGTTACCATGGAGACAGACAGACAGACAAGCTGTTACCATGGAGACAGACAGACAGACGGGCTGTTACCATGGTAACAGCATGTCTGTCTGTCTGTCTTTCTCCATGGTAACCGCCCGTTTGTCTGTCTGTCTGTCTGTCTGTCTGTCTGTCTCCATGGTACAGCTTGTCTGTCGTCTGTCTCCATGGTAACAGCCCGTCTGTCTGTCTGTCCTCCATGGTAACATCATGTCTGTCTGTCTGTCTCCATGGTAACAGCCCGTCTGTCTGTCTGTCTGTCTCCATGGTAACAGCTTGTCTGTCTGTCTGTCTCCATGGTAAAGTCCGTCTGTCTGTCTGTCTGTCTCCATGGTAACAGCCGGTCTGTCTGTCTGTCTGTCTGTCTGTCTCCATGGTAACAGCCCGTCTGTTTGTCTGTCTGTCTGTCTGTCTGTCTGTCTCCATGGTAACAGCACGTCTGTCTGTCTCCATGGTAACAGCATGTCTGTCTGTCTGTCTGTCTGTCTGTCTCCATGGTAACAGCCCGTCTGTCTGTCTGTCTGTCTGTCTGTCTCCATGGTAACAGCCCGTCTGTCTGTCTGTCTGTCTCCATGGTAACAGCCGTCTGTCTGTCTGTCTGTCCTGTCTATCTCCATGGTAACAGCCCGTCTGTCTGTCTGTCTCCATGGTAACAGCCCGTCTGTCTGTCTCCATGGTAACAGCCCGTCTGTCTGTCTGTCTCCATGGTAACAGCCCGTCTGTCTGTCTCCATGGTAACAGCCCGCCTGTCTGTCTGTCTCCATGGTAACAGCCCGTCTGTCTGTCTGTCTCCATGGTAACAGCCCGTCTATCTGTCTCCATGGTAACAGCCCGCCTGTCTGTCTGTCTCCATGGTAACAGCCCGTCTGTGTGTCTGTCCTGTCTGTCTCCATGGTAAAGCCCGTCTGTTTGTCTGTCTGTCTGTCTCCATGGTAACAGCCCGTCTGTCTGTCTGTCTGTCTGTCTGTCTCCATGGTAACAGCCCATCTGTCTGTCTGTCTGTCTCCATGGTAACAGCCCGTCTGTCTGTCTGTCTGTCTGTCTGTCTGTCTCCATGGTAACAGCCCGTCTGTTTGTCTGTCTGTCTGTCTCCATGGTAACAGCCCGTCTGTCTGTCTGTCTGTCTGTCTCCAGGGTAGCTGTCTGCTGTGGATCCCTGGTTTTGGTCTCGCTGTGTTCGCTGTCCTCTACAGTGTGGGAACCATCTTAGCTCTGGCCAGGTACATTACCCATCAACCCTCACTGACTACATTACCCATCATCCCTCAGTGATGAACTGTGTTTGGTTCCAGCACCATGTTCCTGATGGGTCCCTGTCGTCAGCTGAAGACCATGTGTGCTATAGAAAAAGCCTTCGCCTCCGTCATCATGATAGTGAGTGATAGTACCAGTAGTAGTAGTACTGGTACTAGTACTAGTACTAGTAGTACTAGTACTATAACTATAACTAGTAGTATGTAAGTATTGTCATTACTGTTGTGTAGTTTAATGTGAGGATAATAAAACCTTCTGTGTGTGCAGGTGTGTCTGGTGTTGACGCTGTGTGCTGCATTCTGGGTAATAAACATGACTGTATAATACGTTTATATATATATATTATATATATAATATAGTTGTAGTTGTTGTGTTGTTATTGTGTTTGAGACTTTTTTCAGATCTTTTTTTTCAGACAGTTTTTACAGACTTCTTTTGTCCGACATTTGTCAGACTTCTTTTGTCTGACATTTTTCAGTCATTTTCAGATCTTTTTTTCGGGCTTTTTTTCCCAGACTTTTTTTCAGATCTTTTTTTTCGGACAGTTTTTACAGACGTCTTTTGTCCGACATTTTCAGACTTTTTTTCTGGCTTTTTTCAGATATTTTTTTCAGGACAGTTTTTTCAGACTTCTTTGGTCCGACATTTTTCAGATTTCTTTTGTCCGTCATTTTTCAGACTTCTTTTGTCCGTCATTTTTTCAGATCTTTTTTTTCGGACAGTTTTTTCAGACTTCTTTTGTCCGACATTTTTCAGACTTCTTTTGTCCGACATTTTTCAGACTTTTTTTCGAGCTTTTTTTCAGATCTTTTTTTTCGGACAGTTTTTTCTGACTTGTTTTGTCCGACATTTTTCTGACTTGTTTTGTCCGACATTTTTCAGACTTCTTTTGTCCGACATTTTTCAGTCATTTTCAGATCTTTTTTTTCGGACAATTTTTTCAGACTTCTTTTTCCGACAATTTTCAGACTTTTTTTTGGGCTTTTTTTCAGATCTTTTTTTTCGGACAGTTTTTTTCAGACTTCTTTTGTCCGACATTTTTCAGTCATTTTCAGATCTTTTTTTTCGGACAGTTTTTTCAGACTTCTTTTGTCCGACATTTTTCAGACTTCTTTTGTCCGACATTTTTCAGACTTTTTTTCGGGCTTTTTTTCAGATCTTTTTTTTCGGACAGTTTTTTCAGACTTCTTTTGTCCGACATTTTTCAGACTTCTTTTTTCCGACATTTTCAGACTTCTTTTGTCCGACATTTTTCAGACTTTTTTCAGATCTTTTTTTCGGATAGTTTTTTCAGACTTCTTTGTCCGACATTTTTCAGACTTCTTTTTTCCGACATTTTCAGACTTCTTTTGTCCTACATTTTTCAAACTTTTTTTTCGGGCTTTTTTTCAGATCTTTTTTTTCGGACAGTTTTTACAGACTTCTTTTGTTTGACATTTTTCAGACTTCTTTTGTTCGACATTTTTCAGTCATTTTCAGATCTTTTTTACGGACAGTTTTTCAGACTTCTTTTGTCCGACATTTTTCAGACTTTTTTGCGGGCTTTTTTTCAGATCTTTTTTTTCGGACAGTTTTTCAGACTTCTTTTGTCCGACATTTTTCAGACTTCTTTTGTCCGACATTTTTCAGACATTTTTTCGGGCTTTTTTTCAGATCTTTTTTTCGGACAATTTTTTCAGACTTCTTTTGTCTGACATTTTTCAGAGTTCTTTTGTCCGACATTTTCAGACTTTTTTCGGGCTTTTTTTCAGATCTTTTTTTCGGACAATTTTTTCAGACTTCTTTTGTCCGACATTTTTCAGACTTCTTTTGTCCGACATTTTTCAGACTTTTTTTTCCGACATTTTTCATATTCCTTTGTCCGACATTTTTCAAGACTTCTTTTCGGGCTTTTTTTTCAGATCTTTTTTTTCGGACAGTTTTTTCAGACTTCTTTTGTCAGACATTTTCAGACTTTTTTTTCAGGCTTTTTTTCCAGACTTTTTTTCAGATCTTTTTTTTCGGACAGTTTTTTCAGACTTCTTTTGTCCGACATTTTTCAGATTTTTTTTTCGGACAGTTTTTCAGACTTCTTTTGTCCGACATTTTTCAGTCTTTTTTTAGGGCTTTTTTTCAGATCTTTTTTTTCGGAGAGTTTATTTCAGACTTCTTTTTTCCGACAGTTTTCAGTCTTTTTTTCGGGCTTTTTTTCAGATCTTTTTTTTCGGACAGTTTTTTCAGACTTCTTTTGTCCGACATTTTTCAGATTTCTTTTGTCCGTCATTTTTCAGACTTCTTTTGTCCGTCATTTTTTCAGATCTTTTTTTTCGGACAGTTTTTTTCAGACTTCTTTTGTCCGACATTTTTCAGTCATTTTCAATTCTTTTTTTCGGACAGTTTTTCAGACTTCTTTTGTCCGACATTTTTCAGACTTTTTTTGGACTTTTTTTCAGATCTTTTTTTTCGGACAGTTTTTTTCAGACTTCTTTTGTCCGACATTTTTCAGATCTTTTTTCGGGCTTTTTTTCAGATATTTTTTTCGGACAGTTTTTTCAGACTTCTTTTGTCCGACATTTTCAAACTTCTTTTGTCCGACATTTTCCAGACTTTTTTTCGCGCTTTTTTACAGCCTTTTTTCAGATATTTTTTTTCGGACAGTTTTTTTAAGACTTGTTTTGTCCGACATTTTTCAGACTTCTTTTGTCCGACATTTTTCAGACTTATTTTGTCCGACATTTTTCAGACTTTTTTTTCGGGATTTTTTTCAGATCTTTTTTTCTGACAGTTTTTTCAGACTTCTTTTGTCCGAAATTTTTCAGACTTCTTTTGTCCGACATTTTTCAGACTTTTTTCGGGCTTTTTTCCAGACTTTTTTTCAGATTTTTTTTTGGATAGTTTTTTCAGACTTCTTTTGTCCGACATTTTTCAGACTTCTTTTGTCCGACATTTTTCAGACTTTTTTCGGTATTTTTTTCCAGACTTTTTTTCAGATCTTTTTTTTTCGGTCAGTTTTTTCAAACTTCTTTTGTCCGACATTTTTCAGACTTTTTTTCGGGCTTTTTTTCAGATCTTTTTTTCGGACAGTTTTTTCAGACTTCTTTTGTCCCGAAATTTTTCAGACTTCTTTGTCCGAACATTTTTCAGACTTTTTTTCGGGCTTTTTTCCAGACTTTTTTTCAGATCATTTTTTTCAGACAGTTTTTTTTCAGACTTCTTTTGACCGACATTTTCAGATCTTTTTTCGGGCTTTTTTTCAGATATTTTTTTTGCGGACAGTTTTTCAGACTTCTTTTGTCCGACATTTTTCAGAACTTTTTTCGGGCTTTTTTCAGATCTTTTTTTCGGACAGTTTTTTCAGACTTCTTTTGTCCGACATTTTTCAGACGTTTGTTTGGGCTTTTTTCAGATCTTTTTTTCGGACAGTTTTTTTTCAGACTTCTCTTGTCTGACATTTTTCAGTCATTTTCAGATCTTTTTTTTCGGACAGTTTTTCAGACCTATTTTATCTGACATTTTTCAGACTTTTTTCCAGACTTTTTTCAGATCTTTTTTTTCGGACAGCTTTTCAGACTTCTTTCGTCAGATATTTTCAGACTTTTTTTTCGGGCTTTTTTTCCAGACTTTTTTTCAGATCTTTTTTTTCGGACAGTTTTTACAGACTTCTTTTGTCCGACATTTTTCAGATATTTTTTCGGGATTTTTTTCAGATCTTTTTTTTCTGACAGTTTTTTCAGACTTCTTTGTCCGAAATTTTCAGACTTCTTTTGTCCGACATTTTTCAGACTTTTTTTCGGGCTTTTTTTCCAGACTTTTTTTCAGATTTTTTTTTTGGATAGTTTTTTTCAGACTTCTTTTGTCCGACATTTTTCAGACTTCTTTTGTCCGACATTTTTCAGACTTTTTTTCGGTCTTTTTTTCCAGACTTTTTTTCAGATCTTTTTTTTCGGTCAGTTTTTTCAAACTTCTTTTGTCCGACATTTTTCAGACTTCTTTTGTCCGACATTTTTCAGAATTCTTTTGTCCGACATTTTTCAGACTTTTTTTCGGACTTTTTTTCAGATCTTTTTTTTTTCGGTCAGTTTTTTCAGACTTCTTTTGTCCGACATTTTTCAGACTTCTTTTGTCCGACATTTTTCAGACTTTTTTCAGGCTTTTTTCCAGACTTTTTTTCAGATCTTTTTTTTTCGGACAGTTTTTCAGACTTCTTTGTCCGACATTTTTCAGATTTCTTTGTCCGACATTCTTCAGACTTTTTTTCAGATATTTTTTTCGGACAGTTTCTTTCAGACTTCTTTTGTCCGACATTTTT
>CM025840.1:32226431-32236431 GCA_014673565.1 Sebastes schlegelii
AAAAAATATCTGAAAAATGGCGGACAAAAGAAGTCTGAAAAATGTCGGACAAAAGAAGTCTGAAAAATGTCGGACAAAAGAAGTCTGAAAAAACTGACCGAAAAAAAAAGATCTGAAAAAAAGTCCGAAAAAAAGTCTGAAAAATGTCGGACAAAAGAAGTCTGAAAAATGTCGGACAAAAGAAGTCTGAAAAATGTCGGACAAAAGAATTCTGAAAAAACTGACTGAAAAAAAAAGATCTGAAAAAAAGTCAGAAAAAAAGTCTGAAAAATGTCGGACAAAAGAAATCTGAAAAATGTCGGACAAAAGAAGTTTGAAAAAACTGTCCGAAAAAAAAGATCTGAAAAAAAGTCTGGAAAAAAAGCCCGAAAAAAAGTCTGAAAAATGTCGGACAAAAGAAGTCTGAAAAATGTCGGACAAAAGAAGTCTGAAAAAACTGTCCGAAAAAAAAATATCTGAAAATGTCTGAACAAAAAGTCTGGAAAAAATATCTGAAAAATGTCGGACAAAAGAAGTCTGAAAAATGTCGGACAAAAGAAGTCTGAAAAAACTGTCCGAAAAAAAAGATCTGAAAAAAAGTCTGGAAAAAAAGCCCGAAAAAAAATCTGAAAAATGTCGGACAAAAGAAGTCTGAAAAATGTCGGACAAAAGAAGTCTGAAAAATGTCGGACAAAAGAAGTCTGAAAAAACTGTCCGAAAAAAAAATATCTGAAAATGTCTGAACAAAAGTTTGGAAAAAATATCTGAAAAATGTCGGACAAAAGAAGTCTGAAAAATGTCGGACAAAAGAAGTCTGAAAAAACTGACCGAAAAAAAAAATCTGAAAAAAAGTCTGGAAAAAAAGCCTGAAAAAAAGTCTGAAAAATGTCGGACAAAAGAAATCTGAAAAATGTCGGACAAAAGAAGTCTGAAAAAACTGACCGAAAAAAAAAGATCTGAAAAAAGTCCGAAAAAAAGTCTGAAAAATGTCGGACAAAAGAAATCTGAAAAATGTCGGACAAAAGAAGTCTGAAAAATGTAAGAGAAAAGAAGTATGAAGAAACTGACCGAAAAAAAAAGATCTGAAAAAAAGTCTGGAAAAAAAGCCCGAAAAAAAGTCTGAAAAATGTCGGACAAAAGAAGTCTGAAAAATGTCGGACAAAAGAAGTCTGAAAAAAACTGTCCGAAAAAAATGATCTGAAAAAAAGTCTGGAAAAAAAGCCCAAAAAAAAGTCTGAAAAATGTCGGACAAAAGAAGTCTGAAAAATGTCGGACAAAAGAAGTCTGAAAAAACTGTCCGAAAAAAAAGATCTGAAAAAAAGGCTGAAAAATGTCGGACAAAAGAAGTCTGAAAAATGTCGGAAAAAAGAAGTCTGAAAAATGTCGGACAAAAGAAGTCTGAAAAAACTGTCCGAAAAAAAAGATCTGAAAAAAAGCCCGAAAAAAAAGTCTGAAAAATGTCGGACAAAAGAAGTTTGAAAAAACTGTCCGAAAAAAAAGATATGAAAAAAAGTCTGGAAAAAAAGCCCGAAAAAAAGTCTGAAAAATGTCGGACAAAAGAAGTCTGAAAAATGTCGGACAAAAGAAGTCTGAAAAATGTCGGACAAAAGAAGTCTGAAAAAACTGTCCGAAAAAAAAATATCTGAAAATGTCTGAACAAAAAGTCTGGAAAAAATATCTGAAAAATGTCGGACAAAAGAAGTCTGAAAAATGTCGGACAAAAGAAGTCTGAAAAAACTGACCGAAAAAAAAAGATCTGAAAAAAAGTCTGGAAAAAAAGCCTGAAAAAAAGTCTGAAAAATGTCGGACAAAAGAAGTCTGAAAAATGTCGGACAAAAGAAGTCTGAAAAAACTGACCGAAAAAAAAAGATCTGAAAAAAAGTCCGAAAAAAAGTCTGAAAAATGTCGGACAAAAGAAATCTGAAAAATGTCGGACAAAAGAAGTCTGAAAAATGTAAGAGAAAAGAAGTCTGAAGAAACTGACCGAAAAAAAAAGATCTGAAAAAAAGTCTGGAAAAAAAGCCCGAAAAAAAGTCTGAAAAATGTCGGACAAAGAAGTCTGAAAAATGTCGGACAAAAGAAGTCTGAAAAAACTGTCAGAAAAAAAAGATCTGAAAAAAAGCCTGAAAAAAAGTCTGAAAAATGTCGGACAAAAGAAGTCTGAAAAAACTGTCAGAAAAAAAAGATCTGAAAAAAATCCCGAAAAAAAGTCTGAAAAATGTCGGACAAAAGAAGTCTGAAAAATGTCGGACAAAAGAAGTCTGAAAAAAACTGTCCGAAAAAAATGATCTGAAAAAAAGTCTGGAAAAAAAGCCCAAAAAAAAGTCTGAAAAATGTCGGACAAAAGAAGTCTGAAAAATGTCGGACAAAAGAAGTCTGAAAAAACTGTCCGAAAAAAAAGATCTGAAAAAAAGGCTGAAAAATGTCGGACAAAAGAAGTCTGAAAAATGTCGGAAAAAAGAAGTCTGAAAAATGTCGGACAAAAGAAGTCTGAAAAAACTGTCCGAAAAAAAAGATCTGAAAAAAAGCCCGAAAAAAAAGTCTGAAAAATGTCGGACAAAAGAAGTCTGAAAAATGTCGGACAAAAGAAGTCTGAATAAACTGTCCGAAAAAAAAGATCTGAAAATGACTGAAAAATGTCGGACAGAAGAAGTCTGAAAAAAACTGTCCGAAAAAAAAGATCTGAAAAAAAGCCCAAAAAAAAGTCTGAAAAATGTCGGACAAAAGAAGTCTGAAAAAATTGTCCGAAAAAAAAGATCTGAAAATGACTGAAAAATGTCGGACAAAAGAAGTCTGAAAAATGTCGGACAAAACAAGTCAGAAAAAACTGTCCGAAAAAAAAGATCTGAAAAAAAGGCTGAAAAATGTCGGACAAAAGAAGTCTGAAAAATGTCGGAAAAAAGAAGTCTGAAAAATGTCGGACAAAAGAAGTCTTAAAAAACTGTCCGAAAAAAAAGATCTGAAAAAAAGCCCGAAAAAAAAGTCTGAAAAATGTCGGACAAAAGAAGTCTGAAAAATGTCGGACAAAAGAAGTCTGAATAAACTGTCCGAAAAAAAAGATCTGAAAAAATGTCGGACAAAAGAAGTCTGAAAAAAACTGTCCGAAAAAAAAGATCTGAAAAAAAGCCCAAAAAAAAGTCTGAAAAATGTCGGACAAAAGAAGTCTGAAAAAATTGTCCGAAAAAAAAGATCTGAAAATGACTGAAAAATGTCGGACAAAAGAAGTCTGAAAAATGTCGGACAAAACAAGTCAGAAAAAACTGTCCGAAAAAAAAGATCTGAAAAAATGACGGACAAAAGAAGTCTGAAAAATGTCGGACAAAAGAAGTCTGAAAAAACTGTCCGAAAAAAAAGATCTGAAAAAAAGCTCAAAAAAAAGTCTGAAAAATGTCGGACAAAAGAAGTCTGAAAAAACTGTCCGAAAAAAAAGATCTGAAAAAATGACGGACAAAAGAAGTCTGAAAAATGACGGACAAAAGAAATCTGAAAAATGTCGGACAAAAGAAGTCTGAAAAAACTGTCCGAAAAAAAAGATCTGAAAAAAAGCCAGAAAAAAAGTCTGAAAAATGTCAGACAAAAGACGTCTGTAAAAACTGTCCGAAAAAAAAGATCTGAAAAAAAGTCTGGGGAAAAAAAGCCCGAAAAAAAGATCTGAAAATGACTGAAAAATGTCGGACAAAAGAAGTCTGACAAATGTCGGACAAAAGAAGTCTGTAAAAACTGTCTGAAAAAAAAGATCTGAAAAAAAGTCTCAAACACACTAACAACACAACAACCACAACTATATTATATATATAATATATATATATAAACGTATTATACAGTCATGTTTATTACCCAGAATGCAGCACACAGCGTCAACACCAGACACACCTGCACACACAGAAGGTTTTATTATCCTCACATTAAACTACACAACAGTAATGACAATACTTACATACTAATAGTTATAGTTATAGTACTAGTACTACTAGTACTAGTACTAGTACCAGTACTACTACTACTGGTACTATCACTCACTATCATGATGATGGAGGCGAAGGCTTTTTCTATAGCACACATGGTCTTCAGCTGACGACAGGGACCCATCAGGAACATGGTGCTGTAACCAAACACAGTTCATCACTGAGGGATGATGGGTAATGTAGTCAGTTAAACATGTGATCACTGAGGGTTGATGGGTAATGTACCTGGCCAGAGCTAAGATGGTTCCCACACTGTAGAGGACAGCGAACACTGCGAGACCAAAACCAGGGATCCACAGCAGACAGCTACCCTGGAGACAGACAGACAGACAGACAGACGGGCTGTTACCATGGAGACAGACAGACAGACAAACAGACGGGCTGTTACCATGGAGACAGACAGACAGACACACAGACGGGCTGTTACCATGGAGACAGACAGACAGGCGGGCTGTTACCATGGAGACAGACAGACGGGCTGTTACCATGGAGACAGACAGACAGACGGGCTGTTACCATGGAGACAGACAGACAGGCGGGCTGTTACCATGGAGACAGACAGACGGGCTGTTACCATGGAGACAGACGGGCTGTTACCATGGAGACAGACAGACGGGCTGTTACCATGGAGACAGACAGACAGACAGACAGACGGGCTGTTACCATGGAGATAGACAGACAGACAGACAGACAGACGGGCTGTTACCATGGAGACAGACAGACATACAAACATACGAGCTGTTACCATGGAGACAGACAGACAGACAGACAGACGGGCTGTTACCATGGAGACAGACAGACAGACAGACAGACAGACAGACAGACGGGCTGTTACCATGGAGACAGACAGACAGACAGACAGACAGACGGGCTGTTACCATGGAGACAGACAGACAGACAGACAGACATGCTGTTACCATGGAGACAGACAGACAGACAGACAGACAGACAAACAGACGGGCTGTTACCATGGAGACAGACAGACAGACAGACAGACAAGCTGTTACCATGGAGACAGACAGACAGACAGACGGGCTGTTACCATGGAGACAGACAGACAGACATGCTGTTACCATGGAGACAGACAGACAGACAAGCTGTTACCATGGAGACAGACAGACAGACAGACGGGCTGTTACCATGGAGACAGACAGACAGACAAGCTGTTACCATGGAGACAGACAGACAGACAGACAGACAGACAGACAGACGGGCGGTTACCATGGAGAAAGACAGATGGGCTGTTACCATAGCGACAGACAGACAGATGGGCTGTTACCATGGTAACAGCCCATCTGTCTGTCTGTCGCTATGGTAACAGCCCATCTGTCTGTCTCCATGGTAACAGCCCGTCTGTCTGTCTCCATGGTAACAGCCCGCCTGTCTGTCTGTCTCCATGGTAACGGCCCGTCTGTCTGTCTGTCTCCATGGTAACAGCCCATCTGTCTTTCTGTCTCCATGGTAACAGCACGTCTGTCTGTCTCCATGGTAACAGCATGTCTGTCTGTCTGTCTCCATGGTAACAGCCCGTCTGTCTGTCTGTCTGTCTGTCTGTCTCCATGGTAACAATTTTTCTGTCTGTCTGTCTCCATGGTAACAGCCCGTCTGTCTGTCTCCATGGTAACAGCCCGTCTGTCTGTCTGTCTCCATGGTAACAGCCCATCTGTCTTTCTGTCTCCATGGTAACAGCACGTCTGTCTGTCTCCATGGTAACAGCATGTCTGTCTGTCTGTCTCCATGGTAACAGCCCGTCTGTCTGTCTGTCTGTCTGTCTGTCTCCATGGTAACAATTTGTCTGTCTGTCTGTCTCCATGGTAACAGCCCGTCTGTCTGTCTGTCTGTCTCCATGGTAACAGCCCGTCTGTCTGTCTGTCTGTCTGTCTCCATGGTAACAGCCCGTCTGTCTGTCTCCATGGTAACAGCCCGTCTGTCTGTCTCCATGGTAACAGCCCGCCTGTCTGTCTGTCTGTCTGTCTCCATGGTAACAGCACATCTGTCTGTCTCCATGGTAACAGCATGTCTGTCTGTCTGTCTGTCTCCATGGTAACCGCCCGTCTGTCTGTCTGTCTGTCTGTCTGTCAGTCTCCATGGTAACAGCTTGTCTGTCTGTCTGTCTCCATGGTAACAACCTGTCTGTCTGTCTGTCTGTCTCCATGGTAACAGCTTGTCTGTCTGTCTGTCTCCATGGTAACAGCATGTCGGTCTGTCTGTCTGTCTCCATGGTAACAGCTTGTCTGTCTGTCTGTCTCCATGGTAACAGCATGTCGGTCTGTCTGTCTGTCTCCATGGTAACAGCCCGTCTGTCTGTCTGTCTGTCTCCATGGTAACAGCTTGTCTGTCTGTCTGTCTCCATGGTAATAGCCCGTCTGTCTGTCTGTCTGTCTGTCTGTCTGTCTGTCTCCATGGTAACAGCACGTCTGTCTGTCTCCATGGTAACAGCCTGTCTGTCTGTCTGTCTCCATGGTAACAGCATGTCTGTCTGTCTGTCTGTCTCCATGGTAACAGCCTGTCTGTCTGTCTGTCTCCATGGCAACAGCTTGTCTGTCTGTCTGTCTGTCTCCATGGTAACAGCCCGTCTGTCTGTCTGTCTGTCTGTCTCCATGGTAACAGCCCGTCTGTCTGTCTGTCTGTCTGTCTCCATGGTAACAGCCCGTCTGTCTGTCTGTCTGTCTGTCTCCATGGTAACAGCCCGTCTGTCTGTCTGTCTGTCTGTCTCCAGGGTAGCTGTCTGCTGTGGATCCCTGGTTTTGGTCTCGCTGTGTTCGCTGTCCTCTACAGTGTGGGAACCATCTTAGCTCTGGCCAGGTACATTACCCATCAACCCTCAGTGATCACATGTTTAACTGACTACATTACCCATCATCCCTCAGTGATGAACTGTGTTTGGTTCCAGCACCATGTTCTTGATGGGTCCCTGTCGTCAGCTGAAGACCATGTGTGCTATAGAGAGAGCTTTCGCCACCGTCATCATGATAGTGAGTGATAGTACCAGTAGTAATAGTACTGGTACTAGTACTAGTACTAGTAGTACTAGTACTATAACTATAACTAGTAGTATGTAAGTATTGTCATTACTGTTGTGTAGTTTAATGTGAGGATAATAAAACCCTCTGTGTGTGCAGGTGTGTCTGGTGTTGACGCTGTGTGCTGCATTCTGGGTAATAAACATGACTGTATTATACGTTTATATATATATATTTTATATATAATATAGTTGTAGTTGTTATGTTGTTAGTGTGTTTGAGACTTTTTTTCAGATCTTTTTTTTCAGACAGTTTTTACAGACTTCTTTTGTCCGACATTTTTCAGTCATTTTCAGATCTTTTTTCCGGGCTTTTTTTCCCCAGACTTTTTTTCAGATCTTTTTTTTCGGACAGTTTTTTCAGACTTCTTTTGTCCGACATTTTTCAGAATTCTTTTGTCCGACATTTTTCAGACTTTTTTTCAGATCTTTTTTTTCGGACAGTTTTTTCAGACTTCTTTTGTCCGACATTTTTCAGACTTTTTTTCGGGCTTTTTTTCAGATCTTTTTTTTCGGACAGTTTTTTCAGACTTCTTTTGTCCGACATTTTTCAGACTTTTTTTCGGGCTTTTTTTCCAGACTTTTTTTCAGATCTTTTTTTTCGGACAGTTTTTCCAGACTTCTTTTGTCCTACATTTTTCATACTTTTTTTCCAGACTTTTTTTTCGGACAGT
This sequence comes from Sebastes schlegelii, assembly GCA_014673565.1. NCBI lineage: Eukaryota > Metazoa > Chordata > Actinopteri > Perciformes > Sebastidae > Sebastes > Sebastes schlegelii. The sequence goes on from CM025840.1 coordinate 32,234,072, forward strand.
TTTTACAGACTTCTTTTGTCCGACATTTTCAGACTTTTTTTTCGGGCTTTTTTTCCAGACTTTTTTTCAGATCTTTTGGACAGTTTTTTCAGACTTCTTTTGTCCGACATTTTTCAGACTTCTTTTGTCCGACATTTTTCAGATTTCTTTTGTCCGACATTTTTCAGATATTTTTTCTAGATTTTTTTTTTCCTACAATTTTCAGACTTCTTTTGTCCGACATTTTTCAGACTTTTTTTCGGGCTTTTTTTCGGGCTTTATTTCCAGACTTTTTTTCAGATCTTTTGGACAGTTTTTGCAGACTTCTTTTGTCCGACATTTTTCAGACTTTTTTTCGGGCTTTTTTTCAGATCTTTTTTTTCGGACAGTTTTTTCAGACTTCTTTTGTCCGACATTTTTCAGACTTCTTTTGTCCGACATTTTTCAGACTTTTTTTCGGGCTTTTTTTCAGATCTTTTTTTTCGGACAGTTTTTTCAGACTTCTTTTGTCCGACATTTTTCAGACTTCTTTTGTCCGACATTTTTCAGACTTTTTTTTCGGGCTTTTTTTCAGATCTTTTTTTTCGGACAGTTTTTTCAGACTTCTTTTGTCCGACATTTTTCAGACTTCTTTTTTCCGACATTTTTCAGACTTCTTTTGTCCGACATTTTTCAGACTTTTTTTCAGATCTTTTTTTTCGGATAGTTTTTTCAGACTTCTTTTGTCCGACATTTTTCAGACTTCTTTTTTCCGACATTTTTCAGACTTCTTTTGTCCTACATTTTTCAAACTTTTTTTTCGGGCTTTTTTTCAGATCTTTTTTTTCGGACAGTTTTTACAGACTTCTTTTGTTTGACATTTTTCAGACTTCTTTTGTTCGACATTTTTCAGTCATTTTCAGATCTTTTTTTACGGACAGTTTTTTCAGACTTCTTTTGTCCGACATTTTTCAGACTTTTTTGCGGGCTTTTTTTCAGATCTTTTTTTTCGGACAGTTTTTTCAGACTTCTTTTGTCCGACATTTTTCAGACTTCTTTTGTCCGACATTTTTCAGACATTTTTTCGGGCTTTTTTTCAGATCTTTTTTTTCGGACAATTTTTTCAGACTTCTTTTGTCTGACATTTTTCAGAGTTCTTTTGTCCGACATTTTTCAGACTTTTTTTCGGGCTTTTTTTCAGATCTTTTTTTTCGGACAATTTTTTCAGACTTCTTTTGTCCGACATTTTTCAGACTTCTTTTGTCCGACATTTTTCAGACTTTTTTTTCCGACATTTTTCATATTCCTTTTGTCCGACATTTTTCAGACTTCTTTTCGGGCTTTTTTTTCAGATCTTTTTTTTCGGACAGTTTTTTCAGACTTCTTTTGTCAGACATTTTTCAGACTTTTTTTTCAGGCTTTTTTTCCAGACTTTTTTTCAGATCTTTTTTTTCGGACAGTTTTTTCAGACTTCTTTTGTCCGACATTTTTCAGATTTTTTTTTCGGACAGTTTTTTCAGACTTCTTTTGTCCGACATTTTTCAGTCTTTTTTTAGGGCTTTTTTTCAGATCTTTTTTTTCGGAGAGTTTTTTCAGACTTCTTTTGTCCGACATTTTTCAGACTTCTTTTGTCCGACATTTTTCAGATCTTTTTTCGGGCTTTTTTTCAGATATTTTTTTTCGGACAGTTTTTTCAGACTTCTTTTGTCCGACATTTTTCAGACTTTTTTTCGGGCTTTTTTTCAGATCTTTTTTTTCGGACAATTTTTTCAGACTTCTTTTGTCCGACATTTTTTTGACTTTTTTTCGGGCTTTTTTTCAGATCTTTTTTTTCGGACAGTTTTTTCAGACTTCTTTTGTCCGACATTTTTCAGTCATTTTCAATTCTTTTTTTTCGGACAGTTTTTTCAGACTTCTTTTGTCCGACATTTTTCAGTCATTTTCAATTCTTTTTTTTCGGACAGTTTTTTCAGACTTCTTTTGTCCGACATTTTTCAGTCATTTTCAATTCTTTTTTTTCGGACAGTTTTTTCAGACTTCTTTTGTCCGACATTTTTCAGACTTTTTTTTGGACTTTTTTTCAGATCTTTTTTTTCGGACAGTTTTTTCAGACTTCTTTTGTCCGACATTTTTCAGATCTTTTTTCGGGCTTTTTTTCAGATATTTTTTTTCGGACAGTTTTTTCAGACTTCTTTTGTCCGACATTTTTCAAACTTCTTTTGTCCGACATTTTCCAGACTTTTTTTCGCGCTTTTTTTACAGCCTTTTTTTCAGATATTTTTTTTCGGACAGTTTTTTTAAGACTTCTTTTGTCCGACATTTTTCAGACTTCTTTTGTCCGACATTTTTCAGACTTATTTTGTCCGACATTTTTCAGACTTTTTTTCGGGATTTTTTTCAGA
>CM025840.1:32241431-32267181 GCA_014673565.1 Sebastes schlegelii
GTGAACGCCTGTGTGCATTTCTGTCCGTAGGGACATTAGCATGTTTCCAGAAGTTCTGGGCAAGGAGCTCTGATTACAGTGACACAGTTTCCCCACATGAATGATAAACACTATCTACGACAGAGGTGAGATTGTAACTGAGCTGCTTGAATGCAGGTTTGAGGTGCTTTTTGCAATTTTATGCTACTTTGTACTTTATTTTACAGGGATAGTTTGGAGTTTTTACTCCACTACGTTTGTGATTGTTATTGCGACTTTGTAGATTTAGATTTGATATTTAAAACGTGATTGTTTCATAAAATATGGCGCAGTATGATACTTGAAAATGCTGCTTTCACAGCAATACATCAGTGATAATAATCCAATAATATTTTTATAACATAGCCTGTAACAATGTAACAACGACAGAGTTTGTAACAAAGGCCCTTTCTGTCATTATAGTGAGAATATTTGTTTGTGTTCCTGACAATCTGCAGCTGCTACCTGTAAAGACAGAATAGGAAAACTTTGTGTTGCAGCATCTTTAAATGGCCTTTTTGTTGCTGCAAATGTCGCTTACGGCCATACCACCCTGAACGCGCCTGATCTCGTCTGATCTCGGAAGCCAAGCAGCGTCGGGCCTGGTCAGTACTTGGATGGGAGACTGCCTGGGAATACCAGGTGCTGTAAGCTTTTTCACTTCTCTTTTACAAACAGCGGGGGGCGCTGCTGCTTCTTCGTTGGACACTGGCAGGTGCTGTAAGCTTTATTACTGATAATCTGAAAAAAAGCCCAAAAAAAAATCTGAAAAATGTCGGACAAAAGAAGTCTGAAAAATGTCGGACAAAAGAAGTCTGAAAAAACTGTCCGAAAAAAAAGATCTGAAAAAAAGTCTGGAAAAAAAACCCGAAAAAAAGTCTGAAAAATGTCGGACAAAAGAAGTCTGAAAAATGTCGGACAAAAGAAGTCTGAAAAATGTCGGACAAAAGAAGTCTGAAAAAACTCTCTGAAAAAAAAGATCTGAAAAAAAGCCCGAAAAAAAGTCTGAAAAATGTCGGACAAAAGAAGTCTGAAAAATGTCGGACAAAAGAAGTCTGAAAAAACTGTCCGAAAAAAAAGATCTGAAAAAAAGTCTGTAAAAAAAGCCCGAAAAAAAGTCTGAAAAATGTCGGACAAAAGAAGTCTGAAAAATCTGTCCGAAAAAAAAGATCTGAAAAAAAATCTTTAAAAAAAGCCCGAAAAAAAGTCTGAAAAATGTCGGACAAAAGAAGTCTGAAAAAACTGTCCGAAAAAAAAGTCTGGAAAAAAAGCCCGAAAAGAAGTCTGAAAAATGTCGGACAAAAGAAGTCTGAAAAAACTGTCCGAAAAAAAATATCTGAAAAAAAGCCCGAAAAAAAGTCTGAAAAATGTCGAACAAAAGAAGTCTGAAAGAAACTGTCCGAAAAAAAATATCTGAAAAAAAGCCTGAAAAAAAGTCTGAAAAATGTCGGACAAAAGAAATCTGAAAAATGTCGGACAAAAGAAGTCTGAAAAAACTGTCCGAAAAAAAAATATCTGAAAATGTCTGAACAAAAAGTCTGGAAAAAATATCTGAAAAATGGCGGACAAAAGAAGTCTGAAAAATGTCGGACAAAAGAAGTCTGAAAAATGTCGGACAAAAGAAGTCTGAAAAAACTGACCGAAAAAAAAAGATCTGAAAAAAAGTCCGAAAAAAAGTCTGAAAAATGTCGGACAAAAGAAGTCTGAAAAATGTCGGACAAAAGAAGTCTGAAAAATGTCGGACAAAAGAATTCTGAAAAAACTGACTGAAAAAAAAAGATCTGAAAAAAAGTCTGAAAAAAAGTCTGAAAAATGTCGGACAAAAGAAATCTGAAAAATGTCGGACAAAAGAAGTCTGAAAAAACTGTCCGAAAAAAAAGATCTGAAAAAAAGTCTGGAAAAAAAGCCCGAAAAAAAGTCTGAAAAATGTCGGACAAAAGAAGTCTGAAAAATGTCGGACAAAAGAAGTCTGAAAAAACTGTCCGAAAAAAAAATATCTGAAAATGTCTGAACAAAAAGTCTGGAAAAAATATCTGAAAAATGTCGGACAAAAGAAGTCTGAAAAATGTCGGACAAAAGAAGTCTGAAAAAACTGACCGAAAAAAAAAGATCTGAAAAAAAGTCTGGAAAAAAAGCCTGAAAAAAAGTCTGAAAAATGTCGGACAAAAGAAGTCTGAAAAATGTTGGACAAAAGAAGTCTGAAAAAACTGACCGAAAAAAAAAGATCTGAAAAAAAGTCTGAAAAAAAGTCTGAAAAATGTCGGACAAAAGAAATCTGAAAAATGTCGGACAAAAGAAGTCTGAAAAATGTAAGAGAAAAGAAGTCTGAAGAAACTGACCGAAAAAAAAAGATCTGAAAAAAAGTCTGGAAAAAAAGCCCGAAAAAAAGTCTGAAAAATGTCGGACAAAGAAGTCTGAAAAATGTCGGACAAAAGAAGTTTGAAAAAACTGTCCGAAAAAAAAGATATGAAAAAAAGTCTGGAAAAAAAGCCCGAAAAAAAGTCTGAAAAATGTCGGACAAAAGAAGTCTGAAAAATGTCGGACAAAAGAAGTCTGAAAAATGTCGGACAAAAGAAGTCTGAAAAAAACTGTCCGAAAAAAAAATATCTGAAAATGTCTGAACAAAAAGTTGGAAAAAATATCTGAAAAATGTCGGACAAAAGAAGTCTGAAAAATGTCGGACAAAAGAAGTCTGAAAAAACTGACCGAAAAAAAAAATCTGAAAAAAAGTCTGGAAAAAAAGCCTGAAAAAAAGTCTGAAAAATGTCGGACAAAAGAAATCTGAAAAATGTCGGACAAAAGAAGTCTGAAAAAAACTGACCGAAAAAAAAAGATCTGAAAAAAAGTCTGAAAAATGTCGGACAAAAGAAATCTGAAAAATGTCGGACAAAAGAAGTCTGAAAAATGTAAGAGAAAAGAAGTCTGAAGAAACTGACCGAAAAAAAAAGATCTGAAAAAAAGTCTGGAAAAAAAGCCCGAAAAAAAGTCTGAAAAATGTCGGACAAAGAAGTCTGAAAAATGTCGGACAAAAGAAGTCTGAAAAAACTGTCAGAAAAAAAAGATCTGAAAAAAAGCCTGAAAAAAAGTCTGAAAAATGTCGGACAAAAGAAGTCTGAAAAAACTGTCAGAAAAAAAAGATCTGAAAAAAATCCCGAAAAAAAGTCTGAAAAATGTCGGACAAAAGAAGTCTGAAAAATGTCGGACAAAAGAAGTCTGAAAAAAACTGTCCGAAAAAAAGGATCTGAAAAAAAGTCTGGAAAAAAAGCCCAAAAAAAAGTCTGAAAAATGTCGGACAAAAGAAGTCTGAAAAATGTCGGACAAAAGAAGTCTGAAAAAACTGTCCGAAAAAAAAGATCTGAAAAAAAGGCTGAAAAATGTCGGACAAAAGAAGTCTGAAAAATGTCGGAAAAAAGAAGTCTGAAAAATGTCGGACAAAAGAAGTCTGAAAAAACTGTCCGAAAAAAAAGATCTGAAAAAAAGCCCGAAAAAAAAGTCTGAAAAATGTCGGACAAAAGAAGTTTGAAAAAACTGTCCGAAAAAAAAGATATGAAAAAAAGTCTGGAAAAAAAGCCCGAAAAAAAGTCTGAAAAATGTCGGACAAAAGAAGTCTGAAAAATGTCGGACAAAAGAAGTCTGAAAAATGTCGGACAAAAGAAGTCTGAAAAAACTGTCCGAAAAAAAAATATCTGAAAATGTCTGAACAAAAAGTCTGGAAAAAATATCTGAAAAATGTCGGACAAAAGAAGTCTGAAAAATGTCGGACAAAAGAAGTCTGAAAAAACTGACCGAAAAAAAAAGATCTGAAAAAAAGTCCGAAAAAAAGTCTGAAAAATGTCGGACAAAAGAAATCTGAAAAATGTCGGACAAAAGAAGTCTGAAAAATGTAAGAGAAAAGAAGTCTGAAGAAACTGACCGAAAAAAAAAGATCTGAAAAAAAGTCTGGAAAAAAAGCCCGAAAAAAAGTCTGAAAAATGTCGGACAAAGAAGTCTGAAAAATGTCGGACAAAAGAAGTCTGAAAAAACTGTCAGAAAAAAAAGATCTGAAAAAAAGCCTGAAAAAAAGTCTGAAAAATGTCGGACAAAAGAAGTCTGAAAAAACTGTCAGAAAAAAAAGATCTGAAAAAAATCCCGAAAAAAAGTCTGAAAAATGTCGGACAAAAGAAGTCTGAAAAATGTCGGACAAAAGAAGTCTGAAAAAAACTGTCCGAAAAAAAAGATCTGAAAAAAAGTCTGGAAAAAAAGCCCTAAAAAAAGTCTGAAAAATGTCGGACAAAAGAAGTCTGAAAAATGTCGGACAAAAGAAGTCTGAAAAAACTGTCCGAAAAAAAAGATCTGAAAAAAAGCCCGAAAAAAAAGTCTGAAAAATGTCGGACAAAAGAAGTCTGAAAAATGTCGGACAAAAGAAGTCTGAATAAACTGTCCGAAAAAAAAGATCTGAAAATGACTGAAAAATGTCGGACAGAAGAAGTCTGAAAAAAACTGTCCGAAAAAAAAGATCTGAAAAAAAGCCCAAAAAAAAGTCTGAAAAATGTCGGACAAAAGAAGTCTGAAAAAATTGTCCGAAAAAAAAGATCTGAAAATGACTGAAAAATGTCGGACAAAAGAAGTCTGAAAAATGTCGGACAAAACAAGTCAGAAAAAACTGTCCGAAAAAAAAGATCTGAAAAAAAGGCTTAAAAATGTCGGACAAAAGAAGTCTGAAAAATGTCGGAAAAAAGAAGTCTGAAAAATGTCGGACAAAAGAAGTCTGAAAAAACTGTCCGAAAAAAAAGATCTGAAAAAAAAGCCCGAAAAAAAAGTCTGAAAAATGTCGGACAAAAGAAGTCTGAAAAATGTCGGACAAAAGAAGTCTGAAAAAACTGTCCGAAAAAAAAGATCTGAAAATGACTGAAAAATGTCGGACAAAAGAAGTCTGAAAAAAACTGTCCGAAAAAAAAGATCTGAAAAAAAGCCCAAAAAAAAGTCTGAAAAATGTCGGACAAAAGAAGTCTGAAAAAATTGTCCGAAAAAAAAGATCTGAAAATGACTGAAAAATGTCGGACAAAAGAAGTCTGAAAAATGTCGGACAAAACAAGTCAGAAAAAACTGTCCGAAAAAAAAGATCTGAAAAAATGACGGACAAAAGAAGTCTGAAAAATGTCGGACAAAAGAAGTCTGAAAAAACTGTCCGAAAAAAAAGATCTGAAAAAAAGCTCAAAAAAAAGTCTGAAAAATGTCGGACAAAAGAAGTCTGAAAAAACTGTCCGAAAAAAAAGATCTGAAAAAATGACGGACAAAAGAAGTCTGAAAAATGACGGACAAAAGAAATCTGAAAAATGTCGGACAAAAGAAGTCTGAAAAAACTGTCCGAAAAAAAAGATCTGAAAAAAAGCCAGAAAAAAAGTCTGAAAAATGTCGGACAAAAGACGTCTGTAAAAACTGTCCGAAAAAAAAGATCTGAAAAAAAGTCTGGGAAAAAAAGCCCGAAAAAAAGATCTGAAAATGACTGAAAAATGTCGGACAAAAGAAGTCTGACAAATGTCGGACAAAAGAAGTCTGTAAAAACTGTCTGAAAAAAAAGATCTGAAAAAAAGTCTCAAACACACTAACAACACAACAACCACAACTATATTATATATATAATATATATATATAAACGTATTATACAGTCATGTTTATTACCCAGAATGCAGCACACAGCGTCAACACCAGACACACCTGCACACACAGAAGGTTTTATTATCCTCACATTAAACTACACAACAGTAATGACAATACTTACATACTACTAGTTATAGTTATAGTACTAGTACTACTAGTACTAGTACTAGTACCAGTACTACTACTACTGGTACTATCACTCACTATCATGATGATGGAGGCGAAGGCTTTTTCTATAGCACACATGGTCTTCAGCTGACGACAGGGACCCATCAGGAACATGGTGCTGTAACCAAACACAGTTCATCACTGAGGGATGATGGGTAATGTAGTCAGTTAAACATGTGATCACTGAGGGTTGATGGGTAATGTACCTGGCCAGAGCTAAGATGGTTCCCACACTGTAGAGGACAGCGAACACTGCGAGACCAAAACCAGGGATCCACAGCAGACAGCTACCCTGGAGACAGACAGACAGACAGACAGACGGGCTGTTACCATGGAGACAGACAGACAGACAAACAGACGGGCTGTTACCATGGAGACAGACAGACAGACACACAGACGGGCTGTTACCATGGAGACAGACAGACAGGCGGGCTGTTACCATGGAGACAGACAGACGGGCTGTTACCATGGAGACAGACAGACAGACGGGCTGTTACCATGGAGACAGACAGACAGGCGGGCTGTTACCATGGAGACAGACAGACGGGCTGTTACCATGGAGACAGACGGGCTGTTACCATGGAGACAGACAGACAGACAGACAGACGGGCTGTTACCATGGAGATAGACAGACAGACAGACAGACAGACGGGCTGTTACCATGGAGACAGACAGACATACAAACATACGAGCTGTTACCATGGAGACAGACAGACAGACAGACAGACGGGCTGTTACCATGGAGACAGACAGACAGACAGACAGACAGACAGACAGACGGGCTGTTACCATGGAGACAGACAGACAGACAGACAGACAGACGGGCTGTTACCATGGAGACAGACAGACAGACAGACAGACATGCTGTTACCATGGAGACAGACAGACAGACAGACAGACAGACAAACAGACGGGCTGTTACCATGGAGACAGACAGACAGACAGACAGACCGGCTGTTACCATGGAGACAGACAGACAGACAGACGGGCTTTTACCATGGACACAGACAGACAGACAAGCTGTTACCATGGAGACAGACAGACAGACAGACGGGCTGTTACCATGGAGACAGACAGACAGACATGCTGTTACCATGGAGACAGACAGACAGACAAGCTGTTACCATGGAGACAGACAGACAGACAGACGGGCTGTTACCATGGAGACAGACAGACAGACAAGCTGTTACCATGGAGACAGACAGACAGACAGACAGACAGACGGGCGGTTACCATGGAGAAAGACAGATGTGCTGTTACCATAGCGACAGACAGACAGATGGGCTGTTACCATGGTAACAGCCCATCTGTCTGTCTCCATGGTAACAGCCCGTCTGTCTGTCTGTCTCCATGGTAACAGCCCATCTGTCTGTCTCCATGGTAACAGCCCGTCTGTCTGTCTCCATGGTAACAGCCCGCCTGTCTGTCTGTCTCCATGGTAACGGCCCGTCTGTCTGTCTGTCTCCATGGTAACAGCCCATCTGTCTTTCTGTCTCCATGGTAACAGCACGTCTGTCTGTCTCCATGGTAACAGCATGTCTGTCTGTCTGTCTCCATGGTAACAGCCCGTCTGTCTGTCTGTCTGTCTGTCTGTCTCCATGGTAACAATTTTTCTGTCTGTCTGTCTCCATGGTAACAGCCCGTCTGTCTGTCTCCATGGTAACAGCCCGTCTGTCTGTCTGTCTCCATGGTAACAGCCCATCTGTCTTTCTGTCTCCATGGTAACAGCACGTCTGTCTGTCTCCATGGTAACAGCATGTCTGTCTGTCTGTCTCCATGGTAACAGCCCGTCTGTCTGTCTGTCTGTCTGTCTGTCTCCATGGTAACAATTTGTCTGTCTGTCTGTCTCCATGGTAACAGCCCGTCTGTCTGTCTGTCTGTCTCCATGGTAACAGCCCGTCTGTCTGTCTGTCTGTCTGTCTCCATGGTAACAGCCCGTCTGTCTGTCTCCATGGTAACAGCCCGTCTGTCTGTCTCCATGGTAACAGCCCGCCTGTCTGTCTGTCTGTCTGTCTCCATGGTAACAGCACATCTGTCTGTCTCCATGGTAACAGCATGTCTGTCTGTCTGTCTGTCTCCATGGTAACCGCCCGTCTGTCTGTCTGTCTGTCTGTCTGTCAGTCTCCATGGTAACAGCTTGTCTGTCTGTCTGTCTCCATGGTAACAACCTGTCTGTCTGTCTGTCTGTCTCCATGGTAACAGCTTGTCTGTCTGTCTGTCTCCATGGTAACAGCATGTCGGTCTGTCTGTCTGTCTCCATGGTAACAGCTTGTCTGTCTGTCTGTCTCCATGGTAACAGCATGTCGGTCTGTCTGTCTGTCTCCATGGTAACAGCCCGTCTGTCTGTCTGTCTGTCTCCATGGTAACAGCTTGTCTGTCTGTCTGTCTCCATGGTAATAGCCCGTCTGTCTGTCTGTCTGTCTGTCTGTCTGTCTGTCTCCATGGTAACAGCACGTCTGTCTGTCTCCATGGTAACAGCATGTCTGTCTGTCTGTCTCCATGGTAACAGCATGTCTGTCTGTCTGTCTGTCTCCATGGTAACAGCCTGTCTGTCTGTCTGTCTCCATGGCAACAGCTTGTCTGTCTGTCTGTCTGTCTCCATGGTAACAGCCCGTCTGTCTGTCTGTCTGTCTGTCTCCATGGTAACAGCCCGTCTGTCTGTCTGTCTGTCTGTCTCCATGGTAACAGCCCGTCTGTCTGTCTGTCTGTCTGTCTCCAGGGTAGCTGTCTGCTGTGGATCCCTGGTTTTGGTCTCGCTGTGTTCGCTGTCCTCTACAGTGTGGGAACCATCTTAGCTCTGGCCAGGTACATTACCCATCAACCCTCAGTGATCACATGTTTAACTGACTACATTACCCATCATCCCTCAGTGATGAACTGTGTTTGGTTCCAGCACCATGTTCTTGATGGGTCCCTGTCGTCAGCTGAAGACCATGTGTGCTATAGAGAGAGCTTTCGCCACCGTCATCATGATAGTGAGTGATAGTACCAGTAGTAATAGTACTGGTACTAGTACTAGTACTAGTAGTACTAGTACTATAACTATAACTAGTAGTATGTAAGTATTGTCATTACTGTTGTGTAGTTTAATGTGAGGATAATAAAACCCTCTGTGTGTGCAGGTGTGTCTGGTGTTGACGCTGTGTGCTGCATTCTGGGTAATAAACATGACTGTATTATACGTTTATATATATATATTTTATATATAATATAGTTGTAGTTGTTATGTTGTTAGTGTGTTTGAGACTTTTTTTCAGATCTTTTTTTTCAGACAGTTTTTACAGACTTCTTTGTCCGACATTTTTCAGTCATTTTCAGATCTTTTTTCCGGGGCTTTTTTTCCCCAGACTTTTTTTCAGATCTTTTTTTTCGGACAGTTTTTTTCAGACTTCTTTTGTCCGACATTTTTCAGAATTCTTTTGTCCGATATTTTTCAGACTTTTTTTCAGATCTTTTTTTTCGGACAGTTTTTTCAGACTTCTTTTGTCCGACATTTTTCAGACTTTTTTTCGGGCTTTTTTTCAGATCTTTTTTTCGGACAGTTTTTTCAGACTTCTTTTGTCCGACATTTTTCAGACTTTTTTTCGGGCTTTTTTTCCAGACTTTTTTCAGATCTTTTTTTTCGGACAGTTTTTCCAGACTTCTTTTGTCCTACATTTTTCATACTTTTTTTTCCAGACTTTTTTTTCGGACAGTTTTTACAGACTTCTTTGTCCGACATTTTCAGACTTTTTTTTCGGGCTTTTTTCCAGACTTTTTTCAGATCTTTTGGACAGTTTTTTCAGACTTCTTTTGTCCGACATTTTTCAGACTTCTTTTGTCCGACATTTTTCAGATTTCTTTTGTCCGACATTTTTCAGATATTTTTTCTAGATTTTTTTTTTCCTACAATTTTCAGACTTCTTTTGTCCGACATTTTTCAGACTTTTTTTCGGGCTTTTTTTCGGGCTTTATTTCCAGACTTTTTTTCAGATCTTTTGGACAGTTTTTGCAGACTTCTTTTGTCCGACATTTTTCAGACTTTTTTTCGGGCTTTTTTTCAGATCTTTTTTTTCGGACAGTTTTTTCAGACTTCTTTTGTCCGACATTTTTCAGACTTCTTTTGTCCGACATTTTTCAGACTTTTTTTCGGGCTTTTTTTCAGATCTTTTTTTTCAGACAGTTTTTTCAGACTTCTTTTGTCCGACATTTTTCAGACTTCTTTTGTCCGACATTTTTCAGACTTTTTTTCGGGCTTTTTTTCCAGACTTTTTTTCAGATCGTTTTTTTCGGACAGTTCTTTCAGACTTCTTTTGTCCGACATTTTTCAGACTTCTTTTGTCCGACATTTTTTAGACTTTTTTTCCAGACTTTTTTTCAGATCTTTCTTTTCAGGCTTTTTTTCCAGACTTTTTTTCAGATCTTTTTTTTCGGACAGTTTTTTCAGACTTCTTTTGTCCGACATTTTTCATACTTTTTTTCCAGACTTTTTTTTCGGACAGTTTTTACAGACTTCTTTTGTCCGACATTTTCAGACTTTTTTTTCGGGCTTTTTTTCCAGACTTTTTTTCATATTTTTTTTTTGGACAGTTTTTTCAGACTTCTTTTGTCCGACATTTTTCAGACTTTTTTTCGGGCTTTTTTTCGGGCTTTATTTCCAGACTTTTTTTCAGATCTTTTGGACAGTTTTTGCAGACTTCTTTTGTCCGACATTTTTCAGACTTTTTTTCGGGCTTTTTTTCCAGACTTTTTTTCAAATCTTTTTTTCGGACAGTTTTTTCAGACTTCTTTTGTCCGACATTTTTCAGATTTCTTTTGTCCGACATTTTTCAGATATTTTTTCTAGATTTTTTTTTTCCTACAATTTTCAGACTTCTTTTGTCCGACATTTTTCAGACTTTTTTTCTGGCTTTTTTTCGGGCTTTATTTCCAGACTTTTTTTCAGATCTTTTGGACAGTTTTTGCAGACTTCTTTTGTCCGACATTTTTCAGACTTTTTTTCGGGCTTTTTTTCAGATCTTTTTTTTCGGACAGTTTTTTCAGACTTCTTTTGTCCGACATTTTTCAGACTTCTTTTGTCCGACATTTTTCAGACTTTTTTTCGGGCTTTTTTTCCAGACTTTTTTTCAGATCGTTTTTTTCGGACAGTTCTTTCAGACTTCTTTTGTCCGACATTTTTCAGACTTCTTTTGTCCGACATTTTTTAGACTTTTTTTCCAGACTTTTTTTCAGATCTTTCTTTTCGGGCTTTTTTTCCAGACTTTTTTTCAGATCTTTTTTTTCGGACAGTTTTTTCAGACTTCTTTTGTCCGACATTTTTCGGGCTTTTTTTCCAGACTTTTTTTCAGATCTTTTTTTTCGGACAGTTTTTCCAGACTTCTTTTGTCCGACATTTTTCAGATATTTTTTCCAGACTTTTTTTTCCGACATTTTCAGATCTTTTTTTTCATACAGTTTTTTCAGACTTCTTTTGTCCGACATTTTTCAAACTTCTTTTGTCCGACATTTTCAGATATTTTTTCCAGACTTTTTTTTCCGACATTTTCAGATCTTTTTTTTCGGACAGTTTTTTCAGACTTCTTTTGTCCGACATTTTTCAAAATTCTTTTGTCCGACATTTTTCAAAATTCTTTTGTCCGACATTTTTCAGATATTTTTTCCAGACTTTTTTTTCCGACATTTTCAGATCTTTTTTTTCGGAAAGTTTTTTCAGACTTCTTTTGTCCGACATTTTTCAAACTTCTTTTGTCCGACATTTTTCAGATATTTTTTCCAGACTTTTTTTTCAGACATTTTCAGATATTTTTTTTCGGACAGTTTTTTCAGACTTCTTTTGTCCGACATTTTTCAAAATTTCTTTTGTCCGACATTTTTCAGATATTTTTCTCAGACTTTTTTTTCAGACATTTTCAGATATTTTTTTCTGACAGTTTTTTCAAACTTCTTTTGTCCACATTTTTCAGAATTTTTTTCGGGCTTTTTTTTACAGACTTTTTTCAGATCTTTTTTTTCGGGACAGTTTTTTTCAGACTTCTTTTGTACGACATTTTTCAGCTTCTTTTGTCCGACATTTTTCAAACTTTTTTTCTGCCTTTTTTTCCGACGTTCTTTTGTCCGACATTTTTCAGTCATTTTCAGATCTTTTTTTTCTTACAGTTTTTTTGAGACGTCTTTGTCCGAATTTTTTCAGATCTTTCTTTTCTGGCTTTTTTTCCAGACTTTTTTTTCTGATCTTTTTTCTCGGACAGTTTTTCCAGACTTCTTTTGTCCGACATTTTTTCGGGGTTTTTTTTCCAGACTTTTTTTTTCAGACATTTTCAGATCTTTTTTTTCTTACAGTTTTTTCAGACGTCTTTTGTCCGACATTTTTCAGACTTTTTTTTCGGGCTTTTTTTCCAGACTTTTTTCAGATCTTTTTTTTGGACAGTTTTTTCAGACTTCTTTTGTCCGACATTTTTCAGACTTCTTTTGTCCGACTTTTTTAGACTTTTTTTCCAGACTTTTTTTCAGATCTTTTTTTCGGGCTTTTTCCAGACTTTTTTTCAGATCTTTTTTTCGACAGTTTTTTCAGACTTCTTTTGTCCGACATTTTTCGGGCTTTTTTTCCAGACTTTTTTTCAGATCTTTTTTTTCGACAGTTTTTCAGACTTCTTTGTCCGACATTTTTCAGAATTTTTTTCGGGCTTTTTTACAGACTTTTTTCAGATCTTTTTTTCGGACAGTTTTTTCAGACTTCTTTTGTCCGACATTTTTCAAACTTTTTTTCGCCTTTTTTTTCGACTTCTTTTATCCGACATTTTTCAGTCATTTTCAGATCTTTTTTTTCTTACAGTTTTTTTCAGACGTCTTTTCCGACATTTTTCAGATCTTTCTTTTTGCTTTTTTTCCAGACTTTTTTTCTGATCTTTTTTCTCGGACAGTTTTTCCAGACTTCTTTTGTCCGACATTTTTCGGGTTTTTTTTCCAGACTTTTTTTTCAGACATTTTCAGATCTTTTTTTTCTGACAGTTTTTTCAGACTTCTTTTGTCCGACATTTTTCAGACTTCTTTTGTCCGACATTTTTCAGACTTTTTTTCGGGATTTTTTTCAGATCTTTTTTTTTCGGACAGTTTTTTCAGACTTCTTTTGTCCGACATTTTTCAGACTTCTTTTGTCCGACATTTTTCAGTCATTTTCAGATCTTTTTTTTCGGACAGTTTTTTCAGACTTCTTTTGTCCGACATTTTTCAGACTTTTTTTCGGGCTTTTTTTCAGATCTTTTTTTTCGGACAGTTTTTTCAGACTTCTTTTGTCCGACATTTTTCAGATATTTTTTTCAGATATTTTTTTTCAGACTTCCTTTGTCCGACATTTTCCAGATATTTTTTTTCAGACTTTTTTTCGGGTTTTTTTTCAGACATTTTCAGATATTTTTTTCGGACAGTTTTTTCAGACTTCTTTTGTACCACAGTTTTCAGACTTCTTTTGTCCGACATTTTTCAGACTTTTTTTGTCCAACATTTTTCAGACTTTTTTTCAGATCTTTTTTTTTGGACAGTTTTTTCAGACTTCTTTTGTCCGACATTTTTCAGACTTTTTTTCGGGCTTTTTTTCAGATCTTTTTTTTCGGACAGTTTTTTTCAGACTTCTTTTGTCCGACATTTTTCAGTCATTTTCAGATCTTTTTTTTCGGACATTTTTTTCAGATCTTTTTTTTCGGACAGTTTTTTCAGACTTCTTTTGTCCGACATTTTTCAGACTTTTTTTCGGGCTTTTTTTCAGATCTTTTTTTTCGGACAGTTTTTCAGACTTCTTTTGTCCGACATTTTTCAGATTTCTTTTGTCCGACATTTTTCAGTCTTTTTTTTCAGACTTTTTTTCGGGCTTTTTTTCCAGATTTTTTTTTCAGATATTTTTTTTCCGACAGTTTTTTCAGACTTCATTTTTCAGATATTTTTTCCAGACTTTTTGAAATGTGGGAATCTCAACTGCATACTTTCTGGTAGTGGGGGACTGCGTTCGCGCTCTCCCCTGATCATTATGTCCAAGTTAAATGAAAGGAGTCCTCGGCTGCGATGGACTAAAATGTGCTGCGCAGCATGCTGATATCCAGCTTCCTAGTCAGTGTGATTGCGGCAATGTTCATTCTGAGGCCTTTGGATACTTTTGCAGTATGTCCAGAAAAGTGGCAGTGTTGCTGTGCAGCAGTGACTGGTGTACATTGTGAAGCTGTGTTTTGAGCAATGCGAGTTGCATACAACTCATATTTACCTGGCATGGGACATACAATGATCAAGTATGTTAAGACAATAATTTGTTTTTAAAGTTAAAAACAACTACAGATCAATACCAGATATATTCTTAAAAAAAAAGCATTATTTTGAAGAAAAAAATATGTATGTTACAAATATCCAACTGAATAAAGATTGTCTACTGTGAGGGTATTTTAGCAGCACGCTTCAAATGTATACCCAAACTAGCCTAATGTTCCAGAATGTGTGACAACATCAAAGGACGAAGACATCACATCAAAGGACGATGACATCACATCAGAGGTCGATGACATCACATCAAAGGACGATGACATCACATCAGAGGACGATGACATCACTGAAATAAATAAAAAGATATGTATGAATATTCGAAATGATGTATGGAAAACTAAATTTAAATGTACAGAAAAGTGGCAGTGTTGCTGTGCAGCAGTGTCTGGTGTACATTGTGAAGCTGTGTGTTGAGAAATTCGAGTTGCATCCAACTCATATTTACCTGGCATGGCAGATACAATGATCAAGTATGTTAAGACAATAATTTGTTTTTAAAGTTAAAAACAAATTATTAGTTCAATATCAGCTATATTCTTGAAAAGAAGCATTATTTTGAAGAAAAAAATATGGATGTTACAAATATCCAACTGAGTAGAGAAGTCAACTGTGAGTGTATTGTGGCAGCACGCTTCAATGGGTCTATCCAAACTAGCCTAATGTTCCAGAATGTGTGAAAACATCAAAGGACGATGACATCACATCAAAGGACGAAGACATCATATCAAAGGATGATGACATCACATCAAAGGACGATGACATCACATCAAAGGACGATGACATCACTGTCATACTTAAAAGGATATGTATGAATATTCAAAATGACGTATGGAAAACAAAATTTAAATGTCCAGAAAAGTGGCAGTATTGCTGCGCAGCAGTGTTTGGTGACCGTTGTGAAGCTGTGTGTTGAGCAATGCGAGTTGCATCCAACTCATATTTACCTGGCATAGGAGATACAATCATCAAGTATTTCATGACAATATTTTTTTTTAAAGTTAAAAACAAATACAGATTAATCCCAGCCATATTCTTGAAAAGAAGCATTATTTTGAAGGAAAAAATATGTATGTTACAAATATCCAACTGAGTACAGATTGTCAACTGTGAGTGTATTGTGGCAGCACGCTTTAATGTGTCTATCCAAACTAGCCTAATGTTCCAGAATGTGTGAAAACATCAAAAGACGATGACATCACATCAAAGTACGTTGACATCACATCAAAGGACGAAGACATCACATCAAAGGACGATGACATCACATCAAAGGACGATGACATCACTGTCATACTTAAAAGGATATGTATGAATATTCAAAATGACGTATGGAAAACTAAATTTAAATGTCCAGAAAAGTGGCAGTGTTGCTGTGCAGCAGTGTCTGGTGTACATTGTGAAGCTGTGTGTTGAGCAATGCGAGTTGCATCCAACTCATATTTACCTGGCATGGGACATACAATGATCAAGTATGTTAAGACAATAATTTGTTTTTAAGTTAAAAACAACTACAGATCAATACCAGATAAATTCTTGAAAAGAAGCATTATTTTGAAGAAAAAAATATGGATGTTACAAATATCCAACTGAGTAGAGAAGTCAACTGTGAGTGTATAGTGGCAGCACGCTTCAATGTGTCTATCCAAACTAGCCTAATGTTCCAGAATGTGTGAAAACATCAAAGGACGATGACATCACATCAAAGGACGATGACATCACATCAAAGGACGAAGACATCACATCAAAGGACGATGACATCACATCAAAGGACGATGACATCACATCAGAGGACGATGATATCACTGAAATAAATAAAAGGATATGTATGAATATTCGAAATGATGTATGGAAAACTAAATTTAAATGTACAGAAAAGTGGCAGTGTTGCTGTGCAGCAGTGTCTGGTGTATGTTGTGTGTTGAGCAATACGAGTTGTATCCAACTCATATTTACCTGGCATGGGAGATACAATGATCAAGTATTTCATGACAATAAATTTTTTTTAAAGTTAAAAACAAATACAGATTAATACCAGCCATATTATTGAAAAGAAGCATTATTTTGAAGAAAAAAATATGTATGTTACAAATATCCAACTGAGTACAGATTGTTAACTGTGAGTGTATTTTAGCAGCACGCTTCAAATGTCTACCCAAACTTGCCTAATGTTCCAGAATGTGTGAAAAAATCTAAGGATGATTTCATCACATCAAAGGACGATGACATCACTGTAATACATGATGAATATATGTATGAATATTCAAAATGAAGTATGGAAAACTACATGTAAATGTCCAGAAAAGTTGCAGTATTGCTGTGCAGCAGTGTCTGGTGACCGTTGTGCGAGTTGCATCCAACTCCTGTTTACCTGGCATGGGAGATACAATGATCAAGTATTTTATGACAATACATTTTTTTTTAAAGTTAAAAACAAATACAGATTAATACCAGCCATATTATTGAAAAGAAGCATTATTTTGAAGAAAAAAATATGTATGTTACAAATATCCAACTGAGTAGAGATTGTCAACTGTGAGTGTATTTTAGCAGCACGCTTCAAATGTCTACCCAAACTAGCCTAATGTTCCAGAATGTGTGAAAAAATCTAAGGATGATTTCATCACATCAAAGTACGATGACATCTAATCGAAGGACGATGACATCACTGTAATACATGATGAATATATGTATGAATATTCGAAATGACGTATGGAAAACTACATTTAAATGTCCAGAAAAGTTGCAGTATTGCTGTGCAGCAGTGTCTGGTGACCGTTGTGCGAGTTGCATCCAACTCCTGTTTACCTGGCATGGGAGATACAATGATCAAGTATTTCATGACAATACATTTTTTTTAATGTTAAAAACAAATACAGATTAATACCATCCATATTCTTGAAAAGAAGCATTATTTTGAAGAAAAAAATATGTATGTTACAAATATCCAACTGAGTAGAGATTGTCAACTGTGAGTGTATTTTAGCAGCACGCTTCAAATGTCTACCCAAACTAGCCTAATGTTCCAGAATGTGTGAAAAAATCTAAGGATGATTTCATCACATCAAAGTACGATGACATCTAATCGAAGGACGATGACATCACTGTAATACATGATGAATATATGTATGAATATTCGAAATGACGTATGGAAAACTACATTTAAATGTCCAGAAAAGTTGCAGTATTGCTGTGCAGCAGTGTCTGGTGACCGTTGTGCGAGTTGCATCCAACTCCTGTTTACCTGGCATGGGAGATACAATGATCAAGTATTTCATGACAATACATTTTTTTTAATGTTAAAAACAAATACAGATTAATACCATCCATATTCTTGAAAAGAAGCATTATTTTGAAGAAAAAAATATGTATGTTACAAATATCCAACTGAGTAGAGAAGTCAACTGTGAGTGTATTGTGGCAGCATGCTTCAATATGTCTATCCAAAATAGCCTAATATTCCAGAATGTGTGACAACATCAAAAGACGATGACATCACTGTCATACTTAAAAGGATTTGTATGAATATTCAAAATGACGTATGGAAAACAAAATTTAAATGTCCAGAAAAGTGGCAGTATTGCTTCGCAGTAGTGTCTGGTGACCGTTGTGAAGCTGTGTGTTGAGCAATGCCAGTTGCATCCAACTCATATTTACCTGGCATGGGAGATACAATGATCAAGTATGTTATGAAAATCATTTTTTTATAGCTATAAAGATATACAGATCAATACCAGCCATATTCTTGAAAAGAAGCATTATTTTGAAGAAAAATATATGTATGTTACAAATATCCAACTGAGTAAAGATTGTCAACTGTGAGTGTATTTTAGCAGCACGCTTCAAATGTATACCCAAACTAGCCTAATGTTCCAGAATGTGTGAAAACATCAAAGGACGATGTCATCACATCAAAGGACGATGTCATCACATCAAAGGACGATGACATATCATTAAAGGACGAAGACATCACATCAAAGGACGATGACATCACAACAAAATACGATGACATCACATCAAAGGATGATGACATCACATCATAGGACGAAGACATCACATCAGAGTACGATGACATCACTGAAATAAATAAAAGGATATGTATGAATATTCGAAATGATGTATGGAAAACTAAATTTAAATGTCAAGAAAAGTGGCAGTGTTGCTGTGCAGCAGTGTCTGGTGTACATTGTGAAGCTGTGTGTTGAGCAATGCGAGTTGCATCGAACTCATATTTACCTGGCATGGCAGATACAATGATCAAGTATGTTAAGACAATAATTTGTTTTTAAAGTTAAAAACAACTACAGATGAATACCAGATATATTCTTGAAAAGAAGCATTATTTTGAAGAAAAAAATATGGATGTTACAAATATCCAACTGAGTAGAGAAGTCAACTGTGAGTGTATTGTGGCAGCACGCTTCAATATGTCTATCCAAAATAGCCTAATGTTCCAGAATGTGTGACAACATCAAAGGACGATGACATCACATCAAAGGACGATGACATCACATGAAAGGACGAAGACATCATATCAAAGGACGATGACATCACATCAAAGGACGATGACATCACATCAAAGGACGATGACGTCACTGTCATACTTAAAAGGATATGTATGAATATTCAAAATGACGTATGGAAAACAAAATTTAAATGTCCAGAAAAGTGGCAGCATTGCTGCGCAGCAGTGTTTGGTGACCGTTGTGAAGCTGTGTGTTGAGCAATGCCAGTTGCATTCAACTAATATTTACCTGGCATGGGAGATACAATGATCAAGTATGTTATGAAAATCATTTTTTTATAGTTATAAAGATATACAGATCAATACCAGCCATATTCTTGAAAAGAAGCATTATTTTGAAGAAAAATATATGTATGTTACAAATATCCAACTGAGTAAAGATTGTCTACTGTGAGTGTATTTTAGCAGCACGCTTCAAATGTATACCCAAACTAGCCTAATGTTCCAGAATGTGTGAAAACATCAAAGGACGATGTCATCACATCAAAGGACGATGTCATCACATCAAAGGACGATGACATATCATTAAAGGATGATGATATCACTGTAATACATGAAACGGCATGTATGAATTTTCAAAATGATGTATGGAAAACTAAATTTAAATGTCCAGAAAAGTAGCAGTGTTGCTGTGCAGGAGTGTCTGGTGTACATTGTGAAGCTGTGTTGAGCAATGCGAGTTGCATCCAACTCATATTTACCTGGCATGGGAGATACAATGATCAAGTATGTTAAGACAATAATTTGTTTTTAAAGTTAAAAACAACTACAGATCAATACCAGATATATTGTTAAAAAAAGCATTATTTTGAAGAAAAAAATATGGATGTTACAAATATCCAACTGAGTAGAGAAGTCAACTGTGAGTGTATTGTGGCAGCACGCTTCAATGTGTCTATCCAAACTAGCCTAATGTTCCAGAATGTGTGAAAACATCAAAGGACGATGACATCACATCAAAGGACGATGACATCACATCAAAGGACGAAGACATCACATCAAAGGACGATGACATCACATCAAAGGACGATGACATCACATCAGAGGACGATGACATCACTGAAATAAATAAAAGGATATGTATGAATATTCGAAATGATGTATGGAAAACTAAATTTAAATGTATAGAAAAGTGGCAGTGTTGCTGTGCAGCAGTGTCTGGTGTATGTTGTGTGTTGAGCAATGCGAGTTGCATACAACTCATATTTACCTGGCATGGGAGATACAATGATCAAGTATTTCATGACAATAAATTTTTTTTAAAGTTAAAAACAAATACAGATTAATACCAGCCATATTATTGAAAAGAAGCATTATTTTGAAGAAAAAAATATGTATGTTACAAATATCCAACTGAGTAGAGATTGTTAACTGTGAGTGTATTTTAGCAGCACGCTTCAAATGTCTACCCAAACTAGCCTAATGTTCCAGAATGTTTGAAAAAATCTAAGGATGATTTCATCACATCAAAGGACGATGACATCTAATCGAAGGACGATGACATCACTGTAATACATGATGAATATATGTATGAATATTCGAAATGACGTATGGAAAACTACATTTAAATGTCCAGAAAAGTTGCAGTATTGCTGTGCAGCAGTGTCTGGTGACCGTTGTGCGAGTTGCATCCAACTCCTGTTTACCTGGCATGGGAGATACAATGATCAAGTATTTCATGACAATACATTTTTTTTAATGTTAAAAACAAATACAGATTAATACCATTCATATTCTTGAAAAGAAGCATTATTTTGAAGAAAAAAATATGTATGTTACAAATATCCAACTGAGTAGAGGAAGTCAACTGTGAGTATATTGTGGCAGCACGCTTCAATATGTCTATCCAAAATAGCCTAATATTCCAGAATGTGTGACAACATCAAAAGACGATGACATCACTGTCATACTTAAAAGGATATGTATGAATATTCAAAATGACGTATGGAAAACAAAATTTAAATGTCCAGAAAAGTGGCAGTATTGCTTCGCAGTAGTGTCTGGTGACCGTTGTGAAGCTGTGTGTTGAGCAATGCCAGTTGCATCCAACTCATATTTACCTGGCATGGGAGATACAATGATCAAGTATGTTATGAAAATCATTTTTTTATAGCTATAAAGATATACAGATCAATACCAGCCATATTCTTGAAAAGAAGCATTATTTTGAAGAAAAATATATGTATGTTACAAATATCCAACTGAGTAAAGATTGTCTACTGTGAGTGTATTTTAGCAGCACGCTTCAAATGTATACCCAAACTAGCCTAATGTTCCAGAATGTGTGAAAACATCAAAGGACGATGTCATCACATCAAAGGACGATGTCATCACATCAAAGGACGATGACATATCATTAAAGGACGAAGACATCACATCAAAGGACGATGACATCACAACAAAAGACGATGACATCACATCAAAGGATGATGACATCACATCATAGGACGAAGACATCACATCAGAGTACGATGACATCACTGAAATAAATAAAAGGATATGTATGAATATTCGAAATGATGTATGGAAAACTAAATTTAAATGTACAGAAAAGTGGCAGTGTTGCTGTGCAGCAGTGTCTGGTGTACATTGTGAAGCTGTGTTTTGAGCAATGCCAGTTGCATCCAACTCATATTTACCTGGCATGGGAGATACAATGATCAAGTATGTTAAGACAATAATTTGTTTTTAAAGTTAAAAACAACTACAGATCAACTGAAACTGCTGGCTAAGGATAAACGTAAATACAGTAAGATTGTTATTCACGTCGGCGGTAATGACACTCGGTTACGTCGATCGGAGGTCACTAAAGTTAATGTCCAATCGGTGTGTGCATACGCAAAAACAATGTCCGACTCCGTAGTTTTCTCTGGTCCCCTCCCCAACCTGACCAGTGACGACATGTATAGCCGCATGAAGTCATTCCAAAGCTGGCTGTCGTGGTGGTGTCCAGCAAACGATTTGGGCTTCATTGACAATTGGAACCCTTTCTGGGGAATTCCTGGTCTGATTAGGAGAGACGGCATTCATCCTACTTTGGATGGTGCGGCTCTCTTATCCAGAAATCTGACCAAGATTGTTGGTGGAACAAATCCATGACAAACCAGAGGTCATTCCAGGACGCAGAGCTGCAGTCTTACACACTTCTCTGCGCTTCCACTAGAGCAGTTACCCACCCATAGCTTAACCCCAAACCTAACTGAGACTGTGTCTGCCCCACCTAAATTAATTAAATCAAAAGTAAACAGAAGAGGAGCTAAACATAATAATCTAATAAAATCTAACACTAGCACTGCAATAAAGCAACAAAACAGGAGAATTAAATGTGGACTCTTAAATATCAGATCTCTGTCATCTAAAACTCTACTAGTAAATGATTTAATATCAGATAATCACATTGATTTATTTTGTCTTACTGAAACCTGGCTGTGTCAGGAAGAATATGTCAGCCTAAACGAATCCACTCCCCCGAGTCATATTAATACTCACATTCCTCGAGACACCGGCCGAGGAGGTGGAGTTGCAGCCATCTTCGATTCAAGCCTATTAATAAACCCTAAAACTAAACTAAATTATAACTCATTTGAAAGCCTTGTTCTTAGTCTTTCACACCCAACCTGGAAAGTACTACAGCCAATTTTATTTGTTATAGTGTACCGCGCTCCAGGCCCATATTCTGAATTTCTATCTGAATTCTCAGAGTTTCTGTCATGGCACACATTCTGTAGCCTTTACATTCATTTTATGTAGCACCACCTTGTGGCAGTTTGTTGTAACTGTAAAGTGTTTTCTCAGTGGTCAGTTCAGATCATGTGATCAAGGGTTAAAGGTCAACCAGGAAATGCTGTAGTGTGTAAGAATTTCTCCATGCGGTCAGACCGAAGGCTTCTTTCCCTTTTTCCCTTACGTTTGTGCCTTGGAGAGCCTTTGCTTGTAAGTGTTGCTACTTTTTCTGTGTTTTATGTTAATGTGCATATAAATAATTTGGACTTCATATGTTTGGATTAAAAACAAAGTAATTTGTGATAATTTAATTTGCTAAGGTTAAAAATGCTAAGCTAAGCTAAAAATGTAGCTTCTTGTCATAGTGTGTGCATGGAGGTTATTTATAAGCAATGTAAATTCATTTGTGCTGTATTTTGAGAACAGTTTGTAACAAAGCATTGTATATTTGTATTGTTTCAGTTTTACAAAAAAGAAAGAAGAAGAGAAAAAAGGACTCAGTAAAACACTTGAACTTTACTCCTGTCTTCGACTTCTCTGAATCCTTATTGTTAGCTATCTGTCAGTTTTTGCGTAAGTGCAACACGCATCAGGGACAGAATAGTAAAAAAGCAACCTCACAGCGGGTACTACATTACAAGGAAAGCAGCTTCACCTCAAGCATTCCTCGCTCATCATCAAGCTTCATACGCCCAGACGGCATCAGCATACATGATGGCAGAGAAAGCACTTGAGATTGAAGATGCAACGGAGCAAAGCCAAGCAATGGAGACAAGATCCATAGCCTCCATTTCGACAAGTGGATCGAGTAGCTCGTCAGCTAGCGTAGCCGCTGCCAAGGCTCGTGCCAAGCTGGAGGCCACCCGAGCCAAGGCGGAATTTCTCAAGAAGGAATCTGAAGTTATGATTGAAAAGGCTCAATTGAAAGTGACAGAAGCTCGTATGGAAGCCACTCTAGCAGCTTTAAAACATGAAAGTGAGTTAGCTGCAGCCATCGCTGAGACGAAGGTGCTGGAAGCAGCAGCAGAAAGTGAGCGTGGGGACAAAAACTCAGATGTAAGAGAGGCCTCTGAACGCACTCGCAACTACATCCTGTGTCAGTCCCAGCTAGAGTCAATATCTCCTGTAGGGGCGGAGCCATATCAACCACCTCTAGAGCCCATCATCCATGAATTCAGATCTGAGACACCATTGAGGCAGCTTCACTCTACAGCTCGAAATGTCAGAGCTCCTCGTGAAAAGCTTAGCGACAATGATATAACACAGCAGCCTCAGAGGCCAACACCAGTTAATCATCACAACCCCTCAGCATCGCCATTCACGCCTTCACCTATTAAGACTACGCCACAGCCACCGCTCAACAAAGATAACGACATGAGTGATGTCGCTAGGTACTTAGCACGCCGTGAACTCATTAACTCAGGACTCACCAAGTTTGACGATCGTCCCGAGAACTATTGGGCGTGGAAGTCATCTTACATAAACGCCATACAGGGATTGCACCTATCAGCTAGTGAGCAGCTAGACCTTCTGTCAAAATGGTTGGGAGAACAGTCTGCCCATCATGTGAGGAGGATTCGAGCCGTGCACGTAGGTAACCCCGTAACAGGCTTAAGAAAGGCCTGGGAGCGCATAGAAGACTGCTATGGCTCTCCGGAGGTTGTTGAAAAGTCTTTCTTCGACAGGATTGACAACTTTCCAAAGATTAATATCAAAGACAATGTAAAACTGCGGGAGCTAGGAGATCTCCTACAGGAGGTGGAGTGCGCTAAATGTGAAGGTTATTTAGCTGGACTTACCTATCTTGACACCGCACGTGGTGTAGCACCCATAGTAGACAAGTTACCTTATAGTCTTCAGGAGAAGTGGATGGCTCAAGGTTCCCACTACAAAGCTGTACACCATGTTGCCTTTCCTCCATTCACGTTCTTCTGTGACTTCATCTGCAGAGAGGCACGGACTCGCAATGATCCAAGCTTTGCCTTTTCATCAGCAAACCACAGTTCGTCGAAACTAGAACAGCCAGCCAAATGGCAAAGGAAAAGCTCAGTCTACACCCACAAGACAGAGGTTTTGCCAGATACTGTGAGTCAGACCAGCAGTTCAAATAGTGATTTGGACGATGTTGATAAGAAATGCCCACTTCATAATAAGCCCCATCCTCTCAAACGCTGCAGGGGGTTTAGAAGCAAGCCTCTAGAGGAGCGTAAGACTTTCATAAAAGAAAACGGCATATGCTTCAGATGCTGTGCTACAACCACTCATCTGGCCAAGAACTGCAAAGCAGCCATCAAATGTCAGGAATGTGACAGCGATGCTCACATTGCAGCTCTCCATCCAGGACCACCTCCTTGGACCTCAACCGAGCATGGCGGGGAGAGAGAATCTGAACCACTTCAACCCGCTGTCACTTCGAAGTGCACCGACGTCTGTGGAGATGGTAGAAGTGCAAGGTCCTGCTCGAAGATCTGCCTAGCTAAGGTTTACCCAGAGGGCCGCCCAGAGAAGGCAATCAAGCTCTATGTAATCTTAGATGATCAGAGCAACAGATCGCTTGCCAGAACTGAGTTCTTTGACCTGATGCATGTCAAGGGAGCAAATTCGGCATACACCCTACGCACTTGTGCAGGTGTGACAGAGACCGCAGGGAGGAGGGGCCACAGGTTTCATTGTGGAGTCCTTAGATGGAGCGACGAAGGTGAAACTGCCAACTTTGATCGAATGCAACAATATGCCAGACGACAGGGCTGAAATACCAACTCCTGAGGCAGCGCAGTGGCATATTCACCTAAGGCCCATTTCTCATCGCATTCCTCCACTGGATCCGGAAGCTCAGATTCTTCTTCTCCTGGGTCGTGACATCCTCCAGGTCCACAAAGTGCGCGAACAACGGAATGGACCCACCAACACCCCCTACGCACAAAGACTCGACCTTGGCTGGGTCGTGGTAGGAGATGTCTGCCTAGGATCAGTGCACAGGCCAGTAGCCAGCCTAAGTACTTACCGCACCCATGTACTTGACAATGGACGTCCTACCCTTCTTCCTCCATGTCCTAACCGGTTCAGTGTCAAGGAGAAGTTCAGTGTCAAGCCTCCACCTGAAGTTTCTCTATTGTGCGACACTCTCATCTTCGGTGACTGTGCCATAGGAAGCACCATCTTCAACAGGTCAGAGAATGACGACAAAATCGGACTATCTATCGAAGACAGACTCTTTTTGGAAATCATGGATAGAGAGATGTCCATGGACGACAGCAACAGTTGGGTGGCACCGCTCCCATTCAGAACACCACGCCAGCGGCTCCCCAACAATAAAGACCAGGCAGTAACACGCCTAAATTCTCTTCTACGCACACTGGAGAAGAAACCCGAGATGAAGACTCACCTTGTTGCCTTCAT
>CM025840.1:32267281-32371160 GCA_014673565.1 Sebastes schlegelii
GGAACTTCGACTCTGGTCTGATGGTTGACAGTTTGGTCGTTGTGCCTTTTGCGGTTAGAAGTCCAGGGTGCCCATTAGTTAATTAGTTAATGCTCATTAATTCCATTAGTTCCAAAAGGGCAGAACCTTTGGCCCTACTTTAGTAGGGGTCAAGCAGTGTGCGGGGGTAAGTGAGCCATGCTCACTTTGGCCACTTTTCCCTCAATGTGGCCCTAATACTCCGTCGTACTGTGAGCACTTGAAAAGGGTAAATTGTCACTTTTGTCTTTGTGTATTTATGTGTACATTTTTGTGAATATGTGGGAATATGTGTGCTCATCTGTGTGTGTGTGTGTGTGTGTGTGTGTGTGTGTGTCTAGTGTACCACATGCAGGAGGACGGCTGGATAAAGGTGTGTAAGGACGACGTATCAGAGTTGATCCACCGCTACAGGAAGGGAATGTTCTGAGTTTGACCTCTGAACCCAGATCAACCTCAGCACTCGACCCAATAAAGCGCTTGTTTCCAAGATGATGCAACGTTTTTTCAATACATTTATTTTAAAGATATATTGAAATAGTTGATTTTAGAAATGAATGACCCCACTTTGTCTCCCAGCAGAGTGTGTGGTCCATTTCTGATTTTGGATCAATGAAATATCAGAACATGAAATGCTAAAGAACCGTTTCTTTCCGGACAGACGAACCTAAACTTTGCAGAATCAAACTGTTATTAGATCGTTAACATCTTTGTTTGGTTATTGTTCTTTAATATGATGTAATGCAGGTACTGTGTATGTTGATTCTTACATGGTTCAGTGTATTGTTTTGTGGTTTTGTTAAAAACAATCTCAGCAACACAACACACAGCTCCAAATAAAGACGTTTGTTCAGCCCACTGCTCTGTCCTGTAATGATTAACCTGAACTGATACGTCCTGCTGCTGTTGATATAAAGTGGACAGGATTCATGATGATGATGCAGCATGCTGTATGATATATGTAGTAAAATATGTTGACATGAGTGTGTTAAATATAAATAATATTTCTTGTTTACTGTCAACCACATAGTTATTCTATATCGTGTCATCACATTTTCAACGTGAGGTAAATCCTTTTTTTTTATATATCTTATTTTTATATTTATGGGAGAAACATTCTCGATGCATCGTCTGATCGTTACAGACTTTGTTTTTATCATCGCTGGGCGTCTGGTGAAATGTGACCGCAAACATACAGGAAGTGCCAAACCTCATTTCCATGACTAAACCTGTTGGGTGAGATTTCTAAAGCTGTCGTATTCTGATAAAGATGTTACAGTATCCTACGAACAAATCCATATTATACTGAACTGTGTTATATCACTTCAGTATAGAAGTATGGTTTATTATGTAATTTATAGTTTAAAGTATAATACAGGTAGGTAATGCAACACGAAAAATATACATTTTGACAAAATAGCTCATCTGTTTCCGAGCAGAACTCAGCCACACAGGTTTTACCCGTGGAGGTATATACTGTAGGTGTTAATGAAAAAAGGTCAATCATCTATGAGGATCTGTTTGTGAAGTTAACCTTTGGAGGTCACAGAGGGCTAGCAGTTAATGATATGATTTAAAAAATATATATTAAAAACCAAAGGCTGCACAAAATGTTGTTATCACAGCTATTTAATGACATAAAGTATGTATTTGGGGTATTTATTACTGTAGGTACAGTATAACCTACAGCACATTGCATCTAGTTAGAAAGATTCTGAGGAGCCACAGAATTTCCTGACTGTTGTAATGTCATCAGTTGCCGGGCAGATTTCAGTGCAACAGGTTTTAACAGGGGAAAACCAGAGCAGCGTGCAGCCGGAAGAATAGCTGAGTGGAGTGGATCTGCCAAGTCTATCAATAAAAGAATATATACCGTATATATACAGTATATACTGTATTTATATATATACATACAAATAACATGTTAAGACCTTTCTTATTAGAGAAAGCAGAAAACCACACAAGAGAGAGAGAGAATGTAAAAGGTGGTCAAACTAAATCATCTCATTTGTTTTCTTGTCATGTGAAAAGTAAAATTCTCCCTTCAGTTAAAAAGTTTCAGTTCTGCCTTCAGTTAATGTTAAAAAGCTCGGACCAAGCCAGAACTCTTGGTGTAGTCATGGACTCTGACCTGAGTTTTAACAGCCACATTAAGACAATTACAAAGACAGCCTTCTATCACCTGAAGAATAGAGCAAGAACTAGAGGACTGATGTCTCAGCAGGATTTAGAAAAACTAGTCCATGCATTTATCTTCAGTCGACTTGACGACTGTAACGGAGTCTTTACTGGTCTTCCTAAAATATCCATCAGACGGCTGCAGCTGATTCAGAACGCTGCTGCTAGAGTCCTCACTAAGACCAAGAAAGTGGATCACATCAGTCCAGTTCTGAGGTCTCTACACCGGCTCCTGTCTCTCAGAGAACTGATTTCAAAATACTGCTGCTGGTTTACAAAGCACTAAATGGTTTAGGGCCAAAATACATGTCTGATCTTCTGCTGTGTTCTGAACCATCCAGACCTCTCAGGTCATCTGGATCAGGTCTGCTTAGTGTCCCCAGAGTCACAACTAAACATGCAGAAGCAGCGTTCACTTTTTATGCACCAAATATCTGGAACAAGCTCCCAGAAACCTGCAGGACCTCCAACTCTGAGTTCTTTTAAATCAATAATGATCTTATACTGCACTAGACTTTTACTCTTGTGTGTTATTCTCTATTTCAGCTTCTATTCTAGCTTTTATTTTTAGCTTGTTTTTATTTTCTAATCTTTAACGTTTTTATGACTGTTTTAATTATGTCTTAATGTTCTTTTGCACTTTGTCACAATGTTCTTGAATGTTTGTATAAAGCACTTTGAATTGCTCTGTTGCTGAAATGTGCTCTACAGATAAAGCTGCCTTGTCTTCAGTTATCTGTGAAGAATCCCAGGTTTGCCCAAATAATTAGTCTCTTCCTGCTCTTTAGTTTAACATCTACAGGTCAGAGACACGTTCATTTAGTCTCTGTGACTATATATGAATACTATTCAGATAGTTGTAGTCAGTCAGCCACTGGAATCACACAAAGACACACATTTGTAATTTTGGCCAATTTATTGAAAAGCAAAACAGTACAAAAGGAGTAAAACAGCAGAGCAACTTCATTCACGTTCATCTAGTTCACCCAGGGTCAGCAACCTTTACTATCAAAGGAAACACAGACTGTTAAGTCTAATGCAGTGAGGACACAAGTCCAAAAGAGACGCAGGACATTTGGCTGGAAGCTCCTGCTGGAATATATTCAGCAGATGCAGTGAGCTTCTTCTGAAAATGTCTTTCAGTATTACTGTTTTATTGTTGAATCTGTCCGCCACTATTAAATTACTCAGAGACTTTTCTTCTTTGGGATTTGGAATCGACAGCGAGCCTATTGAGCTATTAAGGTTCAGCAAAATTAGAGGATAAGGCGCCGGGCCGAAGACATACATACATAGGACATGACGCACGTTTTAGTTGATTGAAGTGATGACAATTTTATTCAGTGTATAGGCTACATATTTTTTTTTACAATTGGAGAATGTAAACACACTTTAGGTCTACAACAATGTTTAAAAATAACTGTTATTCATTTCCATATAATATTTTGTTGTCAAAGCCACTGGAGAGGGGCTAAAGAGCCGCAGGTTGCTGACCGCTGACTTAACCAACACAAGACGTGATTTTGAGCATCGCTGTTTATATTTACAAGAACATTTCTATCAGTGTGCTGAGAAGCTCCAAACATCCCACAACCCTTTAGAAGCTCAGCTAACATTAATATATTAATGTGTCAAAACAGATCAACAGATATTATGAAACAACAACACACTCCTGATTAATTAAGAAAAACCTCAAAGACATGGATTATTATTTGCTTTGGAAAACAAGACAAGATCTTACTTACTTACGATAAATCATTGCGGGTCGGTGTCCCATGTGCGCTCGCGTGTGTTACGCTGTTCAGAATCAGACTCCAGCACAAACTACACGGAGTTGTATCTAGTGAAGCCCGTCTGTTAAACAGTGTTGGCCGCGGTCGGAGACCGTAGCTTTGGTCTCTTAATCTAGTTGTCTGGTAAAATAATGTAAATTAAAATGATCATTTCCCTGCAGACTATACTGATTAATGACCCAAACTGTGCTCTCCAGGGCCCTGGGCTGTACTATGTGGATGACAACGGGACGCGTCTGTCTGGTCGTATGTTCTCTACCGGCTGTGGTAACAGTTACGCCTACGGCGTGGTGGACAGCGGTTACCGGGAGGACATGACGGTGGAGGAGGCGTACGAACTGGGCCGTCGGGGCATCGCTCACGCTACGCACAGGGACGCCTACTCTGGAGGGTCGGTCAACAGTGAGTATACTCTGAGGATGCTCCTCGGCTTTGTTTTTTGATTTAGCATTCAAGCATATCTTTTATCTCAGTTTAAGACATTCTGTTTGGCCGCACCATCGGTATGGTTACAGAGGGTCAGTCCGTCCTCTTTGGTCCAGACTGACATCTTAACAACTATTGGATGGATCGCCATGACATGTTGTACAGACATTCATGGTCCCCGTAGGATGAATCCTCGAGCTCCACTGTGAGGTTCACATTTTGGTTTTCAGTTAAATATCTCAACAACTTTTAGGATGGACTACGATGACATTTGGTTCAGACATTCATGTACCGGTGATCCTCTGACTTTTCATCTGTCACCATCATCAAACCTTCAAGACTAATGACATTCCCATCATCCTCAACTGCTCTTTCACTAGCAAGGACCACACCACCAACAAGACGAGCTTAACGATTTATTAAAGAAAGACATGACTGATGTGTAAGACTTAAACTGCCTGTAGCTCATCCGCTTTGCCGAATGCGTTGTGGGGAAGCTTCGACAGGGAATCAGCCGTAGCACCCGGACACACGAGCATAGCCTGAATGTTGTACAGTCATGGTATAACGCTGGAGTATTAGGGCCACATTGAGGGAAAAAATAAATCTGAGAGAATTAAGTCATACGTTTACGAGAAAAAAAGTTGTAAAATAATGAGAATAAAGTCAGAAGTTTAAGAGAATAAAGGCGTAGTATTATGAGACTAACGTCATAATATTATAAAGTAGTAGTTTTACGTGTTATTTTAGAGGGGAAATAGAGCAGTGTGTGTGAAAATGAGGAACGTGGAGCATCTTGTGAAGTTCTACTTTAGTTTAGGTTTCACAAATAACCAAATACTTCATCTTTTGGCTCATCAGCAGCACATTATCATCAGGATCAGGACCTGGAAAAGAAACTGCATTTATTGCAAAGAAAGAACAGCACGGACCTGATGGAGGAAATATTTATTTTCTCATAAAGTTATGACTTTATTCTCGTATATTACGACTTTTTTTTCTTGAAATAGTATGACTTTACCTTCCATCCGTCCCTCCTTCCATACTTCCGCCCGTTCGCGTCACACTTTAGTTTCCGGAGCAGAACTCGGAAACTATTTAACTTTGGAACTTCGACTCTGGTCTGATGGTTGACAGTTTGGTCTAGTTGTGCCTTTTGCGGGTTAGAAGTCCAGGGTGCCCATTAGTTAATTAGTTAATGCTCATTAATTCCATTAGTTCCAAAAGGGCAGAACCTTTGGCCCTACTTTAGTAGGGGTCAAGCAGTGTGCGGGGGTAAGTGAGCCATGCTCACTTTGGCCACTTTTCCCTCAATGTGGCCCTAATACTCCGTCGTACTGTGAGCACTTGAAAAGGGTAAATTGACTTTTGTCTTTGTGTATTTATGTGTACATTTGTGTGAATATGTGTGAATATGTGTACTCATCTGTGTGTGTGTGTGTGTGTGTGTGTGTGTGTCTAGTGTACCACATGCAGGAGGACGGCTGGATAAAGGTGTGTAAGGACGACGTATCAGAGTTGATCCACCGCTACAGGAAGGGAATGTTCTGAGTTTGACCTCTGAACCCAGATCAACCTCAGCACTCGACCCAATAAAGCGCTTGTTTCCAAGATGATGCAACGTTTTTTCAATACATTTATTTTAAAGATATATTGAAATAGTTGATTTTAGAAATGAATGACCCCACTTTGTCTCCCAGCAGAGTGTGTGGTCCATTTCTGATTTTGGATCAATGAAATATCAGAACATGAAATGCTAAAGAACCGTTTCTTTCCGGGACAGACGAACCTAAACTTTGCAGAATCAAACTGTTATTAGATCGTTAACATCTTTGTTTGGTTATTGTTCTTTAATATGATGTAATGCAGGTGTGTATGTTGATTCTTACATGGTTCAGTGTATTGTTTTGTGGTTTTGTTAAACAATCTCAGCAACACAACACACAGCTCCAAATAAAGACGTTTGTTCAGCCCACTGCTCTGTCCTGTAATGATTAACCTGAACTGATACGTCCTGCTGCTGTTGATATAAAGTGGACAGGATTCATGATGATGATGCAGCATGCTGTATGATATATGTAGTAAAATATGTTGACATGAGTGTGTTAAATATAAATAATATTCTTGTTTACTGTCAACCACATAGTTATTCTATATCGTGTCATCACATTTTCAACGTGAGGTAAATCCTTTTTTTTTATATATCTTATTTTTATATTTATGGGAGAAACATTCTCGATGCATTGTCTGATCGTTACAGACTTTGTTTTTATCATCGCTGGGCGTCTGGTGAAATGTGACCGCAAACATACAGGAAGTGCCAAACCTCATTTCCATGACTAAACCTGTTGGGTGAGATTTCTAAAGCTGTCGTATTTCTGATAACTGATGTTACAGTATCCTACGAACAAATCCATATTAATACTGAACTGTGTTATATCACTTCAGTATAGTTAAGTATGGTTTATTATGTAATTTAGAGTTTAAAGTATAATACAGGTCGGTAATGCAACACAAAAAAATATAAATTTTGACAAAATAGCTCATCTGTTTCCGTGCAGAACTCAGACACACAGGTTTTACCCGTGGAGGTATATACTGTAAGTGTTAATGAAAAAAGGTCAATCATCTATGAGGATCTGTTTGTGAAGTTAACCTTTGGAGGTCACAGAGGGCTAGCAGTTAATGATATGACTTTAAAAGAAAATATTAAAAACCAAAGGCTGCACAAAATGTTGTTGTCACAGCTATATTAATGACATAAAGTATGTAATTGGGGTATTTATTACTGTAGGTACAGTATAACCTACAGCACATTGCATCTAGTTAGAAAGATTCTGAGGAGCCACAGAATTTCCTGACTGTTGTAATGTCATCAGTTGCCGGGCAGATTTCAGTGCAACAGGTTTTAACAGGGGAAAACCAGAGCAGCGTGCAGCCGGAAGAATAGCTGAGTGGAGTGGATCTGCCAAGTCTATCAATAAAAGAATATACCGTATATATACAGTCTATACTGTATTTATATATACATATATTTGTATATTATATATATATTATATTATATATATATATATTATTATAGTATATATATATATACATACAAATAACATGTTAAGACCTTTCTTATTAGAGAAAGCAGAAAACCACACAAGAGAGAGAGAATGTAAAAGGTGGTCAAACTAAATCATCTCATTTGTTTTCTTGTCATGTGAAAAGTAAAATTCTCCCTTCAGTTAAAAAGTTTCAGTTCTGCCTTCAGTTAATGTTAAAAAGCTCGGACCAAGCCAGAACTCTTGGTGTAGTCATGGACTCTGACCTGAGCTTTAACAGCCACATTAAGACAATTACAAAGACAGCCTTCTATCACCTGAAGAATAGAGCAAGAACTAGAGGACTGATGTCTCAGCAGGATTTAGAAAAACTAGTCCATGCATTTATCTTCAGTCGACTTGACGACTGTAACGGAGTCTTTACTGGTCTTCCTAAAATATCCATCAGACGGCTGCAGCTGATTCAGAACGCTGCTGCTAGAGTCCTCACTAAGACCAAGAAAGTGGATCACATCAGTCCAGTTCTGAGGTCTCTACACCGGCTTCCTGTCTCTCAGAGAACTGATTTCAAAATACTGCTGCTGGTTTACAAAGCACTAAACGGTTTAGGGCCAAAATACATGTCTGATCTTCTGCTGTGTTCTGAACCATCCAGACCTCTCAGGTCATCTGGATCAGGTCTGCTTAGTGTCCCCAGAGTCACAACTAAACATGCAGAAGCAGCGTTCTTTTTATGCACCAAATATCTGGAACAAGCTCCCAGAAACCTGCAGGACCTCCAACTCTGAGTTCTTTAAATCACAGCTTCAAACTTCCTGCTGCTGCTGCCTTTTATTAAACCAGATATGATCTTATACTGCACTAGAACTTTTACTCGTGTGTGTTATTCTCTAGTTTAGCTTCTATTCTAGCTTTTATTTTTAGCTTGTTTTTATTTTCTAATCTTTAATGTGTTTTAATTATGTCTTAATGTTCTTTTGCATTTTGTCACAATGTTCTTGAATGTTTTGTATAAAGCACTTTGAATTGCTCTGTTGCTGAAATGTGCTCTACAGATAGAAGCTGCCTTGCCTTCAGTGATCTGTGAAGAATCCCAGGTTTGCCCAAATATTAGTCTCTTCCTGCTCTTTAGTTTAACATCTACAGGTCAGAGACACGTTCATTAGTCCTCTGTGACTATATAGTGAATACTCAGGCAATATTCAGACGGTTTGTAGTCAGCCACTGGAATCACACAAAGACACATCACATTTGGAATATTGGCCATTTATTGAAAAGCAAAACAGTACAAAAGGAGTAAAACAGCAGAGCAACTTCATTCACGTTCATCTAGTTCACCCAGGGGTCAGCAACCTTTACTATCAAAGGAAACACAGACTGTTAAGTCTAATGCAGTGAGGACACAAGTCCAAAAGAGACGCAGGACATTTGGCTGGAAGCTCCTGCTGGAATATATTCAGCAGATGCAGTGAGCTTCTTCTGAAAATGTCTTTCAGTATTACTGTTTTATTGTTGAATCTGTCCGCCACTATTAAATTACTCAGAGACTTTTCTTCTTTGGGATTTGGAATCGACAGCGAGCCTATTGAGCTATTAAGGTTCAGCAAAATTAGAGGATAAGGCGCCGGGCCGAAGACATACATACATAGGACATGACGCACGTTTAGTTGATTGAAGTGATGACAATTTTATTCAGTGTATAGGCCTACATATTTATTTTTTACAATTGGAGAATGTAAAACACACTTTAGGTCTACAACAATGATGTTAAAAATAACTGTATTAATTTCCATATATATATTTTGTTGTCAAAGCCACTGGAGAGGGGCTAAAGAGCCGCAGGTTGCTGACCGCTGACTTAACTCAACACAAGACGTGATTTTGAGCATCGCTGTTATATTTACAAGAACATTTCTATCAGTGTGCTGAGAAGCTCCAAACATCCCACAACCCTTTTAGAAGCTCAGCTAAACATTAGAATATATTAATGTGTCAAAACAGATCAACAGATATTATGAAACAACAACACACTCCTGATTAATTAAGAAAAACCTCAAAGACATGGATTATTATTTGCTTTGGAAAAACAAGATCTTCTTACACGTATAAATCATTGCGGGTCGGTGTCCCATGTGCGCTCGCGTGTGTTACGCTGTTCAGAATCAGACTCCAACACAAACTACACAGAGTGTATCTAGTGAAGGCCCGTCTGTTAAACAGTGTTGGCCGCGGTCGGAGACCGTAGCTTGGTCTCTTAATCTAGTTGTCTGGTAAAATAATGTAAATTAAAATGATCATTTCCTGCAGACTATACTGATTAATGACCCAAACTGTGCTCTCCAGGGCCCTGGGCTGTACTATGTGGATGACAACGGGACGCGTCTGTCTGGCCGTATGTTCTCTACCGGCTGGCGGTAACAGTTACGCCTACGGCGTGGTGGACAGCGTTACCGGGAGGACATGACGGTGGAGGAGGCGTATGAACTGGGCCGTCGGGGCATCTCTCACGCCACGCACAGAGACGCCTACTCTGGAGGGTCGGTCAACAGTGAGTATACTCTGAGGATGCTCCCTCGGCTTTGTTTTTTGATTTAGCATTCAAGCATATCTTTTATCTCAGTTTTAAGACTTCTGTTTGGCCGCACCATCGGTATGGTTACAGAGGGTCAGTCCGTCCTCTTTGGTCCAGACTGACATCTTAACAACTATTGGATGGATCGCCATGACATGTTGTACAGACATTCATGGTTCCCAGTAGGATGAATCCTCGAGCTCCACTGTGAGGTTCACATTTTGGTTTTCAGTTAAATATCTCACAACTTTTAGGATGGACTACGATGACATTTGGTTCAGACATCATATACCGGTGATCCTCTGACTTTTCATCTGTCACCATCATCAACCCTTCAAAACTAATGACATTCCCATCATCCTCAACTGCTCTTTCACTAGCAAGGACCACACCATCAACAAGACGAGCTTAACGATTTATTAAAGAAAGACATGACTGATGTGTAAGACTTAAACTGCCTGTAGCTCATCCGCTTTGCCAAATGCGTTGTGGGGAAGCTTCGACAGGGAATCAGCCGTAGCACCGGACACGACGACATGAAATGTATAACGCTGGAGTATAAGGGCCACATTGAGGGAAAAAATTAATCTGAGAGAATTAAGTCAGAAGTTTACAAGAAAAAAAGTTGTAAAATAATGAGAATAAAGTCAGAAGTTTAAGAGAAAAAAGGCGTAGTATTATGAGACTAACGTCATAATATTATAAAGTAGTAGTTTTACGTGTTATTTTAGAGGGGAAATAGAGGCAGTGTGTGTGAAAATGAGGAACGTGGAGCATCTTGTGAAGTTCTACTTTAGTTTAGGTTTCACAAATAACCAAATACTTCATCTTTTGGCTCATCAGCAGCACATTATCATCAAGGATCAGGACCTGGAAAAGAAACTGCGTTTATTGCAAAGAAAGAACAGCACGGACCTGATGGAGGAAATATTTATTTTCTCATAAAGTTATGACTTTATTCTCGTAATATTACGACTTTTTTTTCTTGAAATAGTATGACTTTACCTTCCATCCGTCCCTCCTTCCATACTTCCGCCCGTTCGCGTGTCACACTTTAGTTTCCGGAGCAGAACTCGGAAACTATTTAACTTTGGAACTTCAACTTGGTCTGATGGTTGACAGTGTGGTCTAGTTGTGCCTTTTGCGGGTTAGAAGTCCAGGGTGCCCATTAGTTAATTAGTTAATGCTCATTAATTCCATTAGTTCCAAAAGGGCAGAAACCTTTGGCCCTACTTTAGTAGGGGTGCAAGCAGTGTGCGGGGGTAAGTGAGCCATGCTCACTTTGGCCACTTTTCCCTCAATGTGGCCCTAATACTCCGTCATACTGTGAGCACTTGAAAAGGGTAAATTGTCATTTTTGTCTTTGTGTATTTATGTGTACATTTGTGTGAATATGTGTGAATATGTGTACTCATCTATGTGTGTGTGTGTGTGTGTGTGTGTGTCTAGTGTACCACATGCAGGAGGACGGCTGGATAAAGGTGTGTAAGGATGACGTATCAGAGTTGATCCACCGCTACAGGAAGGGAATGTTCTGAGTTTGACCTCTGAACCCAGATCAACCTCAGCACTCGACCCAATAAAGCGCTTGTTTCCAAGATGATGCAACGTTTTTTCAATACATTTATTTTAAAGATATATTGAAATAGTTGATTTTAGAAATGAATGACCCCACTTTGTCTCCCAGCAGAGTGTGTGGTCCATTTCTGATTTTGGATCAATGAAATATCAGAACATGAAATGCTAAAGAACCGTTTCTTTCCGGGACAGACGAACCTAAACTTTGCAGAATCAAACTGTTATTAGATCGTTAACATCTTTGTTTGGTTATTGTTCTTTAATATGATGTAATGCAGGTTCTGTGTATGTTGATTCTTACATGGTTCAGTGTATTGTTTTGTGGTTTTGTTAAAACAATCTCAGCAACACAACACACAGCTCCAAATAAAGATGTTTGTTCAGCCCACTGCTCTGTCCTGTAATGATTAACCTGAACTGATACGTCCTGCTGCTGTTTGATATAAAGTGGACAGGATTCATGATGATGATGCAGCATGCTGTATGATATATGTAGTAAAATATGTTGACATGAGTGTGTTAAATATAAATAATATTTCTTGTTTACTGTCAACCACATAGTTATTCTATATCGTGTCATCACATTTTCAACGTGAGGTAAATCCTTTTTTTTTATATATCTTATTTTTATATTTATGGGAGAAACATTCTCGATGCATCGTCTGATCGTTACAGACTTTGTTTTTATCATCGCTGGGCGTCTGGTGAAATGTGACCGCAAACATACAGGAAGTGCCAAACCTCATTTCCATGACTAAACCTGTTGGGTGAGATTTCTAAAGCTGTCGTATTTCTGATAACTGATGTTACAGTATCCTACGAACAA
Source organism: Sebastes schlegelii (assembly GCA_014673565.1). NCBI lineage: Eukaryota > Metazoa > Chordata > Actinopteri > Perciformes > Sebastidae > Sebastes > Sebastes schlegelii. The sequence goes on from CM025840.1 coordinate 32,279,723, forward strand.
ATCCATATTAATACTGAACTGTGTTATATCACTTCAGTATAGTTAAGTATGGTTTATTATGTAATTTAGAGTTTAAAGTATAATACAGGTCGGTAATGCAACACAAAAAAATATAAATTTTGACAAAATAGCTCATCTGTTTCCGTGCAGAACTCAGACACACAGGTTTTACCCGTGGAGGTATATACTGTAAGTGTTAATGAAAAAAGGTCAATCATCTATGAGGATCTGTTTGTGAAGTTAACCTTTGGAGGTCACAGAGGGCTAGCAGTTAATGATATGACTTTAAAAGAAAATATTAAAAACCAAAGGCTGCACAAAATGTTGTTGTCACAGCTATATTAATGACATAAAGTATGTAATTGGGTATTTATTACTGTAGGTACAGTATAACCTACAGCACATTGCATCTAGTTAGAAAGATTCTGAGGAGCCACAGAATTTCCTGACTGTTGTAATGTCATCAGTTGCCGGGCAGATTTCAGTGCAACAGGTTTTAACAGGGGAAAACCAGAGCAGCGTGCAGCCGGAAGAATAGCTGAGTGGAGTGGATCTGCCAAGTCTATCAATAAAAGAATATATACCGTATATATACAGTATATACTGTATTTATATATATACATATATATTATGTATATTATATATATATTATATTATATATTATATATATTATTATAGTATATATATATATACATACAAATAACATGTTAAGACCTTTCTTATTAGAGAAAGCAGAAAACCACACGAGAGAGAGAGAGAATGTAAAAGGTGGTCAAACTAAATCATCTCATTTGTTTTCTTGTCATGTGAAAAGTAAAATTCTCCCTTCAGTTAAAAAGTTTCAGTTCTGCCTTCAGTTAATGTTAAAAAGCTCGGACCAAGCCAGAACTCTTGGTGTAGTCATGGACTCTGACCTGAGCTTTAACAGCCACATTAAGACAATTACAAAGACAGCCTTCTATCACCTGAAGAATAGAGCAAGAACTAGAGGACTGATGTCTCAGCAGGATTTAGAAAAACTAGTCCATGCATTCATCTTCAGCTGACTTGACGACTGTAACGGAGTCTTTACTGGTCTTCCTAAAATATCCATCAGACGGCTGCAGCTGATTCAGAACGCTGCTGCTAGAGTCCTCACTAAGACCAAGAAAGTGGATCACATCAGTCCAGTTCTGAGGTCTCTACACCGGCTCCCTGTCTCTCAGAGAACTGATTTCAAAATACTGCTGCTGGTTTAGAAAGCACTAAATGGTTTAGGGCCAAAATACATGTCTGATCTTCTGCTGTGTTCTGAACCATCCAGACCTCTCAGGTCATCTGGATCAGGTCTGCTTAGTGTCCCCAGAGTCACAACTAAACATGCAGAAGCAGCGTTCAGTTTTTATGCACCAAATATCTGGAACAAGCTCCCAGAAACCTGCAGGACCTCCAACTCTGAGTTCTTTAAAATCACAGCTTCAAACTTTCCTGTTTGCTGCTGCCTTTTATTAAACCAGATAATGATCTTATACTGCACTATAACTTTTACTCGTGTGTGTTATTCTCTATTTTAGCTTTTATTTTTAGCTTGTTTTTATTTTCTAATCTTTAAAGTTTATATGTTTTTATGACTGTTTTAATTATGTCTTAATGTTCTTTTGCATTTTGTCACAATGTTCTTGAATGTTTGTATAAAGCACTTTGAATTGCTCTGTTGCTGAAATGTGCTCTACAGATAAAGCTGCCTTGCCTTCAGTTATCTGTGAAGAATCCCAGGTTTGCCCAAATAATTAGTCTCTTCCTGCTCTTTAGTTTAACATCTACAGGTCAGAGACACGTTCATTTAGTCTCTGTGACTATATAGTGAATACTCAGGCAATATTCAGACGGTTGTAGTCAGCCACTGGAATCACACAAAGACACACACATTTGGAATATTGGCCAATTTATTGAAAAGCAAAACAGTACAAAAGGAGTAAAACAGCAGAGCAACTTCATTCACGTTCATCTAGTTCACCCAGGGGTCAGCAACCTTTACTATCAAAGGAAACACAGACTGTTAAGTCTAATGCAGTGAGGACACAAGTCCAAAAGAGACGCAGTACATTTGGCTGGAAGCTCCTGCTGGAATATATTCAGCCAATGCAGTGAGCTTCTTCTGAAAATGTCTTTCAATATTACTGTTTTATTGTTGAATCTGTCCGCCACTATTAAATTACTCAGAGACTTTTCTTCTTTGGGATTTGGAATCGACAGCGAGCCTATTGAGCTATTAAGGTTCAGCAAAATTAGAGGATAAGGCGCCGGGCCGAAGACAAACATACATAGACTATGACGCACGTTTTAGCTGATTGAAGTGATGACAATTTTATTCAGTGTATAGGCTACATATTTTATTTTTTACAATTGGAGAATGTAAAACACACTTTAGGTCTACAACAATGATGTTTAAAAATAACTGTTATTCATTTCCATATATATTTTTGTTGTCAAAGCCACTGGAGAGGGGCTAAAGAGCTGCAGGTTGCTGACCGCTGACTTAACCCAACACAAGACGTGATTTTGAGCATCGCTGTTTATATTTACAAGAACATTTCTATCAGTGTGCTGAGAAGCTCCAAACATCCCACAACCCTTTAGAAGCTCAGCTAACATTACAATATATTAATGTGTCAAAACAGATCAACAGATATTATGAAACAACAACACACTCCTGATTAATTAAGAAAAACCTCAAAGACATGGATTATTATTTGCTTTGGAAAAACAAGATCTTCTTACACGTATAAATCATTGCCGGTCGGTGTCCCATGCGCGCTCGCGTGTGTCTACGCTGTTTAGAATCAGACGCAAACACAAACTACACGGAGTTGTATCTAGTGAAGCCCATCTGTTAAACAGTGTTGGCCGCGGTCGGAGACCGTAGCTTTGGTCTCTTAATCTAGTTGTCTGGTAAAATAATGTAAATTAAAATGATCATTTCCCTGCAGACTATACTGATTAATGACCCAAACTGTGCTCTCCAGGGCCCTGGGCTGTACTATGTGGATGACAACGGGATGCGTCTGTCTGGCCGTATGTTCTCTACCGGCTGTGGTAACAGTTACGCCTACGGCGTGGTGGACAGCGGTTACCGGGAGGACATGACGGTGGAGGAGGCGTATGAACTGGGCCGTCGGGGCATCGCTCACGCCACGCACAGGGACGCCTACTCTGGAGGGTCGGTCAACAGTGAGTATACTCTGAGAATGCTCCTCAGCTTTGTTTTTTGATTTAGCATTCAAGCATATCTTTTATCTCAGTTTAAGACATTCTGTTTGGCCGCACCATCGGTATGGTTACAGAGGGTCAGTCCGTCCTCTTTGGTCCAGACTGACATCTTAACAACTATTGGATGGATCGCCATGACATGTTGTACAGACATTCATAGTTCCCGTAGGATGAATCCTCGAGCTCCACTGTGAGGTTCACATTTTGGTTTTCAGTTAAATATCTCAACAACTTTTAGGATGGACTACGATGACATTTGGTTCAGACATTCATGTACCGGTGATCCTCTGACTTTTCATCTGTCACCATCATCAACCCTTCAAAACTAATGACATTCCCATCATCCTCAACTGCTCTTTCACTAGCAAGGACCACACCATCAACAAGACGAGCTTAACGATTTATTAAAGAAAGACATGACTGATGTGTAAGACTTAAACTGCCTGTAGCTCATCCGCTTTGCCAAATGCATTGTGGGGAAGATTCGACAGGGAATCAGCCGTAGCACCCGGACACGACGACATGAAATGTATAACGCTGGAGTATTAGGGCCACATTGAGGTAAAAAATTAATCTGAGAGAATTAAGTCAGAAGTTTACAAGAAAAAAAGTTGTAAAATAATGAGAATAAAGTCAGAAGTTTAAGAGAAAAAAGGCGTAGTATTATGAGACTAAAGTCATAATATTATAAAGTAGTAGTTTTACGTGTTATTTTAGAGGGGAAATAGAGCAGTGTGTGTGAAAATGAGGAACGTGGAGCATCTTGTGAAGTTCTACTTTAGTTTAGGTTTCACAAATAACCAAATACTTCATCTTTTGGCTCATCAGCAGCACATTATCATCAGGATCAGGACCTGGAAAAGAAACTACGTTTATTGCAAAGAAAGAACAGCACGGACCTGATGGAGGAAATATTTATTTTCTCATAAAGTTATGACTTTATTCTCGTAATATTACGACTTTTTTTCTTGAAATAGTATGACTTTACCTTCCATTTGTCCCTCCTTCCATACTTCCGCCCGTTCGCGTGTCACACTTTAGTTTCCGGAGCAGAACTCGGAAACTATTTAACTTTGGAACTTCAACTTTGGTCTGATGGTTGACAGTGTGGTCTAGTTGTGCCTTTTGCGGGTTAGAAGTCCAGGGTGCCCATTAGTTAATTAGTTAATGCTCATTAATTCCATTAGTTCCAAAAGGGCAGAACCTTTGGCCCTACTTTAGTAGGGGTCAAGCAGTGTGCGGGGGTAAGTGAGCCATGCTCACTTTGGCCACTTTTCCCTCAATGTGGCCCTAATACTCCGTCGTACTGTGAGCACTTGAAAAGGGTAAATTGTCACTTTTGTCTTTGTGTGTTTATGTGTACATTTGTGTGAATATGTGTGAATATGTGTGCTCATCTGTGTGTGTGTGTGTGTGTGTGTGTGTGTGTGTGTGTGTCTAGTGTACCACATGCAGGAGGACGGCTGGATAAAGGTGTGTAAGGATGACGTATCAGAGTTGATCCACCGCTACAGGAAGGGAATGTTCTGAGTTTGACCCCTGAACCCAGATCAACCTCAGCACTCGACCCAATAAAGCGCTTGTTTCCAAGATGATGCAACGTTTTTTCAATACAGTTTTTTTAAAGATATATTGAAATAGTTGATTTTAGAAATGAATGACCCCACTTTGTCTCCCAGCAGAGTGTGTGGTCCATTTCTGATTTTGGATCAATGAAACATCAGAACATGAAATGCTAAAGAACCGTTTCTTTCCGGGACAGACGAACCTAAACTTTGCAGAATCAAACTGTTATTAGATCGTTAACATCTTTGTTTGGTTATTGTTCTTTAATATGATGTAATGCAGGTACTGTGTATGTTGATTCTTACATGGTTCCGTGTATTGTTTTGTGGTTTTGTTAAAATAATCTCAGCAACACAACACACAGCTCCAAATAAAGACGTTTGTTCAGCCCACTGCTCTGTCCTGTAATGATTAACCTGATCTGATACGTCCTGTTGCTGTTTGATATAAAGTGGACAGGATTCATGATGATGATGCAGCATGCTGTATGATATATGTAGTAAAATATGTTGACATGAGTGTATTAAATATAAATAATATTCCTTGTTTACTGTCAACCACATAGTTATTCTATATCGTGTCATCACATTTTCAACGTGAGGTAAATCCTTTTTTTTTATATATATCTTATTTTTATATTTATGGGAGAAACATTCTCGATGCATCGTCTGATCGTTACAGACTTTGTTTTTATCATCGCTGGGCGTCTGGTGAAATGTGACCGCAAACATACAGGAAGTGCCAAACCTCATTTCCATGACTAAACCTGTTGGGTGAGATTTCTAAAGCTGTCGTATTTCTGATAACTGATGTTACAGTATCCTACGAACAAATCCATATTATACTGAACTGTGTTATATCACTTCAGTATAGTTAAATATGGTTTATTATGTCATTTATAGTTTAAAGTATAATACAGGTAGGTAATGCAACACGAAAAAAATAGAAATTTTGACAAAATAGCTCATCTGTTTCCGTGCAGAACTCAGACACACACACAGGTTTTACCCGTGGAGGTATATACTGTAAGTGTTAATGAAAAAAGGTCAATCATCTATGAGGATCTGTTTGTGAAGTTAACCTTTGGAGGTCACAGAGGGCTAGCAGTTAATGATATGACTTTAAAAAAAAATATATTAAAAACCAAAGGCTGCACAAAATGTTGTTGTCACAGCTATTTTAATGACATAAAGTATGTATTGGGGTATTTATTACTGTAGGTACAGTATAACCTACAGCACATTGCATCTAGTTAGAAAGATACTGAGGAGCCACAGAATTTCCTGACTGTTGTAATGTCATCAGTTGCCGGGCAGATTTCAGTGCAACAGGTTTTAACAGGGGAATACCAGAGCAGCGTGCAGCCGGAAGAATAGCTGAGTGGAGTGGATCTGCCAAGTCTATCAATAAAAGAATATATACCGTATATATACAGTCTATACTGTATTTATATATATACATACAAATAACATGTTAAGACCTTTCTTATTAGAGAAAGCAGAAAACCACACAAGAGAGAGAGAGAATGTAAAAGGTGGTCAAACTAAATCATCCCATTTGTTTTCTTGTCATGTGAAAAGTAAAATCCTCCTTCCTCTTCCTGCTCTTTAGTTTAACATCTACAGGTCAGAGACACGTTCATTTAGTCTTTCTGACTATATAGTGAATACTCAGGCAACATTCAGACGGTTGTAGTCAGCCACTGGAATCACACAAAGACACACACATTTGTAATATTGGCCAATTTATTGAAAAGCAAAACAGTACAAAGGAGTAAAATAGCAGAGCAACTTCATTCAGGTTCATCTAGTTCACCCAGGGGTCAGCAACCTTTACTATCAAAGGAAACACAGACTGTTAAGTCTAATGCAGTGAGGACACAAGTCCAAAAGAGACGCAGGACATTTGGCTGGAAGCTCCTGCTGGAATATATTCAGCAGATGCAGTGAGCTTCTTCTGAAAATGTCTTTCAATATTACTGTTTTATTGTTGAATCTGTCCGCGCACTATTAAATTACTCAGAGACTTTTCTTCTTTGGGATTTGGAATCGACAGCGAGCCTATTGAGCTATTAAGGTTCAGCAAAATTAGAGGATAAGGCGCCGGGCCGAAGACATACATACATAGGCTATGACGCACTTTTTAGCTGATTGAAGTGATGACAATTTTATTCAGTGTATAGGCTACATATTTTTTTTTTTTACAATTAGAGAATGTAAGACACACTTTAGGTCTAAAACAATGATGTTTAAAAATAACTGTTATTCATTTCCATATATATTTTTGTTGTCAAAGCCACTGGAGAGGGGCTAAAGAGCTGCAGGTTGCTGACCGCTGACTTAACCCAACACAAGACGTGATTTTGAGCATCGCTGTTTATATTTACAAGAACATTTCTATCAGTGTGCTGAGAAGCTTCAAACATCCCACAACCCTTTATAAGCTCAGCTAAACATTAGAATATATTAATGTTTTAAAATAGATCAAACGATATTATGAAACAACAACACACTCCTGATTAATTAAGAAAAAACCTCAAATACATGAATTATTATTTGCTTTGGAAAAACAAGATCTTCAAATTCGATCAGTTTTTAAAGAAATAATCAAACAAACTATTTACACAATATACTATATATATACATATATATAGTATATTGTGTAAATAGTTTGTATATTTATATATATATACACAACTGGATAATAAATGTTGAGCTGATGTTTCTATTGTGTGTGTGTGTGTGTGTGTGTGTGTGATACAACCCATCACTGTTGATGTTGTGATGTATATAATTCACCACAGTGATGCAGAACTCCATCCATCCATTTCCTCTCCGGCTCATCCTGCTGAGAGCCAAAGAATGACTTCATCACTAGAAACAGTAAAGGAAACTCTACTGGTTGACAAATATCTGTTATCTCAAGGTATATATCATCATAGTGCCACACCCTAGGAGTGCACGTGGATGTGTGTGTGTGAGTGTGTGTGTAGATAGAAATATTTCTATGGTGTCTATATATGTAAAGTTATATTTGTGTTACCAATAACCAGAAAACCCTCATTTGATTTACCAACATTTAAACGCCACTTTTTTTAAAATTAAAACTAAATGATCTAAAATAATGTAATGTCACCATTTATGTTTGATAATGTTTTTAAAATATTTGTCAAACTATTTTTCAAATTAGTTTTCTTTGTGTTCCAGTCGATGAGCATCTACTACTAGATTACACTGTGTGGCTCTGCTCCTTGCTCCAGAGCAGAATACATCCATCAATCAGAGATAGTTCTCGGTGGGTTCGTCACTACTAGCGTCACCTTTCACATTACACGTTGTCATTTGATCAATTTTTCATACACAAATATTGATGAATGCAGCTTTAAAGCCTCATTGCACTGCAGCTCTTAGACCACATCCATTAAAGTGATATTCAATCCATCTTGGTGGTGAGGTGGCACCTTTTGTTTATATTGTGTTGAGATTTTATAGATAACAAAGTTTAATGTTGCCAATTTCTCATGAAGTGATGTTCACCGTCCTCTTCACGCTTCACGTGTCTCACATCTGTCCAGACAAATAAATAAGCATTCATAAATGAACAGTGCAAAGAGTCTCATTGATAATATCTCAATAATGAATCAAAGATGGAAAGATGAAATCATGAGGAGAGAAAAGTAAACGCTTGTACATTCTCAAAAATGTACATAAACACAGACAGATAGAGCCAATACAGAGCCATCAGTTACCATTATTGATCACATCATTTGATCAGTGGTGTGTTGCTGTTTACACTCGGTTGAACAACCACTTGAGGAAGACTGTCGCTCTGAAGAGAAGAAAATACAAAATTATTTGAACAATAGTCAAGTGAAGGACAAAATTAAGATAGATAGATAGATAGATAGATAGATAGATAGATAAATGGATAGATAGATAGATAGATAGATAAATGGATAGATAGATAGATAGATAGATAGATAGACAGACAGATAGATAGATAGATAAATGGATAGACAGATAGATAAATAGACAGATAGATAGATAGATAGATAGATAGATAGATAAATGGATAGATAGATAGATAGATAGATAAATAGACAGATAGACAGATAGATAGATAGATAGATAGATAGATAGATAGATAGATAGATGGATAGATAGATAAATGGATAGATAGATAGATAGATAAACAGACAGATAGATAGCTAGATAGATAGATAGATAGATAAATGGATAGATAGATAGATAGATAGATAGATAAATAGACAGATAGACAGATAGATAGATAGATAGATAGATAGATAGATAGACAGATATACAGATAGTTTACATCCATGTTTGTCAAAAATGACTTTACAATACAAATTAGACATTTTTGTGAAATTGTCATAATTAGCATATGAGTTCTTGAGTCTAAAAATGCATTTTGTGAGGTCACAGTGACCTTGACCTTTGACCACCAAATTCCTATCAGTTCATCCTGGAGTCCAAGTGGACGTTTGTGCCGAATCTGAAGGAATTCCCTGCAGGTGTTCCTGAGATATCGCGGTCACGAGAATATGGCGTTCAAACGAAGGCACGGAGGCATAATTAAGAAAAACCTCAAAGACATAATAATCAATATCATATTTCCACCTGTGCAATTGTGTTAATAGTCTGCTTATTGTTAATGCTGTATATATTGTTCCAATGTTTTTATATTCCCCTTGTTTATATTGTTCCTATTTTATATTTCCTTCTATTTAAATTGTTCATATTTTATATGTCTGTCTACTTTTGTTTTGCTTTTTGCATCGTGTTTATCTTGATTTTTGTTTTTTACTGATGCTTCTTGTTTTTTGCACTATCCTCTCTGCTGCTGTACACAGCACATGTCCCCACTGTGGGACTAATAAAGGAATATCTGATCTTATCTTAGAAATTATTCTTTGCTTTGGAAAAACAAGATCTTCAAAATGTATCAGTTTTAAAGAAATATTTAAACAAACTATTTACACAACTGGAAAATAAATCAAGATATATATCATCATATTGACAGACCTTAGGAGTGTACGTGTGTGTGTGTGTGTGTGTGTGTGTCTATCAGAAATATTTCTATGGTGTCTATATATGTAAATTTACATTTGTGCTTGAAGCACTGGATCCTGGATTCAGTTTCTTGTCCTCAGGGTTCTTTCCAGCTGTAAGGTCAGAAACACATTGTTAGTCCTCAGCAAACACTGCAGGAAGAAGTCCTTCAGCACAAAATACACTAACTCTTTTTTATGGAGTCAGATCAGTCTCAATATTAACAAATGCACACAGAAGGATTCACAAATGTATTTTGTGATTTATATATCAATGACTCTCTCCACAAAAATGTTTTTCACTGCACACAAAAATAGTTATCGTTGAATATAAATGTAAAAAAAAATCAAGGTTCACAAATGTATTTTTCTGATGCACACACAAATATGTCTTGTTTTAAATACATGTAATAGAAATCCACAAATATATGTATTTAAAAGTATTAACATGTTTTCATCAAAAACACATTTTTATGTTGTTACATTTACAAACTGCTGGTCATGTGTGAACTTCACTGCATCTGTGTTTGGGTTTTTTGAGACTCCCTGACAAGCGATCCACAAATGTTTTATTCAACAGGGAATTATCTGTAGCCAATCAGATGTCTCCCTCCTTTCCACCAATCACATGAGTGTGTCCCCGCGTGGGTATGATTGACCTCATGCACAGGGGGTGGGGTGAACGCTGTGACCCCCGTGACTCGGTGACCGAGCGGACGCTACTGCGCCTGCTCCATGGGCCCAACGGATGAGGAAAATCCGGGTACTTTTCCACTCAGAAGTCGAGCCATTTTGACTTCATGCACCACTGAGCAACTTTCATAGGAATGAACAGCCCGCCTAGTTCTCTTAATACATCCATGCTGTCACGCTGTCGTCACGGCTTGCTAACTCCTCCTCCCAGCCCTCGCTCCAGCCTCGGTCTGGGTCTCATTTTACAACTAATGATTAAAATAAGGGATATTCAAGTGTTCATACTGGGGAGTTGATTCACCTCAAATCATGTAAGTCAATGTAAGTCTTTGGGTAAAAGTCTTTTTGTTGGAAGTTGTAGAGGCGCCGTTTGGCCACTACGAAAATTGGCATCAACGGCCGGCGCTCTTCCTGGTTTGCTTCAGGGGAGTCTCAAAAAACCCAAACACAGATGCAGTGAAGTTCACACATGACCAGCAGTTTGTAAATGCAGGTTCAACAGTTTGTTTATAAATGTAACAACATCCAAATGTGTTTCTGAGGAAAACATGTTATTACTTTTAAATGCATATATTTGTGGATTTCTATTACATTTATTTAAAACAAGACATATATAGATATATAGACATACAACGATAACTATGTGCAGTGAAAAATATTTTTGTGGAGAGAGTCATTTATATATAAATCACAAAATACATTTGTGAATCCTTCTGTAACAGTGCATTTGTTAATATTGAGACTGATCTGACCCCATACTTTTTAATCTACAGAGATTCAGCTCAGAGAATAAAATGTAATTTTACTTACAAGACGCAGAGCCTTTGGCTGAAATAAAAAGATAAGACTAGTTATTGATGTTGTCACAGTTGAAGATGTCAGACTTTGTCTCCTTTAATGTTTCCAGTGATGACCCGCTCTTCTACTCACTCAAACTCATCAATAAATCCCTTCTACCTTTTGTTTGACATCATTTATCTTCCATCACCTCTCCCTTCCATCATCATGCTATAGTCATATTATCATCAAACTGTGGCTCTGAGCCTTACAGCACTGACTGCTGGTTCAAACACATTTAGATGTGCTGGGAAGTGAAATTAGTTTGGATAAAAGCATCAACTTAAAAGTCTAAAATCAAAACAGAGAGGAAAAGACATGAGACGATGTTTCTGTTTGGGTTTCTCACCGTTCTTCTTTTTATAAATGACGACTCCAATCACAGCGATGAGGACGAGAGCAAGAACAACCACTGCAGCGATGATGAAAATCTCTGTTGAGCACAAAACAACAACAAATAGTCACAACCTGAACACATGAAGCAGGCGCCTCGAATCTCTGAACTGTGGCTACACATTAAAACAGTTACACAAGGCTTTATAGCATCTAAAATCTAATTCACAAAGGTGGTAAAATAAAGAACTCAAATTAGAAACCAAAGACAATGAAATATTGTTTTGTCTGTTTGATTGTTGATATGTTTCTATATTAATCAAAGCTAAGTAAACAGTGGACAGGCAGCACAACAGAAATGGTGGTAATAACTCCGGGTCCAGAGGAGCACGTGCATTGGTTTAATACTGATCTAAACCTTCAAATTATATATAAAAACTAGATGATAGAAAGTGACAACAACACAACTTCCCATCCACATAAAGCTACATGAACTGCAGGACAGTGACAGTGAACTAAATGTGTGTCTGCCATCTCCATCACTCCTGATCTCAGTCTCACCTCTGTTGCTCCTGCCTTTGTCCAGTCTGGTGACGAGGTCTTCCACACCAGAGAGCTGAAACACACAGTCGTACCTCGTCCAGTCTTCATCTGATGAAAGTTTCAGGTCAGCACTCATCTGGAAGGTTCCATCGTGGTTGGGGAGGATCTCTCCGAGGTCCACGTCCTCATGAAGCTCCTCTCCATCTTTCCTCCAGAACAGTGTGGCTCTGTCAGGGTAGAAACCTGTAGCGTGGCAGCTGACTGGAGAGGAGGGAGTCTTCTGGAGGAGAGACACTGAGGGAAGCTCTGGAGAGTAAAGACAACAGTATTATTATTTACTGCATATTAATATTAGCATTCCTGTTTGATGTGTTTTAAATGCCTTCGTAACACATAGGGGAGAGCGGGGTCGGTTGGGACAGGGGGACAGTAGGGACGGAGACTTTTTAAATATAAGGTGTTAATATTTAGACTGCATTTATTCAATTTAAATGATATTTGTTTAGTCCAGAACAAGATGTCCCAACCGTCACGGGGAGGCAGAAATTGGTGAAAATGCACTCCTTGTACATTTATCTAAATTGTGTCTTTCACGTTCGGGTTTAGCTCTAAAAAAAACTAGATATAAATTGTTAGCAGACACCTGTATCTGTTCAGGGATCAAACTATTCTCATTACTGGTCAAGTAGTCTGTGAGCAATGGGACGTTATTTGGTGTCGATACCAAAGTGTGAGAGAGGTGAGAGGAAATGAAAGAAAGAGAAATGTGTGTAAAGAGAGACGCAGTGGGTCTCTGTATGTTGGTGACATGTACTGTAATGTTACTGTTGCTTAGAAACAGAGGAGACATATGAAGATTGTTCAGGTCATGTGATTCTACCTGTTCTCAGCAGAACGCTCCTCCCATAGTTCACATACTTCTTCAGATACTCAGGACAATGCTGGGTGTAGTAGTGTTTATTCTGTGCTATCTCAGATTTGTCATTATCCCACTTGTGTTTGGTGATGACAGCCTGTGGTTTTGGAGCGACCCATGTCTCTGTCTCCAGGTCAAATGATATGAAGTCTTCTCCATTATAACCATACTGTTCATAACCATTAACCTCATCAGTCACATCGTCCCATTCACAGCCGTACATCCACTGGACAATGTGGACATCTGAGAGAGAGAGACAGAGACGGCATTAAACCAGAGTGAGATCACAGCCCAGTCATCTATTATCAGTTGATATCACATCTTTACCACAGAGACACACTGATCCACAGACACCAAGACAGAGGATCTACACCTCCTGCTGTTATTGGCTCCATGAAAGACACTTACAGCCAATCATCATGTGGACAGTGTGGACGTCTTGGAGAGAGACAGAGAGGCAGAGACTGCTGGGAAACAGAGTGACATCCTAACACAGTTCAGATCCTCTTTTTACCACAGAGACACAGTGCCTCCACTGAGACCAACAGTTTCTCTCCACTGCTGAAGGTGCTGTGGCTTCATGTGAGCTGCAGGAACAGAGTCCTGACTAGCAGACTCACATTAAACCTGATCCTGGACTGAACCTTACACCCACTGAGACCCTGCAGCCAGTGGATCAGTCCAACAACATCCTCTTCCTGTGACAAACTCCAGACCAGACTGTCCTGAGGCTGCTCTAGAAGCTTCCACTGAAGGACACTTTCAGTCCAGGATGAGTCACTAGACTCCAGCTGCTCAGCCAGGACAGCACTGTGTTACTACAACTGGTCACAATAAGGCAGAGACCATCAGGACCATTATGGAGACTGGGAGGCAGTCTGTGTGTCCTGATTGGTCCATCCATCAGTCAGTCATTCAAGACAACCAACAGCTGTTTCCAGCTGCAGATGTTGTCTTGATGCTGCCTGCTGGGATGGACCAACACACTGTGGTCAGTACAGTAGAGTTAATCTAATCTAATCTGGAGTTCTACTGTATAGTTAGGGCTGAAACTCATTATTCTTTTCATCATCAATTATTATTGGATTAATAGATTAAACATTTACTTATTTTAAAATGTCAGAAAATAGTGAAGATGCCCGTCACAAGTTCTCAGAGTCTAAAGTGAAATCTTCAAATTGATTCTTTTGTCTGAACAACACTGAACAGGATTTAATATAAAATGATATTAAACAGAGAAAAGAAGAAAATTCTCATATTTGAGAAACTGGAGCGAGAAAATGTTTGACAATTTCCTTAATAAAAGTCTTGAATGATTATTTGATTATCAAAATTTGTGTAAATTAATTTTCTGTTGATCAACTAATCGATTAATGGTTTCAGCACTATACATGTTTATTCACTGTGGTCAAGTAAAGTTAATCAAATCTAATCTGTATTATACTCCATATTTAGGGTTCAAAGTAATTATTCTTGTCATTGTTGATTATGTAATGACTAGTTTTCAATTAATCAATAAATTGTTTACACTGTAAAATGTAAAAGAAAAAGTGAAAATGCCCGTCAAGTTCTGAGATCTTCAGGTGAAATTTATAAATTGATTCTTTTGTCTGAACAACACTGAACAGGATTTAATATAAAATGATAAAAAACAGAGAAAAGCAGCAAATTCTCATATTGAGAAACCTGAACTAGAACATATTTGATAAATTAAAAATGAATTACTGTATCATAGACACACTGTGGTCATGTAAAGGTAATCTAATCTAATCTGTAGTTTTAACATATATTTAAGGATAAAATGTATTATTCTTGTGATTATTGATTATGTCATGACTATGAATTAATCAATAAATTGTTTACACTGTAAAATGTCAAGAATTATAATTAAATTAAAAATATTATTAACTGATAAAAGTATTATTAAAACCTCCTGCTACTCCTCTCATATGAGGACCCAGCAGAAGCAGCCTGCGGCCCGTTTACAGTCCTGCTCCGTACTTTAAGAAACCAGCAGGCAGTAATGTTCCTCTATCAGCTGTGGGTTGTAAAGCTGTTGTGATAAACAGGTTCCTGCAGCAGAGTTCTTATGGACCAACTCACTGTGGGCAGTTCAGTAGACTGATTCTGATCTAATCTAGTGGAGACAAAGGGTTCATCATCTCTGCTGGTTATTATGGGATGGACAGAAACACTGTGTGTGTGGTAACATCTGTTCACTAAAATACAGGATGAAAATAGAAACAACATTTTATCAGTAGAAAGTGAAACATGAACAAACCTCCAGTTTGGTTGAAGCGCTGCTTTAGAGTGTCAATGCCGACTTTGAAGACCTGCTGGGAACCCTTACGTTTCTCAGTCTCCCCCTCCCAGTACTGAGGATAATCATCTGTGACTTTGTTCATCCAGTCCTGTTTGGGTTCTGCTCTCCTGGTGTTACTGTCATAGTGATCTATCTGAAGTTCATCAACATACCCAACAGACACAAACTCTGGGAAGTTTGGGACTCCAGTAGATCCAGTGTAGAAATACTTCAGAGAGTGAGTCACTGGAAGAGAAAGTTAACGTCATGATTTCAGTTTTTATATCATACTTTTATAAATCACTGAACAACGTTATTTCTCTGAACACAGAATCAAAAAGAACTACAAGACATCCTAATAATCTCTGTGTAGTCAATAAATATATAAATATATTTAGTTCCAGACACTCTTTAATATTTCTGATGATTTAGTCTTGAAAACTGTTTTAATTCTGAAATAAAATATAAAAGGAGTCTCATATTTAGGTCATACAGTTGTGTAGCTGACATTCATTGATAGAAAGCAGTTTGTAAAAACAGACATCATTTATTGATTTATTTGTATCTAGTGCTGGATATCTCAATGTGAAGAGAAAGTCCAGTTTAGTTTCCAGTTAGTGGAGTCATTTATTCTTCAGGATGCATCATTAGTAGTTCACACTCCTCATTATCACATTAGTTTGAAGTCTGTCTCTACTGTCCTCTGCTGTCCTCTACTGTCCTCAAATGTCCTCTACTCTACTGTCCTCTACTGTCCACTGCTGTACTCTACTGTCCTCTACTGTCCTCCACTGTCCTCTACTATCCTCTGCTGTCCTCTACTGTCCTCTGCTGTCCTCTACTGTCCTCTAATGTCCTCTACTCTACTGTCCTCTACTGTCCCCTGCTGTCCTCTACTGTCCTCTGCTGTCCTCCACTGTCCTCTACTATCCTCTGCTGTCCTCTGCTGTCCTCTACTGTCCTCTGCTGTCCTCTGCTGTCCTCTCCTGTCCTCTAATGTCCTCAAATGTCCTCTACTCTACTGTCCTCTACTGTCCACTGCTGTACTCTACTGTCCTCTACTGTCATCTGCTGTCCTCTACTGTCCTCTGCTGTCCTCCACTGTCCTCCGCTGTCCTCCACTGTCCTCTACTATCCTCTGCTGTCCCCTGCTGTCCTCTGCTGTCCACTACTGTCCTCTGCTGTCATCTGCTGTCCTCTACTGTCCTCCACTGTCCTCTACTATCCTCTGCTGTCCCCTGCTGTCCTCTGCTGTCCACTACTGTCCTCTACTGTCCTCTGCTGTCCTCTACTGTCCTCTGCTGTCCTCCACTGTCCTCTACTATCCTCTGCTGTCCTCTGCTGTCCTCTGCTGTCCTCTCCTGTCCTCTAATGTCCTCAAATGTCCTCTACTCTACTGTCCTCTACTGTCCACTGCTGTCCTCTACTGTCCTCTACTGTCATCTGCTGTCCTCTACTGTCCTCTGCTGTCCTCTACTGTCCTCTCCTGTCCTCTAATGTCCTCAAATGTCCTCTACTCTACTGTCCTCTGCTGTCCTCTACTGTCCTCTACTGTCCTCTCCTGTCCTCTCCTGTCTGAATGCATCTAGCTCATATTTCTGTGTTCAGCTGAACTTTAAATATTCTGCACTGAAAGATGTTTAACAAATCTGTCCCAGAATAAATGTGATTCTGTTAATACATCAAATCCTTAAACAGCATCGCCCGACCGATGCTGGATTTTTGAGGCCGACACTGATATCAATATTCAACATATGGGCCGACAGTATTTTGAATAGAGACACAGAACATAAACAGACAAACTTGATACAGATTCCTTAGTTGTTGTTGTTTTGTGACCAGTAGAACTCAGTGGGACATTTCACAGTTTACAAATGAACTGGTGCTCTCTGGAGGACAAACTATGTGATGGAGACACTGTTTATGAATGAGCTCAAACTCAGTTTGGCATTTCTGCACTTCAGTTTCTTGTTACTTATCAGCCGATATATACACCGATACCATATATCTGCAATAAGCTGATATCAGCAAATAATATGGAGGTGTGATTTATCAGTGTAGCTCTACTAAACAGCATGATATAGTACAGTCAATGGAACTATCAGTGTGATGTCATCTGACCCAACCAACACAACTCAGTATGGAGGTACTACGTTAAAGCATTATTAGATAGAATAATATACTATATGAAATATTATATCACTGAAGAAACTATAAATAGATGATGATATGAATGTTCAGTAGGTTGTTATTGATTATGTGTGTTTTTCTGTGTTGTCTAATTATTCTCTAAATATCATTTATTTATATCTTTTCCTATGCAAAATGTTAAATTAATTAATCTGTAGGTATGTTTTATTTTATTAATTATGTGTTTGCTGGCTTTTTTATTCTTTATTTATTTATTTAGCTTTTGGTTATTTACATTATTTTATGTATGTATTTATTTATTTATTTATTTTAAATCTTAATTTTGAACCATCATTCCCTGTGTAGATATATTATTATACGTTATTTTGTCTAGGCAGTGGGGGGTGGGAGAAAAGTGAAAATGCTCTGTGTTAAATATCTGTGAATAATATTATTTTTCTTAAATAAAAAAAATAATTAAATGATTAAAAATAATTAAAAATAATGATATATATATAAGTTAATCAAATTATATCAGGTTTTTGAAATGGAATTTTTCAAATCTTTTTTTACATTAGTACCAATTCCCAGAGGACAAGAAGCACATTTTTAAGAAAACTATGGTGACTAAAGTCCAACACTTTTAGCTGCTACTGGCTGCTAATTGGTAAATGTTGTTTAGACATACAATATGCAAAGCTCCAAAGCACCTTGTTTCATTATTACTGTGAGCTCTAACAACTTAAAAAGCGACTCTCTTACACCCCCTGGTGCCTGGAGGCATATTACACAAATAAAATACCACAAAGAAATACATGGCTCCTACAAAAATGTACTTCAAAATACCATAAAACACAATATAACAGACAATACAAATACACCACCCACTACAGATAATATACAATCATAAAATAAATAAACATGTAAAAAGACAATAAAATGTGAGTATCTAGAACATGGGGTTAAACAACGTGTAAAATAAGATCTAGGTTAAATATATGACTACAATATATTATTATTACCTGATGAAAAATGATGAATGAATGTATCTCAATTATTATAAATAAACTCGTTAATAAAAAAAGCCTGATGGTGTTTTCATTTCTGCCTTAAAGTGGTGTTAATGAAGCTCTTCAAAGTGTGACTTACAGTAAAGTTATTAGAACTACAAAACGTTTTTAGTAAATCTTACCTGCGGATGCAGCGTGGCAGAGGCACAGCAGGAAAATAACTTTCCTCATTTTGTTCACATAAAGAAACACCGAGAAGAGAAATTCACCACGATGTTACTCCTCTCCTTCTCCGTCTTCTTCTGGTTCCTTCCAACATGCGCAGCAGCTTTATACTGACCATTAGAAAACTCCTCATTGGCTGTGCGTCATGACTCATCATGAGTTACTAGGTGAGATTGAACAACACAGGTTTTCAGTGGGAAGTGACTCTATATATTGACAGAAAAACTACAGAACAGGAGACAAACAGCAGCACATAATGTATATAAAGTCATAAATATGACTTCATCAAGTTATTGTTGGTTTTCTAAAGACAATGTATAATGGTAACAATTATGTTACAATATGTTTTGTTGTTATTTAACGTCATCCTATTCAATATTTAGGTTTTTGTCATTATATATAATAATAATAACATATCCCATCACAATTGTATTACAATTATTCATTGTCTTTAGAAAACCATCAATAATTTGACGTAATATTATATCATATAATATAATATCACAGTTGTGGGACAGGTGTTTGGACCCATAAAATGCTTCGTACATTTTATTAAAAATTATGTAATTAATGTCATCTGAAGAAAAAAAAACATTATTTTATATGTATATATATATTATTTTAGAACTCAATAAATAGTTCAATCTCTTAAAACTGCAGGTGGAATAATGATATTTTTTTAATAAGCACTAATTAAAACAGAAAACAATGATATGAAGGCATTAGGGAGAAACTGATTTATAAAGTCATGAAAAATTGGAATGATGAAATGAAGCACCTGTGAGATATGACAAACAGTTTAATGTGAGGCTACAACCTTTCAGGAGTAGAATCCCGTCTGTGAGAACAGAGGTCAGATGAGGACAAGTAAAACAGAAACCATGAATGGACCAGAACACTCACACATACAGTCTACACATACAAACTGTGTTTTACCGACCATCACTCTATTTAATACAACACATCAAGGTCATGGCCCTCATATCCAGAGAGCAATACTTGGGTGTTTTTATGTGCTTTTAACATGCAACTTTTTAAAGAAAATGATAAATACAACTCATTTCCTTTTGATATATTCACCAGATACAAGGGTTATTTTCCTTTAGGTGCAGTTTCTTGTAGATTTAAAGCCAATTGTTCACACTTTATGTATGACTTTTCAGTCTCACATCATTGAAGTTTTACTGATGATCATGTTTGATGTTGTTTCTTCAACACCAGAGGAATGTGGCAAAACGAAGAAGACAAGAAGCTGCGATGGCCTGGCAGGGACCAAAATAACAACCATGTTACTGTGTATGCCACAATATGCAGATCATGCTGGATCTCTGTCAAACAACACAGAAACGAAACCAACAGACTCATCAGGGGATTTATGAGAAATGCTCCAGAGGGTTGTGCTGTTTGTGGCCAGTGGAGGAGCTCTAACCCCGTTACTGAGTCCTGAAAAGGCCTCATAGCCGACCAGAAATAAAAAACAGCAGGGTTCAGCAGAGAGACATTAAAAAGGAGTTCATCAAGTTGCATTGTGGGTAGGTTCATTGGGACTCACTGCTTCTGCCTGTTCCAGATCATTAGTGTTATCTGGAGAGTTTCATGTCTGTGTTTATAAAACAAATCAAAACATATTGTCATATCTTCTATTCTTGATCTATTTTACATTTCCTTTGGTTGAAATAATTATGTCTCTGTGATAGAAATCAAATATTGACGTCCACCGCTACAATATTCATATTATTGTAGCTACAGTCACAGATGTGTGAGCATATATATGGAATCACAAAAAGACAGAACTTTGGAATATTGGGGATTTTATTGAAAAGCAAAACAGTACAAAAGGAGTGAAACAGCAGAGCAACTTCATTCAACGTTCATCTACTTAACCCAACACAAGACGGGATTTTGAGCATCGCTGTTCAATTTCTTTACGTTTCTAAAACTAAGAGAGAAATCGTCTCTTGTCCCAAAAATACTAGCAGGAAATATTTACACGAACATTTCTATCAGTGTGCTGAGAAGCTTCAAACATCCCACAACCCTTTAGAAGATCAGCTAAACATTACAATATATTAATGTGTCAAGAAATGCTCCAGAGGGTTGTGCTGTTTCTGGCCAGTGGAGGAGCTCTAACCCCTGTTACTTTTGTTTTTTGTATTACAGCACACATTTGTGTTGAAAATTGCATTTGCTAACTAAATATTTTCACTGCAGAGAGCTGGGGAGAACGGGTGATTTTTCCCAACTCAGATTTTTAAAAAGTATTTGTTGACATTTGTTTTATTCAAACTTCAATAAAAGTTTATATTTTGGTTAGATCAGAGGTCAGCAACCTGCAGCTCTTCAGCTCCTCTCCAGTGGCTCCCTGTGGATTTATAAAAATGGAAATGAATAACTGTTCTTCATTTACATTTTCATTTTTATTTATCATTGTTGTAGGTCTATGGTACGACGGTACGACGGAGTATTAGGGCCACATTGAGGAAAAAAATCAATCGGAGATTTAGAGAATAAAGTCATAATATTATAAAGTAGTAATTTTACATGGTATTTCCTTTTTTTCTCGTAATATTCTGACTTTATTGTGTAAATCTCAGATGTTTTTTCCCTCAATGTGGCCCTAATACTCCGTAGTACATTGTCTTTTTGTCCCTCACTGCATTAGACTTATAAACTATATACTTAGACTATAAACTGTGTTTCCTTCATCACAATGATCGCATGTTTTGCGGCTCCAGACAGATTTGTTGTTGTTTTCTTTGCCTAAAATGTCTCTTTAGATAGTAAAGGTTGCTGACCCCTGGGTTAGACTAATTAGATTACAATTGTTTGTGTGACTTTCTTCTGTAGAAATCGCCTCTATTAAAACTGTTAAGTGTTTCTGCAATGAGAAGATGCATATGAGTTTTTACAATTTTTCAATTCTCGAAGGAGCACAAAATAAGCAGCATCCACCTCTATTGTTTTAGGACTGAGGCAGATATCTGCATGGACAGATAACAACAGGGGGAAATGAGACAAATTAAATCCTGAAAACATCGGTGTCCCAACATGACACATCTGTGATAACCGACTCTGACGGAGAAGTTAATTCATTACAAACCACAGAGAACAAGGAGTGAAGTGTGACACGAGGACTCTGCAGCCTCTTTACTTGTTTGTGTGTCACATGTAAAGTCGGTTTCAGGTCAGAAGAGGCTGAAATGGTTTTAGGATATTTTAGGTTACAGAAATAAAACATTCCAAACATGATTCTCTAGCTGTCTTTGTCCACTGATTCAACCAGACTGACAACTGAAGGAGACGTTGGTCCCTCTCAGCAACATTTGAATCAGAAGAGAACAAATCAGCAGTCATTGGTGAATGAAACTGGAAGCTGAAATACATAATAGTAATCTCATAAAAAATGTCATAGTATAGTATGCCATATAAAAAAGTAATAGTATGGTATGTCGTAAAAATTAAATCAAAGAAAGTCATGGTATAATGTGTCATAAAAACGTGAGTGTATTATATCATAAAAATGTCAGTATATTATATCATAAAAAAACATTGTATAGTATGTCAAAAAAAATAAAGTATATCATACAATTTCACGAAGTCATAATATAGTATGTCATAAAAAATGTCAAAAAAGTCATAGTAAAGTATGTCAAATAATTTCATTAAAACGTCATAGTATAGTATGTAATAATAAAATGACATAAAAAATCAAAATATAGTATGTCAAAGAAATGTAATAGAAAAGTCATCGTATAATGTCACGAAAAAGTCATAGTATAGTATGTCATGAAAAAATGTGGAGGAAAAAGTAATCGTATAATATGTCGTAAAAATGTCATCGTATGTCATAAAGAAATGTAATAAAAAAGTCATAATATAGTATGTTATAATAAAATGTCAAAAGATGTCATAGTATAGTATGTATAGAAAGCTTTTGTCCATCAGTCAATCTTGTTGCTAAATAATAATTAATGTGCTGCTAGGGAGATGTAAACCCAGAGGACAGATGGTCATGTTGTAATGGGGTTATGTATGGTTAATTGTGATGTGTTTTGTTTTTTTGTCTGATGGGTCTTACTTGTCTGTCTGTCTATGTTAACAGTATGTCTATTGTATGTGTACTTTTTCTCAAACTGAGCTGCCTATGGATGGAAAAATGTATTTCAGTGCAAACTGACCATAAAGTTGTATCGCATCGTATCGTATCATATTGCATCGTATCGTATTAATATCCCTATAGTTTGCTGTCTGTAACGTTACTGTGTGACACTCAGGTGAAGCTGAATGACTGTTTTCCCTTCAGCGAATGATAATCCGAGTATAATCCGTGATCAGCATTGCTTGCTTCGTCGTTGCCATCTACCCGGTGCAGGTTGTTATAATCGTCGTGCTGACATCAGGTAAGTGCAAAGAGTCTTGTTTATATGCTTTACTCACAGGTGTGTGAATTGACCTGGATATGAAGCGTCTGTAGCACAAAATAATATAAATGTTTGTTTCTAAAGAGATCAGACGGAGTCCTTTCCTCTCGTATAAAACATTCAGCAGCAGCGGCATACAGAGGAAACACTGGTGAAGCTGCAGGTCGTATCCCCGCGGACCCTCCACCGCTTTCTGCTTTCTACTTTAGCTTTGTTTTGGTTTTGAAACGGATGTGACGTCACGTTACTCAGACTACACAATAAAAGCGGTAACTTTCTTCTACCGGTTGTATCAGAGGACGAGCCTGCTGCTGGTCTTCTGGGGACCTTGTGGCTCTGCTGGGCCTCCTCCATTTCACTCTTGTAGTGCTCCTGGTCCTGGTCTCTGAGATCCAGCAGGTCTCCACTCTGACTGCTGGACTCTGTTGTCCTGGACTCATACGGAGATGTTCAGGTACTGCTGTCTCCTCTTGTTTTACTCCCATCCACGTAGTGCTGATAACATGGTCTATGTTAGCCTGGAAACAGCTGCAGCTCTTCTCTGAGGGATGCTTATGACTTTTTTTTCCAGACATTTTTCTGACTTTGTTTGGAAATGTTTCTGACTTTTTTTCAGACATTTTACAGAATTTTTTTCAATTTTTGATATTTTTCTGAATCTTTTTCAGAATTTTTTTAACTTTTTTTTGGATATTTGACAGACATTTTTCTGGGTTTTTTCTAAATTCTTTGGAAATTTTTCTGACTTTTTTTGGAAAATTTTCTGACTTTTTCTCTGTCATTTTTCAGACTTTTTTTCAACATTTTTGGACATTTTTCTGAGTTTTTTTCTACATTCTTTGGACATTTTTCAGACTTTTTTGGGAAATTTTTCAGACATTTCACAGAATTTCTTTCAGACATTTTGTCTAACTTTTTTTTTTGTACATTTTTCTGACTTCTTTTCCAGACTTTCTGGACATTTTTCGGATTTTTTTTCAGAATTTTTTAAAAACTTTTTTTGGACATTTGACTGACATTTTTTCAACATTTTTGGACATTTTTCTAGTGTATCAGCAGATATCTCAAAGGAAACTTCCACTTTATTTATACCTTTTTTTTATTTTATTGCAAGACAAAAGACAATACATTAACACAACAACAAGAGGATGACAAGAACAGTGAAGACAGGCCAGTTAGCACATTTCTGTGTGTGCGTGCGTACGAGCATGTGCCTTGGGGTGGGGTCTATAGGGTGGATACATAGAGAGAGGAGAGGTTAATAAAAAATAAAAAAATACATGCATATATACATATACATACAGCATATACACAAATAAATACACAAATTAAAAAATAAAAAATGTGTAAGTAGTTAACTAAGGGGAAGCATAGGGAAGAAAATAACTAAATAAATGAGCAAGGAACATAATTAATTCTAATATTTACACTTTATTTATACCTGATGTATTTCCCATAAATGTGTCCATTGTGACTCTATTGGTCACGCTAATTTGTTGTTACTGAATCTGACCAAGTTAGTTAATTTGGAAAGCTGTAGAAGGCTCGATTAGCTGTCCCTGATATTAATGTTCTGCACTAGTCTTTGTTTCCCTGAATCTCTATAACAGAGGTTCTGAGTGCAAAGTTTGCGTGAAACATAGAGTCACAACGGTTACATTAATGGGAAATACGTCAGGTTGAAATAAAAAAACAATTAACCTTTAAGATTTTTAAAGGTTTGTGGCTGGTTCTCCCTCCTTGTGATTGGAAGACTCTTCCAGATGTTCTGAAAGTTCAGCCTCATAACGGAGTCCCACTAGGAAATTTCTGGTGGTCAAAGTATGTAGTCATAGCCACAAATCAAGTAATCATGCCGTTTAGAACATGAATTTACTGTTGGTCAGCCTTCAATGTGGAGAGAAGCTGACAATATAACAACACAGCTATCAAAGCATGGGGAGGAGGCAGGAGGAAACAGCTAGCTGGGCTCTGAAACATATTCACAACGACGCAGTGTGAATGCGTTGGTGGGCTTTAAGATGCTCAAGCCGAGAAAAAGTTTCCCACATTGGTCACATGAGTACGGTCTCTCTTCAGTGTGAATGCTTTGATGGTATTATAGATAACCCTGTTGTACGAAAGAGGCACCACATTCATCACAGCTGTAGGGTTTCTCTCCAGTGTGAAGGACTTGATGGTTTTTCAGTTGGCCTAATGTAACGAAAGCTGACCCACATTCAACGCAGCTGTAGGGTTTCTCTCCAGTGTGAATGCGTTGATGGATTTTTAGGTTACTCTGGACCCGGAAAGATCTCCCACATTCATCGCAGCTGTAGGGTTTCTCTCCAGTGTGATTGCGTTGGTGAACTCTGAAGTTACCTCCCAAAGTGAAAGTTTTCCCACATTGGTTACAGGTGTGTAGTTTCTCTCCAGTGTGAATGCGTTGGTGTACTCTGAGATTTCTCGCCGTAGCAAAAGTTTCTCACATTGGTCACAGGTGTGTGGTTTCTCTCCAGTGTGAAGTCTCTGTTGAATCAGTCCCTTTTTTCCTCTCCGTTTCTATAGCAACAGACATACACAGAGAGAGAGAGAGAGAGAGAGAGAGAGAGAGACAGTGAGATGCCATGGTGGAGCGAGCTATCTAAAACCACTGGTATTGGTATCGACTACTAGATTTCTGGTATCGTGACATCCCTACACGGTGTACGTGAGCAAGTAGTGTACAGTGTACCTGAGCAGGTAGTGTACGGTGTCGGGACCTCACCATGTGAAATGAACAAAGAGCGGCCTGTAAGGTCAGGGGCCTTAACAACTGTGCATTTACAGCAGTCTTCCACTACAACAAAGACCACAGGGGTTGCCTTTTACTAGCTAAGTAAAATGAATAGCAATTTGAGATCGTGCCCGCTTGCCCCGAGCAAAAAGCAGAGTCCAGGCAAGAAAGACCTCAGGACGGCCAGGTAAATACCATTGCCAACCTGTTTGCCCAAGTGTCACCTAACACTAACACTGAGACGGGTTTTGTTTCTGGCCAATACAGCCAAACCTTAGCAGCTCCTAGCCGGACCTCTTCCAACCTCATCACCTTTGAGATGGAGAGGGTCTTTATGTGAGCGCCCGAGGACAGTTTTTGGCTGTTTTACCAACCAAACTGACATAAGGTAAGATTATTGTTTATATGCTTTACTCACAGGTGTGCGAGTCTGTAGCGCAAAATAATATAAATGTTTGATTCTAAAGAGATCAGACGGAGTCCTCTCCTCTGATATAAAACATTCAGCAGCAGCGGTCGTATTTTATCAGCAGTGCTGCTGCTGGCATACAGAGGAAACACTGGTGAGGCTGCAGGTCGTATCCTCGCGGACCCTCCACCGCTTTCTGCTTTCTACCTTCGGCTTTGTTTTGGTTTTGAAACGGATGTGACGTCACGTTACTCAGACTACACAATAAAAGGGGTAACTTCCTTCTACCTGCGCATGTGTCCTTTTTCAACACAGTTTTGTGGGTAAAAACATCAGTTTTGTGTCGTTTAAACAGTAATTTATTCAGTTATTGACTCTACCTCGTGTCTTTAGTGTCGTTATGAAGCCATGAAGTCATGAACACTGACCTGAACATCGGTGGTATCAGAGGACGAGTCTTCTGCTGGTCTTCTGGGGACCTTGTCGCTCTACTGGTCCAAGTTCTGCTGGTCCTCCTCCATTTCACTCTTGAAGTGCTCCTGGTCCTGGTCCTGAGTCTAATACACAGTCACATTCACCACTTTATCATCCATTAAGGAAATGTCAGTCTGCTAAAAGATGAATTCATGAACAACACTGAATTCAACTTTATTGTCTTGTTGACACTTTTCCCTGCTGGGACCTTTTTAAAGAGAAATGTGCACAGTCAGCGTATCCATGCATTACTATCTCTACGTGAAATGGATCCAGATGGAGGCTCTGCCTCTTAGTTACCTGTTGCCATGGTGAATCGTAGTATCGGAGCTCCATTGATGATGGCTGTTTTCATCCTCACATTTGATGGAACAAACTCTGATCAGCTGTTCTGGAACCGAAAACTTTCCATCTCAGAGTTTGTTAAAGCTGCTTTCTGAACCGGGCTCCTGGTCCTGGTCTCTGAGATCCAGCAGGTCTCCACTCTGACTGCTGGACTCTGTTGTCCTGGACTCACACAGAGATGTTCAGGTCCTGCTGTCTCCTCTGGTTTCCATGGAAACTATCAAAGATCACATAGAAAAGCCTAAATGTGTGTGATCTGGTTGGCAGCGGTTTTAACCGGGCAGAGGACAGTGAATGTGCTCGTGGAACTACAGGAAACTGAGCGATGGGACAGTTTCCGGTTTTATTCAGGAAGAAGTTCTCAACGGGCGTCTTCAGTGACGTCATTGGTCTAAATAAAACGATACGAGCCTCACGCTTCACGGAAAACTTCCTGAATTACTCGACACGCACTCCGAAGCCTCGACACAGCACGTGACATCAGTACTGAAACCCCTGAAGGGTTAACCCTGAAGTTAGCTCGCTAACCCCAAACCCTGCTTTGAGTCCAGACCTCAGGCCTCTGGCCCACTTCAAGCACTGATATTAAACAAAGACGCATTCACGAGGACAGCTACGTCTTCTCTTCCTGTCTTCCTGTCTCTTCCAGACTTTGACCAATCACAGGTCATTTCAGAGAGAGAGAGAGAGAGCGTTCCTATTGGCTGTGCTCCGGTCATGTGACCGGCACTTGGCATTCCTTCAACAGATTTCACAATGGCGGCGGCGTCACAAACGTTCTCATGTTGCAGCTAAACCGTGCACTACAAGATGATTCTGAGAACATGTGAGGAGAGAAATAGGCATTAACGTAACAGAATATTGATTCATATTTGATCAGCGCTGCCTAGTTTGACCGTTTGGTCGGAGTTCAGAGTGATTGACAGCCGGCTCTCAGAGACGGCAGCTGGACAGCAGACCTCAGATCAGCTCTGACTGCTTGTTTTCCTCCGGTCTGTGAAATCTTGCAGATGCCGTTAGGAGCAGTTAGGACCTGTCTCATGTACTACTGTCACAATATAGTGACCATTTTATAAAAATAACTTTTTTTAATCATATTTGCTCCAATCTCACCGACTGCAGCTTTAAAGTACCAAACATAAAAGTACACATTATGCAGAATAATGTATATTATTGGATTATAATTATTGATGCATTAATGTGTTCATCACTTTAATGTTGCAGCTGGTAATGGTGTAGCTCATTTTAATGACTTTATATCCTGCTGGGTAGTTTAATCTATTATAATACATAATTTATTCCCTGATTATATTTTGTATTAATAATCTGAATCTGTAAAGTAACTAAAGTTATTAAATCAATGTAGTGGAGTAAAAAGTACAATGTTTCCCTCTGAGATGTAGTGGAGTAGAAGTAGGAAGTATCAGAACATGGAAATACTCAAGTAAAGTACAAGTATCTCAAAATTGTACTTAAGTAACTTAGTTACTTTCCACCACTGATTACATGTTATACTGTTCTGTTTTTTAAAAGCATTCTTAACTGCTCCTGTTGGAATAAAATAATTATTTAACTAAAAAGTAGTAATGTGTTTTTGATACCTTTACTTTTTTTGCATTAAATCATATTAAAAATTGTTGTTTTTTTTCTATTTTCCATTTTTTTATTTTTTTTTTTACTTTTTATTTATTCTTCATATTTATTTTTTATTTTAACATTTTTAAGTATGTTTTATTTTTAAGTCTAATGTTGTGTTGTTGGCACAACTGACAGCCGTAACCATCATGAAATAACTGCAGTTCCTCTTTTTTGTGCCAGAGAACAGCAAAATGCGATTTTAAATTCCAGTTGAAGTTATTTTTTATTTCATTTTTTCTTCTATTTTATTATAAAATTGTGTTAATAATTGGATGTTTGCTGAAACTGACTGGATAAGGCACCACAGACCTACCTAAAAACATGAACACCAGCCTCCACTGATCAACTGCATGTCTCTCAGAGGGCTGTTTCTTTTATTTATTTCTGGACCTTTATTTAACCAGGTAAAATCAATTGAGAACCAATTCTCATTTACAATGATGACCTGGCCAAGAGGCAGCAGCAAGAGTATAAAAACACAGATACAGTGCAGTATGACTAACATACAGCATGCCATGACAAGACATGAGAACATGGCTAAAAACAGCATATAGGTAAATAACTAGGTGAGACATTAATAAACACTATGTACAAAACAAGGTGGACTACTGGATGTTCTTTGTGAAATTGTAACGGAAGAGAGAGAGAGAAGCAAGTCCAGCAGTCAACTAGGACTGGTTGCAGCTTTAGTGTGAACATGTTGAGGTGTGAGTTTGAGGTGTTTTGTAGTGACTTCCGGTCATCTGCAGCAGCAAAATGAAAAGTAATGATGAGCCTAATGACGTCACTGTTTCTCAGCCGCCTGTTTGCTTTGTTTGGATCACGTACAGCTTTATATGCAGCTATCTTTCCATCATGTAACAGCAGCAGCAGCAGCAGCTGTTGTTGTTGATCAGTGTCTCAAAAATAGCGACATGAAGTGATGAACACTGACCTGAACATCAGAGAGATCAGAGAGTGTGCTGCTGGTCTACTGGAGACCCTGTTGCTCTGCTGGTGCTGCTGCTGCTGCTGCTGGTGCTGGTCCTGGTCCTGGTGCTGGTCCTGGTCCTGGTCCTGGTCCTGGTCTGTGAGATCCAGCAGGTCTCCTCTCTGGATTCTCTCTCCGCTACAGATCTCGCGGAGCCTCCGTGTTAACTACTGAGGTCATTAATTATCTGACTGGTGTCAGATGATTAATGATTATGAGTCCAATTAGCTCGAGACTTAGTCCTGAAACAATGTTAATGCTGACAATTACAACAGCTCAACAAATATTGATTGATGGAAACAGTTTCAAACGAGGAGTCAAAGCATCTCTTTGTGTCGACTAATTTAATGAGAACATCGACAGATTCAAAACCACATTCAGTCCTAGAAAATAAAAACAAGAATATAAATGTAAAATAAAGATTATTCAATGAAAACTACACAGAGGAGGAAAATATAATGTTGAACTATAAAACAATAAGAACAAGAGAATATGCATGAAGCTGATGAAAACAATAATGGGAACACATCTGGAATAAATCATTCTAAACTCAAGGCTCACATACTCTCTTTTTGGAGCTTTTGACCACCTTCCATGGCCTTCTTCAGCACTTAACCTTCCTCAGTCGTCATCACATGACGCTAGTCCAGCACAGTCACATGATAACAGGTGGTTGTAGTCGGGGGGAGATGGTAACCCCTGTCTCTGTTCAAAGATGGTCTCTGGTGTCGGATGTGAATGTCCTCCTTGATCTTTCTCCAGCTGTCGACTCGTGGATGGATTATTGAACGGGTCTACGGGGCACAGGCCCAGGGGTTCGACTACAGTCAACAGTTTCTGGTCTTTATGTTCTAAACAGCATGTATGTTCTTGTGGCTACGGTATATACTGACCTTTATTCCTGTAATACGTTTTATTCTTTACCATCCATTAATCTGCTGATTATTTTCTTGATGAATTGTTTTGTAAAGTCACTGTTGGTCAGACTTCAATGTGGAGAGAAGCTCAGAATATAACAACATAGCTATCAGGGCATGGGGAGGAGGCAGGAGGAAACAGCTAGCTGGCCTCTGAAACATGTTCACAACGATGCAGTGTGAATGCATTGGTGGGATTTAAGGTGACTACTCTGAGTAAAGGTTTTACCACATTGGTCACACTGGTACGGTTTCTCTCCAGTGTGAATGCGTTGGTGTCTTTTAAGGGAACTATCCTGAGAAAAAGTTTTCCCACATTGGTCACACCAGTACGGTTTCTCTCCAGTGTGAATGAGTCGGTGTCTGTTAAGGGCATTAATCTGAGAAAAAGTTTTACCGCATTGGTCACACCAGTACGGTTTCTCTCCAGTGTGAATGCGTTGATGGACTTTAAGGGAAATATCCTGAGAAAAAGTTTTCCCACATTGGTCACACCAGTACGGTTTCTCTCCCGTGTGAACACGTCGATGGTTTTCTAGATTACCTTGACTGGTGAAAGCTGCCCCACATTGGTGACAGCTGTACGGTTTCTCTCCAGTGTGAATGCGTTGGTGGCTTTTAAGGTGAGTACTCCTGTAAAAGGTGAGTAAAAGTTGTGCCACATTCGTTGCAGCTGTACGGTTTCTCTCCAGTGTGAATGCGTTGGTGGCTTTTAAGGTAACCACCAACAGAAAAAGTTGTACCACATTGGTCGCAGCTGTACGGTTTCTCTCCAGTGTGAACACTCTCATGAATCTTTAAACTTCCAGATGTTGTGAAGGATTTGCCACAGAGCTGACAGCTGTGACGTTTGAGTCCCCCTCCACCTCTTTGTTTCTATAGCAACAGACAGACATAAAGAGAGAGAGAGAGTCAGTGAGATGCCATGGTGGAGCGAGCTATCTAAAACCATAAATAACATTTACAACATAACCCACAATGGGCCTCATGCAGCAACATTCCCTTAACTCTCTTTAAGGTTTTCTCCTAATTTTCTGTTAAGAGAAAAAATAAGAGGAGTCAACTCCAGATGCACCAGCTGTGCTGAATGATGAATCCCACTTGATGATAAATTGGAGGCATGTGGCTGATTGTTTATTATTAGCATAGGTCCCTCTAATCACTATATAAGGGCAGGAGTTGAGCCGTGTGTAAATATTCTGCAGCTTAACACACTCAATACCATCCAAGGGTTTTTATAGTCTTAATTGGGATCAATGGACCAATAGTATTTCTTTAGCCCACAAATTTAATCTAAGGGATAATGCCTGACGACCGTCTGCTGAGCCTCATCCAAGTCCATTAATTCCTGATTATGGACACCTCGAAGGACGTTATCTCACTTATACCATGGTCACTCACCAAAGAAAACAAATGAAGACCATTAATTTATATTTTCATGCGTTTTTCAAAAAAAAATCTAAAGTTTTGTGTGTTCCAGTTGCCACCATGTGGTGTTCAGAAGATGAGGCACTGAAGGACTAATGTTATACTCAGTGTTGTTAATAATATATTCAGATTGTTTTGCAGCCAGCACATTAATTTAGAACGGTGAACAGACAGTTTCGCTGGAAATACTTAGTAGGTGTCCATTATCAGGAATTAATGGACACCCTGCAGCCGATCAGAATCAAGTATTCACCCCTATCCCATACAGCTACACGTGCACATCTAAGGGATAATGCCTGACGACGTCTGATGAGCCTCCTCGAAGGCCATTAATTCCTGATTATGGACACCTCATAGTACTTCACTGCTTAAAGCCTCTGATGTTATTGCCTTCATACAGAGAGAGAGAGCATCCTTTATGGAGCTGAGCGACTCCCCTGCTTTGACTGCACTGATTGGAGTGTTTTTGATGCTGCAGCAGGAGCTACACTGAAAACGACCTGGCATCAGTGTGGAGGAGCCTGCAGGACGTCAGCAGCCCCCCCACTGTGGAGACTCATCAACTGGCTAACACCTGAATGTGTTTTACTGCAGGCTTGATAAGATCACATTCACACCCCTCACCCTCCCGCCGACCTCCTACCTGTACTCAGACCTGTAAAGACGATGTGAGTCAGATCTTTCATTTGCATGATGAGACAAAGAATGAGACGTAGAAACTAATTTGCACTCCAATGGTCAGTATTTTTCCATCAATCCCTTCGTAGCCGAGAGAGGGCAGGGACAGAATATGTTAATCTAGTCTGCCAGACTCATTGATCCTTTATCTGACTGAGGTTTGTGCAGGTTAAAATCTACGGCCCCGACCACGACTCTGAAATATCAGTAAATTAGAATCTATGGCCCGACCATGACTCTGAAATATCAGTAAGTTAGAATCTACGGCCCCGACCACGACTCTGAAATATCAGTAAGTTAGAATCTACGGCCCCGACCACGACTCTGAAATATCAGTAAGTTAGAATCTACGGCCCCGACCACGGCTCTGAAATATCAGTAAGTTAGAATCTACGGCCCCGACCACGGCTCTGAAATATCAGTAAGTTAGAATCTACGGCCCCGACCACGGCTCTGAAATATCAGTAAGTTAGAATCTACGGCCCCGACCACGGCTCTGAAATATCAGTAAGTTAGAATCTATGGCCCCGACCACGGCTCTGAAATATCAGTAAGTTAGAATCTACGGCCCCGACCACGGCTCTGAAATATCAGTAAGTTAGAATCTATGGCCCCGACCATGACTCTGAAATATCAGTAAGTTAGAATCTATGGCCCCGACCACGACTCTGAAATATCAGTAAGTTAGAATCTATGGCCCGACCACGGCTCTGAAATATCAGTAAGTTAGAATCTATGGCCCCGACCACGGCTCTGATATATCAGTAAGTTAGAATCTATGGCCCCGACCACGGCTCTGAAATATCAGTAAGTTAGAATCTATGGCCCCGACCACGGCTCTGATATATCAGTACGTTAGACTCTATGGCCCCGACCACGACTCTGAAATATCAGTAAGTTA
Organism: Sebastes schlegelii; assembly: GCA_014673565.1. Taxonomy (NCBI): domain Eukaryota; kingdom Metazoa; phylum Chordata; class Actinopteri; order Perciformes; family Sebastidae; genus Sebastes; species Sebastes schlegelii. The sequence continues at coordinate 32,313,531 of CM025840.1, forward strand.
GAATCTATGGCCCCGACCACGGCTCTGAAATATCAGTAAGTTAGAATCTATGGCCCCGACCACGACTCTGAAATATCAGTAAGTTAGAATCTATGGCCCCGACCACGACTCTATAATATTTGGCACTACACACTATTATTGTTCCTCATTAAACCTGATGATAAAAACAGGATGAGACCGGGACCCTCGAGACTCTGCCTCGTGTCTTTAGTGTCGTTATGACGTCATGAAGTCATGACCACTGACCTGAACATCGGTGGGATCAGAGGACGAGCCTGCTGCTGGTCTACTGGGGACCTTGTTGCTCTGCTGGTCTGGGTTCTGCTGGTCCTCCTTCATTCCGCTCTTGTAGTGCTCCTGGTCCTGTTCCTGTTCCTGGTTCTAGTTCTGGTTCTGGTCCTGGTTCTGGTTCTGGTGTTCCTGGTCCTGGTCCTGTTCCTGGTCCTGCTCCTGGTCCTGCTCCTGCTCCTGCTCCTGCTCCTGGTCCTGGTCCTGCTCCTGCTCCTGCTCCTGGTCCTGGTCTCTGAGATCCAGCAGGTCTCCTCTCTGCTGTCCTGGATTCACTCTGGATTATGTGCAAATCTCGCGATGCCTCCGTGTTCTCGCGGTCACTTATCAATTTTAGCCCCGCCCACATACCCCTGACGTCATCGTGCTGCGTTCAGGACAAGTGGGAACATTATTTCAAAATGTCAGTATCCATAGTAACAGCAGAAAACATTAAAAACATTTACATACAAAAGAACCATAGCGAAAACATAAACAAAGAGCTGTGACAAACATAAAAGGACAACAGAAATGAAACAAAACCAACATAAAATAAAAAAACACCATAAAAAAATAAACAATAATAAAAAAAGACCACGCGAGAGTATGACAATAATTCCACTTAAAAACATTAAAGATATTGCATACATTTTTTTTTTTTTGCTTTTTGGTTTTGTGAGGAATAAATTGTTTACAGATATAATTCCATTTCTTTCATAAATACGTAGAAATTAGGCTTTTTTTTGGTAAATTTACACTTGTGAATGTGGAACTTCACGAGAATTTAAATTAAATTAATAAGAAAAAATGCATTACTGTCTTTGTCACTGTAACCATAGCAACCAAATATAATATTTCTATAGTACAGTGCAAAATCTGAGAAAATGTTAAGCGTTTTAAACAGTTATTAAACAGTTAACAGGACCAGATGAAACCACGTTCACCGTTTTAAAATCAACATGTTCTTTGTAACTCACACAAATGTCATCACGTATCAAACTAATGTAGAATTATATCAGACAAAACCTGATTACGTGAATTAGTATGTTGCATTATATTGTGCACACATCATGATATGTTCCACATAAAGAAGAGTAAATATGTCACCATCCATCTTATTCTGTTCCTCAATCACTTCAACACGTCTGCTGAAACACTGAGCACATAACTGGTGGCTGAGGGTGCAGAATATGCAAAAGCCCTTTCCACAATTTTTGTCCAAGCTTTTGGGACAGAGAGCACAAAGAAGTCCTGTGAACGCAGTGAATACCGTCCACAATTTTTTTGCGTAGTAAAAACACTTAAGTGTTGTGGGAGCAGACCCAGAATCACTTTATATATAACGATGTACCAATGGAGAGACCCTATGGGTTGCCAGTGCAGGCCATCCCACCCGAGAGTCCAACTCACAGTGGTGAGTCAGAGCTTTACTATCTGTAGTGAACCTCGAGGATGCACGGTGAGCTACATCAACCATATGAAGGCACTGAGCAGAGGCATGCATCTACAAAACATCTCCATAATCTAAAACCGGTAAAAATAATGTAGAAACAAGACGCTTTTTTACATTAAAAGAAAAACACAACTTGTTTCGAAAACAAAAACCCAGTTTTAGCCTCAGTTTTTTTAACAAGGTACAGCACATGTGGTTTAAAAGTAAGGGAGTCATCGATCAAGATGCCAAGGTATTTGTAGGCCTTGACAGCCTCAATCTCCTTTCCATCCACAGTAAGCACAGGAACATCTTGTGACCTACACTTTGCTTTGGAAAACAACATAAGTCTTATATATATAATATCAAATCAAATCAAATCAATTTATTTTTGTATAGCATCAAATCACAACAGAAGTTATCTCAAGACGCTTTATATATAGAGCAGGTCTATGACCGTACACCAGAGTTTAGAGACCCAACAGGATCCACCAAGCGCACTGTGGCCAGGAACAACTCCCCGATTACTGGGAAGAAACCTGGAGCAGAACCGGGAGCAGGGCGGGCGGCCATCTGCCGAGACCGGCTGGGGGGATAGATAGAGAGAGAGAGAGAGAGAGAGAGAGAGAGAGAGAGAGAGAGAGAGAGAGAGAGAGAGAGAGTGAGAGAGAGAGAGAGAGAGAGAGAGAGAGAAAGAGAGAGAGAGAGAGAGTGAGAGTGAGAGAGAGATAGAGTGAGAGAGAGAGAGAGAGAGAGAGAGAGAGAGAGAGAGAGAGAGAGAGAGAGAGAGAGAGAGATAGAGAGAGAGATAGAGAAGCAGCCACAATAGCAGTCTAGCAGCTGTAATAGCTAATACAAGTAGGACTGATAACACAAAACCAATAGTGGTGGATGGAAAGAGTGATAGCAACTATCGGAAAGCCAGCACTGTCCAGCATCTGTCCTCAGTACGTCCATGTGTGTTGGTGTGGGACGTCCCTGCGATCGATGCCCGTGCGTTGGTTCCTGCAGCATCAGCATGCTTGCTGGGAGCTCTTGATGTCTTTGGCAGTGATTGAGAAGTGTTATTCTCCAGGCTGCCACATTGTCACTAGGTGTTGGAAATCCCTCGTTAGCATTGGTAGTCCCTCGTTAGCATTGGTAGTCCCTCGTACAGACGTAGTTAATTAGGAATGGTAGCAGTTGGTGTCAAGCAGGCACCGACGCGGCAGCAGATGCAGCCACAGTACCGGAGACCACCAAGATCCAGGTGAAACCCTGCTCCAAGTGTACCCCTGCTCCAGGTATAACCTCGCTCCAGGTGTGACCCCGCTCCAGGTATAACCTCGCTCCAGGTGTGACCTCGCTCCACAGTTAGCTGCGAGACAACGAGGCACAAGGACTCCCGGGAAGGAATGCAGTTGGTAACAACATGGCCATGGGACATGAGTATATCCAGAAGGAGAGGGGAGCTCAGTGTGTCATAGGAAGTCCCCCGGCAGTCTATGCCTATAGCAGCTTAAGTATAAGCGTTATCAAAGAGGAAAGTCTTTAGCCTACTCTTAAATGTAGAGACGGTGTCTGCCTCCCGGACTGAAACTGGGAGCTGGTTCCAGAGAAGAGGATGGAGGATGTGCGTGATCTTCGCAATGTTACGTAGATGAAAGAAGGCAGTCCGTGAGGTTTGTTTTATGTGAGAGTTAAAGGACATATCCTGGTCGAAGACAACTCCCAGATTCCTTACGGTGGTGCTGGAGGCCAGGGCAATGCCATCTAAAGTAACTATATCATTAGATAATTTGTTTCGGAGGTGCTCAGGGCCTAATACAATAACTTCAGTTTTGTCTGAGTTTAACATCAGGAAATTGCAGGTCATCCAGGTTTTTATGTCCTTAAGGCATGCTTGAAGTTTAGTTAACTGGTTTGTTTCGTCTGGCTTGATTGATAGATATAATTGGGTATCATCTGCATAACAATGAAAGTTTATGGAGTGTTTTCTAATAACATTGCCTAAGGGAAGCATATATAAGGTAAATAGAATTGGTCCAAGTACAGAACCCTGTGGAACTCCATGACTAACTTTGGCGTGCATGGAGGACTCATCGTTGACATGTACAAACTGAGATCGATCTGATAAATAGGACTTAAACCAACTTAGTGCAGTTCCTTTAATGCCAATTAAATGTTCCAGTCTTTGTAATAGGATGTGATGGTCAATGGTGTCGAAAGCAATATAAGGTCTTATCTGCATTTAAAACAACAATTAAGTGCACTCACCACATCAGTTCACACTGAGCAGCAAATCATCACACATCTACTAAAACTTATCAGACGCTCTCTGTCTCTGTGTACTTTTCATAATTTTTTCATACATTTTTCGGAAGTTTTTTCCAATTTTTTCTGACTTTCTTTTTTTTTTTTTACTTTTTTTGGACATTTTTCTGAATTCTTTTCTGACATTTTTTTCAGGCATTTTTCTGAATTTTTTTGTACTTTTTTCCGACTTGTTTTTGAACATTTTTCAGACTTCTTTGGAAGCTTTTTCAGATTTTTTTCCGACTTTTTTTGGACATTTTCTGAATTTTCATAATTTTTTCAGAGATTTTTCGATAGTTTTTTCAGACTTTTGTTTTTGTACTTTTTTGGAAATTTTCTGAATTTTTTTCAGGCATTTTTCAGTTTTTCTCACACTTTTTTTTGGAAATTTTTTGACAATTTTTCAGACTTCTTCGGAAGTTTTTTCAGATTTTTTTCCGACTTTTTTAAAACTTTTTTTGGACATTTTCTGAATTTCTTTCAGAAATTTTTTTCTGACATTTTTCAGATATTTTTCGCATTTTTTTCAGACATTTTTGGAGGTTTTTTTTAAACATTTTTCAGACTTCAGAATTTTTCGGAAGTTTTTTCTGATTTTTTTCTGACTTTCTTTTTTTTTTTTTTTTTTACTTTTTTTGGACAGTTTTCTGAATTATTTTCTGACATTTTTTTCAGGTATTTTTCTGAATTTTTTTTGAACATTTTTCAGACTTCTTCGGAAGCTTTTTCAGATTTTTTTCCGACTTTTTTTGTTTTTACTTTTTTTGGACATTTTCTGAATTTTTTTTTTTTTCGGAAGTTTTTTCAGATTTTTTTCTGACTTTCTTTTTTTTTTTTTACTTTTTTTGGACATTTTTCAGAATATTTGGGACATTTTACAGAATTTTTTTCGGACATTTTTGGTGTTTTTTTTTCAAAAATTTTTTAGACTTCATAATTTTTTCTGAAGTTTTTCCGATTTTTCTCTGACTTTTTTGGACATTTTCTGAATTTCTTTTTTTTTTTTTGGACATTTTTCAGACTTTTCCGGAGTTTTTTTCAGACATTTTGTCTGACATTTTTCTTTTTTTTTACTTTTTCAGGACAATTTTCAGACATTTTTTACAACATTTTTTGGACATTTTTCAGACTTCTTTGGAAGTTTTTTCAGATTTTTTTCTGACTTTCTTGGACATTTTTCAGAGTTTTTTTCAGAAGTTTTTTTGGACATTTTACCGATTTTTTTTCGGACATTTTTCGGAGTTTTATTTCAGAAATTTTTCAGATTTGTTTGGACCTTTTTTGGAAATTTTTCCCAATTTTTTTGGACATTTTTCTGACATTTTCCGGTGTTTTTTCCGATTGTTTGGGACATTTGTCTGGTCCTGGTCCTGGTCCTGGTCCTGGTCTGGAGCTTCAATCAGAGAACAGGAGCCGCATTAGAGAGCTGAGAGGCTAACGCTAGCAGCTAGCAGGCTAACTAGCTGTATTCGGGTCTAACTCGATTAATATTCTTCTCTTCGTGTCTGCGTTGACTTCAGCTCAAAGGAGCCGTTTTCACCTGAGGAGGTTTCACCTGAGGAGGTTTCACCTGAGGAGGTTTCACCTGAGGAGGTTTCACCTGGTCAAACGGATCTAAGATGCTCGTCAGCTAACAAAACAACTATCCCGCCAACAGCCCGACGTCACAACCAGACAACCGCACTTCCGGTTACTAGTACTTCCGGTCTGGTTTTTCAGTTTAAAGTGAGAGAACGTCTCCACCTGGAGGTCAGGAGGGAAACTACAGCTACACACAGTTCATGTCAGCTGTCCGCATTCCCACACGTTTTCATCAGGAAATGCATTATCTAGTTGTAACATAGATTGTTAAAATGATGGATGACAACAATAGTCAACATATGGGATTAAATTTTTTTGTTTGTTTCATCTGTAGAGTACAATATGGTTCTTCACAGTGTACCACTACTAGTTCACGAGTATGGAGAGAATTTGGATGGAAGAACCTTACTAGATTCTTCACGTTATTAACGTGGGTGTTAATCCTGTAATATCCTGGGTGCTGATAGCCTTGTGCCTCAATGCATGCTGGGATAGGCTCCAGTCCCAGGGACCGTTACGGACAGCATCTTAGATGTCCATGATCCTGTTAGTGACATCATCCAGGCTGTGCTCAGGTGTAAACAAAAGCTGAAGAGTAACAACCGGTTTAAAAAGGTTTACTTGAGCGACTGAAGAAGCGGAACCCAGAAGCAACTGCAGCTTCCGCCGTCCCGGCAGGTTCACCTGAGGAGGATCTGCCCAACAGAACACACTGTTTGTTTTTGCGAGAGATGTGTGTTTTACTGGTTTGGTGTAAACTTTTGTGGTTAGTGTGTAGATTTTTGCAAAACTAGCCTACTGTTTCAAACAAAGCACCTAAGCAATCAGAAATAAACTGAATATGTTCTGTGTGTGTGAGCAAGTGAGTGATGGCAGTGAAGGGACTGTCGGCTCCTGAGCTGACCGAGATCCAGACAACAACAGGGATTGATGCTGTGGATTAGAAAGTGCTGTAATCCGTGACCCAGCCAATCCAATCCCTGCCACAGACATGGGAGCTTTTCTGGCAACTTGTAGTAGGTTGTGTCTTTCAAAATAATATCAACTAACATACCGTGTGTGTGTGTGTATATGCATGCATCCATGCACACAAACACACACATGGTATGCATGCATCATGAATGAATGAATGAGTGAGTGAAAGAGAGAGAGGGGGGGGGTAATGAGCATGAGCTGGATGACACGTGTCTCAGTAAGAGGGATGAGCCCACTATAGAGTTTATAGAGCCGAGCACACAGTTATCAGGCAGAACAACACTCAGACACTCAACGCAGTCCAACCTGAAGCACAAGGAACTCACTGCTGGTAAGCGCGGGATTTTTACAATTATCTTTATATATAATTTGGGGGGAGTCTGCTTAAATTTGACAAGTGTTATGTACATTTTTATTATAATCACTAGGGTTCAGTGTCTTGTGTCCCACTTTGGTGTGTAACAGGTGCCGGCAATCTCCAGCTGACCACACTCACATGTTCTGGTCCTGTCCGAAGCTCAATACATTTTGGTCAGAGATCTTTAACACACTTAACGTAGCAGATAATGCTGCTGTTATCCCCCCGGCCCTCTCTTGGCTTTGTTCGGAGTCCTTCAGCCCGATATTTCTACAGACATGCAACATGTTCTCTCCTTCACCACCTTGTTGGCAAGGAGACTTATTCTGTTTAAATGGAAATATGTTCTACCTCCGACTCACAACAGGAGGGTGGTAGATACGTTACTGTCCGTTGGTTTGGAGAAAATTAGATTTTCCCTTAACTTAAGGGTTCCCTCAATTCTTTTGAAAAGACTTGGAAACCTCTTGTAAACCATATTGAATCTCTGACCTCCTCGCTTGGCTGTGACCTCTGAGCCTCCTTATTTGTTTTGTTGGATTGGTGTTATAATTTTTTTTTTTTTTTTTTAAAGGGACTATTTGTAAGATTCAGAAATGCTGCTTAACAGCGACACCTGTAGACTTGAAATCAACGAAAGTCAGCGTCAAGCTTATTTCATGTGCCTAGTGTGTTTCTAATTTTGCTGTCACTGCTGCCTTAAGTCTTATAGCTTTTAGAGTTATATTGGTTATTTCTTTTATTGTCAGGGGTGTGGGGGTTGGGGACGACTTATTTGCTCTGTAATTTATATGCCTTGTAATGTTCTTCCAATTAAAAAAATAAAAAATAAATAAAACGTTAATGTGTTGAGTGAAGAAGGAAGGTTAAACGCACTTCAGCCGCCTCACAAGGAATAGTAGGACTGTCCGGTGCTCACAGAGTAGGACAGTCTTGTGACTGAGACTTCAAAGAACAGGTCCAAAGCACACTGGAGCACTCTGATGAAGACGCCAACTGCTTCTTCATCAAGTACAAAAGTATTAGCATCAAAATATACTTAAAGTACCAAAAGTACTCGTTATGCAGAATATATACACTGCCAGGCAGCTTGTGAATTTCATCAAGGGATCATAAAGTCAATAAATGTTATCCAATTTAACACATCATAATTCATTTGTTGATAATATTTTGTATTACTCTGCATCTGCAAAGTAACTAAAATTATAAATAAATGCAGTGGAGTAAAAAGTGCAATATTTGCCTCTGAGATGTAGCGGAGGAGAAGTATAATGTAGCAGAAAATGGAAATATCAAAGCAAAGTACAAGTACCTTAAAATTGTACTTAAATACATGTACTTAGTTACTTTACACCACTGCATGCAGGCATAGTAAAGGCATATTCCAAATTAATGATTGTAGGCAAAACCTAATGCAAATAGCCGATGTATCTGTATCTGTCAGTCTCAGTGAAACATGTCGGACTGACTGAGTGTCTGTCTGTGTTGCTGCTTCAGGACTTGTATGACTACCGGTAAGCAGCAGAAGCCAGTGCTCACAGGCCAGAGGTTTAAGACCAGGAAAAGGGGTGAGTACCAAAGAGGGCTTCGTATGAGCTTGGCAGCGGCGATGTTCTGCTTTACCAAAGCGACAAAAATCGGTCTGGTTCTCTGCACGTTTCAAAACATTTGTAAATTTATATTATGCAAAAAATAGTATTTATATTATATTAAATGAATCAGAGACTAAACCGCAATATTGACATGGACATTTAATTTAAGTTATTTGGGTTGAATCTGTTCTTAAAGGAACGCTCTCTCTCTCTGAAATGACCTGTGATTGGTCAAAGTCTCCCGTCACGAGCTAGATGTTCTAAAGCCTGAAAACAGAGCCATGAGGAGGAGCAGAAGTCTAGTTTCTCTAAGAACACCTGAAGTACAATATGCTGAAAGGTTATTTTGGGATTTTTGCCCAATGATGCCAAAAATATTCTGCCTACTGCAGCTTTAAAGCTGTTGTTATTATTCCCACAAGGACGGCCGCACTGACATGAACTGATGTGGAATCCTGACAAGGAAACGTTTGGATCTTTTATACTCTGTACGGGTTTCTCCTGGCGGCAAACTGACATTCTCATAGCAGCTCAAAGCTCTCCATTTTCTCCGCCCATCTGCGTCAACGTAGTTAGAAAAATTTGGATATGCACGGACAGACGAAAACCTGCCGCTCAGAGCCCGAAGGGCCGTGTCTGATAGTGTGACGTCACTTGCAGAAGTAATGTAAAGTTTATGTAGTAAATAACTTAGAAAGTAGCCTACAATGACATGTGTACGCATGTTCTATCTTTTTTGCATTGATCTTGTGATTCTCTGCTCTAGATGAAAAAGAGAAGTTTGAGCCAACAGTTTTTCGAGACACGATTGTTGCGGGCCTCAACGAAGCCGGTGGCGACTTGGATGCTGTAGCCAAGTTTCTAGATGTCACGGGGTCGCGACTGGACTACAGACGCTATGCTGACACTCTGTTTGACATCCTCATCGCAGGAAGCATGCTTGGTGAGTGTTGTCACTGTGGCCAGTAAGCGTTAGTGGCAGTGCAGTGCAGAGCATACAGTCATAAATGAGTATTGGGCTGATGGGTCCAGTAGTAGCCTGTGCAGGATTAGCTGTGGACAGACAGATGTACACACACACACACATAATCTCCTCCCAGGCTTACGCCTGACGGATATAACACATGATACAACATCAAGCAGGCAGTTGAATATGCTTAAAGCGATCTGAACCATCACACGGCTGTCCAGCTTGGGACAGGAAACGCTCTCAACAACGGGTCCAAGAGCTCTAACTCTAACCCTCCTGGTCCCTTCCTCAGCTCCTGGTGGGACTCGTATCGATGAAGGAGACAAGAACAAGGTGACGGCATTTTGCGTGTTCACCACTGAAGAAAGCCATGCCTCGCTACGCCTACATGCTCAGGTACGTCCACGCTCCCCTTTGTACTGACTGTGACAAACAGGAAAGACGGCGGGCTTCTGTTAAATGATATAGATCCTTTCTCGTCTTCCGACCACTCAAAGCGCTTTAATAATAAAGTATTTTGGGGTTCAGTATCTTGCTCAAGGACACTTCGACATGCAGACCGGAGGAGCCGGGAATCAAACCGCCAATCTTCCAATTAGTGGACGACTTCCTGCGCCACAGCCGCCCCTTTAACATCTGGGTTCAATGGGCTCACTGGCCAATCAGATTAACATCATACAGACTTACTGACTGTCGTTTGGCTAATTATGTCACGGTCCACTTTGTGATTGCAGGTTTTCAATAAGCTCATCAGAAGATACAAATATCTGGAGAAGGCCTTTGAGGATGAAATCAAAAAGGTTAATCTTCACATGTTCAGTATTGTGTTGGTTTGTTACGGTCGTAACATCCGACTGTGACTGTCCTCACAGCCGGCTTTCTGTTGCTGTGTAGCTGCTGCTCTTCCTGAAGGGCTTCAGTGAGTCGGAACAGACCAAGCTAGCCATGCTGACGGGCATCCTGCTGGCCAACAGCACACTCCCAGCTGCCATCATCAACAGCCTGTACACCGATAATGTGGTCAAAGATGGTGAGAGGACACAACTCTGCTGTATTCTGCTATAGATTACTGCCTGATAGCAGCCTGTCTAACTGGGAGTAGTGGAGGTGGTTATAGTAGATAATAGATTTGATGTTCAGCAGTGAAGTTCACAAGACTTTATCAAATTAAACTAATAATCAGGAAGACATGCCATAAATTATCAGATTGTGACACGGGCCTAAATTTACCTGAACTGCAGAGAGAGACAAAACAGGTCTTTAAAGGTCCCATATCATAAAAAAGTGTGATTTCATTTTTTTTTAATTATAAAGCAGGCTTAAGTCCTATATAAATACTGTGAAAGTATCGAAACACTCAATCCAGAGGGAAATACACACAGCCGTATTCAGAAACTCTGCATTTGAAACAAGCTGTGAGGATTTCTGCACATTCGTGATGTCACGAATATACAATATTTAGACCCTTGACACTGATTTAAAAGTAAAGATTCTAAATGTGTTCCAGTTTATTCCTGGTTGCAGTGGATGTGTGTCATCAGCTGACAGGAAGTACACATGGACCCAAACTGTTGCCTAGCAACGCAATTCTGTTTTGCAATTTCGTAGCAATTCCATTGAAATGCACCAAAACAGAGCGTTTCAGACAGAGGGGGTAAATACAGGAATATTCAGGCAGACAGTATGAGGAAAATAAAGGTTTTTCTTAACATTACAGAATGTAAATATGTTCTAGTAGAAACACAAAATACAAGTGTGAACCTGAAAATGAGCACGATATGGGACCTTTAATTCTAATTTCTCCTTTTACCCAGTTATTGCACTTTTAAAGATTGTCTCCATGTTTACCTGTTGTCTGGAAGTCAGTTTAACGTTCTTTTCGACAGCACAACCACATATCCCAACGGAGCACGCTCCACTCTGCTGCTCTCATGTTCCCTTTACACAAGAATACTATTTACTTTCACTAATTATTATCAGTCTCTTCTACTTTGCAGTTCATTTTCAAGCTACTGCCTATTAAAGTCAACATGTCCTGCAGAAGTATTTCACGTTAAAAGTAGATCAGTTGGGAAAACAAATCCCTTTCCTGGTAAGCTTTTATTGTGAAACATCTGCAGGAACTGTTGGAAATACAGACTAAAGCCATAAAGGACTGTTCACTTTATAAATTGCTATACTTAAAGATATTGATTAAGATGTGTGAAGATGTGAAATTGGGCATCAAGGACCACCAGTAAGTATTATGTCAAATGACAAAGAAGATATTTCTTTCCGAACTGACTTCTTTGTTTCTGGACATCACTTTTTCAGGGATCTCTGCAGCCTTTGCTGTGATAATGTTCAAAGCATGGATTGCAGAGAAAGATGCCAGTTCAGTGACCTCGTCTTTGAGGAAAGCAAACCTGGATAAAAGACTTCTGGTAAGAAAAAAAAACAAGTATCAACAAGAGGTTTACCGGAGAGTGTGACACATTTCAGAGAGTCAGAGAGTAACGTACTGGTCCCTTATCAGTAGGACTGAATGCAAAGCATTAATATCAGGAGAGTTTCCACTGATCGTGTTCATCTGTCAACCCGAGGGCAAGCAGAGGGCAACAATGCAAACTTAATATACTAAATTGTCTCTAACATCTAGACTAACCTTCCATTTCTATTGTGAAGTTTGAAGAAGACCGTTGCAAAAGCAACACTGTTAATTCCGGCTGCATTATTGTGCACCTGATACTGAAGCAGGAACTTGTTCCTATTTAAATCTGCACACATGTTGATGTCAAGCTTCCAGTTTCTTTTACCAACTAGACGGACACTCAGAGATACAGACCTCCGCCAAGGCAGCCCAGTCTTCCATGATATGCAAATCTAGAAAGCGCAACCACTCTTATGTCTGGATATATTTCCAAAACTGCTGTATTATTTTACTTCTTCTCTTCGGCGGAGTTAATGATTTTTTCTATTCACATTCAATTGTTGCTCAGAGAGATCTTTGTCTCTTTGTCTGGTTGAACCATTGTACAGCGTTTTGTTCTCCAGGTACAAAACAGCCCTTCATCTCTTTATAGAGCACTTTCTAGAACCAAAGAGCATTTAAACATGGAGAGTAGTCCTCTCAGACGTCTGACTGGACCCAATGAAGCTTTGTGGCAGCAGATTCTGAACACGTCAGTAAGGTAGTGTAGTTAAAGTCACCAGACCATCAGTCTGAGTTCTGTTGGACCTCTCTATAGGAGGATAAGCTGTTATCATTTCTAAAGCAATGTATTGTATTTTGTTCTTTTGTTTCCCGCCCATGTTGACTTCAGGAGCTGTTTCCTGCTAACAAGCAGAATGTGGAGCATTTCTCTAAGTACTTCAATGACGCCGGGCTCAAAGAGCTGTCTGACTTCCTGCGTCTGCAGCAGAGTCTGGGAACCCGCAAAGAGCTGCAGAAAGAACTGCAGGAGCGCCTGTCCCAGGAGTGCCCCATCAGAGAGGTACCGGGGTTCTATCGGCGTAGCGATCATACCGTAGTGTAATCAGATCTGGGGCCAGGCCTTACTGTATGCTCATGTGTGTTCAGATGGTGGTGTATGTGAAGGAGGAGATGAAGAGGAGCAATCTGCAGGAGCAGGCTGTGATTGGCCTGTTGTGGATGTGCCTGATGAACGCTGTGGAGTGGAACAAGAAGGAGGAGCTGGTCACAGAGCAGGCACTCAAACACCTCAAAGTAGGTCACACACACAGCTGATCACGGCACAACACAGAGTCCCCCGTCGGCCAGGACAAAAAGGTTTTTTACAACATTTTCCTACAACGTTCTCGGCAGTAAGTCGGACTCGTTTCCGGTCGGGGGTTGGCCTCCGCCAGGGCTGCGCTTTGTCACCAATCGATGCGTAGTTGGGGAGCGGGGTTTGCAGTTTGGTGCGCTGAGGATCTCATCGCTGCTTTTTGCAGATGATGTGGTCCTGTTGGCATCATCGGTCTGTGACCTCCAGCACTCACTGGATCGGCCGGGATGAGGATCAGCACCTCTAAATCTGAGGCCGTGGTTCTCAGCAGGAAACCGGTGGATTGCCTACTCCGGGTAGGGAATGAGTCCTGACCCCAAGTGAAGGAGTTCAAGTACCTCGGGGTCTTGTTGGCGAGTGAGGGGACGATGGAACGTGAGATTGGCCGGAGAATCGGAGCAGCGGGGGGGCGGTATTGCATTTGCTTTACCGCACCGCTGTAACGAAAAGAGAGCTGAGCCGGAAGGCAAAGCTCTCGATCTACCGGTCAGTCTTTGTTCCTACTCTCTCCTCTGGTCATGATGGCTGGGTCAGGACCCAAAGAACTAGATCGCGGGTACAAGCGGCTGAGATGTGTTTCCTCAGGAGGGTGTCTGGCGTCTCCCTTAGAGATAGGGTGAGAAGCTCAGTCATCCGTGAGGGACTCGGAGTAGAGCCGCTGCTCCTTTGGGTCGAAAGGAGCCAGCTGAGGTGGTTCGGGCATCTGGTTAGGATGCCTCCCCCCCACTGGGCGCCTCCCTAGGGAGGTGTTCCAGACACGACCAGCTGGGAGGAGGCCACGGGGAAGACCCAGGACTAGGTGGAGAGATTATATCTCCACACTGGCCTGGGAACGCCTCGGGATCCCCCAGTCAGAGCTGGTTAATGTGGCCCGGGAAAGGGAAGTTTGGGGTCCCCTGCTGGAGCTGTTGGCCCCCCGACCCGACCCCGGATAAGAGGCTGAAGATGAGATGAGACCCCTTTTTTTATTGAACAGAAGAAGCCAAAGTTCGCCAATGTAAACTAGTACAGGATGCGTTCAGGCACAGTAACATGAATATCAGTATCATTAGCAATACTTTATGTATAGGAAGCTATAGGAGGGTCAGATGTTCACTGTGTGTGTGTGTGTGTGTGTGTGTGTGTGTGTGTGTGTGTGTGTCAGTACTATGCTCCTCTGCTGGCCGTGTTCAGCACTCAGGGTCAGTCTGAGCTGGTGCTGCTGCTGAAGATCCAGGATTACTGCTACGACAACATCCACTTCATGAAGTCCTTCTCTAAGATAGTGATGCTCTTCTACAAAGGTCAGTATCTCACACGTATCAATCTGCATCTACATGCTATCCTTTTGCATCTGGTCATTATCCTCCAGATGTGTTCGTTGTCTTTGTTTGGCGTCCAGGTTTTAAGCTCCTCGTACTGAATGTTCTTCTCTCTTTAACTCAGCCGACGTCCTGAGCGAGGAGGCCATCTTAAAGTGGTACAAAGACGCCCACGCCGCCAAAGGGAAGAGTGTCTTCCTGGAACAGATGAAGAAGTTTGTTGAGTGGCTCCAGAATGCTGAAGAAGGCAAAAACTATATTAATAATAATCAATTATAATCATGTCCCGACTCTGTCAGGATATTTGTTATTACTGCCACCAAGCGTGCCTTCGTGGAATATATTAAATCAGAGTGGGATGTCATTTGCATCATTTTATACTAAATTGACCGTAAAAATATTTACTTTATGCACTAAGGGGATTTGGAAAAGAAGTGTTTAACAAGCTTTATTAATTAAATGAGAAATACGAATTGGAATATATTTCATGACTACAAAACTGTATTTTTTGTTAACACGACATGCTGCTCTTTTTGTAAGAATAAGGGACTGTTTGTAAGAATCATAATGTCTTGTTAACAGCTTCACCTGTGGCCGTTAAGTCAACTAAAGTCAGCGTCCTGTTGCTGGCGCTTGTGCTCGCTCT
Source organism: Sebastes schlegelii (assembly GCA_014673565.1). Lineage (NCBI taxonomy): Eukaryota > Metazoa > Chordata > Actinopteri > Perciformes > Sebastidae > Sebastes > Sebastes schlegelii. The sequence goes on from CM025840.1 coordinate 32,328,715, forward strand.
ACATAGACATGAAGGAGCATCGCTCAACACAGTGAGGAGACACACGTCAGCTAAAAGCACAATATCACTCTATATTTCAGCTGCTTGGCAGTAATGTTAGCTGACCAGACCAAGGTCTCTCCATGAATCAATGCTGATCCTAGTGTTGGCTTTTCCCGCCTCAGCCTCCCGACCGCGGCCGGAGGGAACGGGGGAGACGATAACGTTTCTCTCTGCGGAGCCCCGTCACTTCACAAGACACGGGAAACCTCTGTTGGTCTGGAGGAGCTGCAGCAGTTATTTCTGCACAAACGTCCACTGAACATTCACTAGATATTCTCAGAGCTAAACTAACTCTGCTGCAGTGTGGAGTGAGCAGCATGCACGTGAGAGTGGAGCGAAACAGTGAGAACAGGCGCGGTGCGTGAGTGAAGGCAGGCAGAGGAGCAGAGACTCCGGTCCTGGAGACCAAAGCTACAGTCTCCCCCGCGTCCTCCGACGTCGGGAGGCTGAAGCAGGAAGAGTTAACACTGTTTTGCAAGACGGGCCCACCAGACACAACCCCGCGGTTCTGGTGCCCCCGTGCAGTCTGAACAGCGTAGCTACACGCGAGCCGTAATGATTTATACGTGTAACAAGTTACAAACAGAACCTTTAAAGCTTATCTGTGGGGATATTCTGTTCTGTGAAATGACTTTGAATCAGATGTGTGTCTGCTATCTGCATGCATTAACTGTATGACTTAGTAGAAGATAGTATATCATAATAACAGGACTCTAAAAGTATCCCGTAATTATATTCAGTATTATCATTTATGACTTATCATGATTTGTTTTTGGTAAAAAATAATGACATAATAACTCATAAATAGGATAACTCTAAATGATGACGGCTTCAGTATCCATACAGCAGGTTCTTGCTTTGACAGTCAGCCGTGTAATTGTCAGAATAACCAGCAGATGGAGCCGTCATGTTATGCCTTCTCTTCTTCATGTCCACAGAGTCCGAGTCCGAGGGGGAGGAGGCCTAGTTCCTGTAGTCTGCATGTGGCCCTGAACGACAGCCAGCAGCTAGTTAACATGTGTAAAGGAGGCGCTCCAACCGGCACCACCACAGACCCACTCCCCTCCTGTGGCAGCTCAATACCATCAGATAACCCCACGAGTCTCTGGACATTGGACCGGGAGTCCGTCCCACGGATGGAGACGGCCTTACTGGTGTCCATCCACCTCTGTACAGACTCCATCTATATATGACTCTGTCCAGGAATAGAAACATGTCCTCTGCAGTAGATGTAGCCTACGTATGTGAGTTTTGAGTAACTTGGCAATGCTCATGTTTTTATGAATAAACTGGTTTTATATATATGTATGTGTACGCTCTAGTTCTTCTTCTCCTTCTACCACCTGCACAATACTGCTGAGATCAGACCCTCTCTCACGCCCTGCTGCCGAGAGGCTCATCCACGCCTTCATCTCCTCTCGCCTCGACTACTGCAACTCTCTCCTGTATGGCATCAGCACCACCTCCATTCAATGTGTGTGTGTGTGTGTGTGTGTGTGTGTGTGTGACCCAGAAACGATGTGTGTTCTCTTCAAGCCAACAGGGTCGCTGATGAATCATAAATGAAGTGTGAGAGTAACATGAGACAGGAGGAATCAGAAGCAGCATCACCTCACAGACTGCAGCCGATACTGACTGACTGACTAACTCCACCTGACTGACTGCAGGTCAGTCTAGAGTCAGTGACTGAATGCAGGTCAATAACTGACTGCAGGTCAGTAACTGACTGCAGGTCAGTCTAGAGTCAGTAACTGACTGCAGGTCAATAACTGACTGCAGGTCAGTAACTGACTGCAGGTCAGTCTAGAGTCAGTAACTGACTGCAGGTCAATAACTGACTGCAGGTCAGTAACTGACTGCAGGTCAGTCTAGAGTCAGTAACTGACTGCAGGTCAATAACTGACTGCAGGTCAATAACTGACTGCAGGTCAGTCTAGAGTCAGTGACTGAATGCAGGTCAATAACTGACTGCAGGTCAGTAACTGACTGCAGGTCAGTCTAGAGTCAGTAACTGACTGCAGGTCAGTAACTGACTGCAGGTCAGTAACTGACTGCAGGTCGGCGTAGAGTCAGTAACTGACTAGAGGTCAGTCTAGAGTCAGTGACTGACTGCAGGTCGGCGTAGAGTCAGTAACTGACTAGAGGTCAGTCTAGAGTCAGTGACTGACTGCAGGTCGGCGTAGAGTCCGTTACTGACTCTACAGTCAGTAACTGATAGAGTCAGTATCGAAGCCTCTCCATGCTGACTCTACTGATCCACATCCTTTCTGGAAGACTTTCAGAGGAAATAGCAGCACTTCCTCTGCAGCCAATCAGCAGCCGGATGCTCTGGCGCCTCATTGAGTCACATGCCGAGCAGGTGTCAAGTTAAATCAGGTGACCACACTGACACCGGAATCTCATCTAAACCTGTCTTCAAAATAAGAGCATGGACTTTCAGTTGACATGAGTTCACTAAACACATTCAAAGACCCGGCATTGACTGTGATTCAGTCGTGTTTAGTTCCATCAGTATCTATAGAGGTTCTCTGATTATCCCCTCAGAAAGCAGTTGATGGTAAAGGCCGCCGTGTTTCTGTCACCATGAGGATAATAATGTCTCTTTATAAATGTTGACTACATAATGAAATCTTTCAGGATATAGTGATATTTTTCTTGTTACTGTGACACAGCGGATTCTCATTAAAACAACATTCCAACTTAGCACCTTACCAAATAACTCTTGTAATACCATAAGTCGGTATGTCTGTGTAATAAGAATATTTAGGTTTCAGTCGTAGAGAGACTCTCAGACATTACAATATTATTATTATAATTCACTAAACATAAGCGACTGAATCATCAGCTGAGTGGAGTGAACTGAATTTCTAACAGGACCTCACTTTATGAACGATGTCAACCAACCGGTCATACAGCAATACAATAATATATTTATAAATGTTTCAGCTCACAGTGACTGAGGTGTATAAAGGTGGAGCATGCACTGACTGAGTGTCCATCCAAAGACTTGATCATCAGGCTTTGGATCATTTTCCTGCTAAAACAGCTGATTAAAGTTCCCTTTTATCTTTTTTTTTTATTTTAAACAGACTTTATTTCTGAATTGTGTTAATACAACACTGACAATCCACTGCACAAACATGTTTGGACTGATAGATATCCCCCACCCATGAGAATACCCAGAGGGCACTCAAAAAAAACAAGTGTACAAAATAAATATAAATAAATAAATACACACAAATATACAAATAAAATTAAATAGTCATAGTAAAAAAAAAAAATTAAAAAAAAGATAAATAAATAAAATAATGATAAATTGTCTCGTTGTTTTATTTTTTATAGTGACATATTTTCTGTAGTCAGATCAATTGATGTTCAATAATAACAAAAAAAAAAAAAAAAAAACACACTTTCCTTTGTAAAGACACAAGTTATTATATCCCTCTGGACATGTTTTATTTATTTTATCTTATTGTGTTAACTACATATTTATAGTTTCTGCAAGTGTTCTAATCTAAATGGAGAACTTCCTTCTGGAATCATCAACCACTTTTAAACTCTAAAACTCTGTGTCAGACACAAGCTTAAGTTTCCAGGAAACTTATGAAATAATAAAATAATGGACCCCACGCTGAAGGTCTAAATGCTGTTTCAAAGCCGTCTCCATGCAATCAGTAATACAAGACGATACTAACTCATTTATTGTTCTAACGTATTTATTTACTTATTTATGTATTTATCTATATATTTACTTATTTATTTATTTATTTACTTATTTATTTACTTATTTATGTATTTATTTACGTATTTATATATGTATTTATTTACTTACTCAATTACTCATTTACTTATTTATGTATTTATTTATTAATTAATTTATGCATTTATTTATTTACTCATTTACTTATTTATTTATGTATCTATTTATCTATTTATCTATTTATCTATTTATTTATTTATTTATTTATTTGTTTATTTTCTGTGGTCAAGCTAAGATAGAAGCCGTCTCACCTATACGATGACAAATGGATGTATTTTATTTCTAAGGCCTGCTATGTGACTTCCTGTGCAGTGTGTTGTGTGTTGTTGGTATTTGACTCATCCAGCTCCGTTCTTCAGGTCCGACCTGCTGCTCAGCGACCGGCTATTCCTGCGGGGGGTTTTCTCTTTGTCCGGATTTCATCTCTGGAGCCGAAATATTAATTATACTGTATTGTTTTATGGTATTTATTGTCTTCATTTACTGACCGAGATGGGCTGCGCCGGATTCACCTGCTCCAAGCACTCCCTGTGCATCCTCAACATCCTCTATGTGGTGAGTATCAGCAGGATGGAGGCTACCATATGGATCATTATAATATAGAGTATCCTCAGCAGGATGGAGGTTACCATATGGATCATTATAGAGCAGCAGGATGGAGGTTACCATATGGATCATTATAGAGCAGGATGGAGGTTACCATATGGATCATTATAGAGCAGCAGGATGGAGGTTACCATATGGATCATTATAGAGCAGGATGGAGGTTACCATATGGATCATTATAGAGCAGCAGGATGGAGGTTACCATATGGATCATTATAGAGCAGCAGGATGGAGGTTACCATATGGATCATTATAGAGCAGGATGGAGGCTACCATATGGATCATTATAATATAGAGTATCCTCAGCAGGATGGAGGTTACCATATGGATCATTATAGAGCAGCAGGATGGAGGCTACCATATGGATCATTATAGAGCAGCAGGATGGAGGTTACCATATGGATCATTATAGAGCAGGATGGAGGTTACCATATGGATCATTATAGAGCAGGATGGAGGTTACCATATGGTTCATTATAGAGCAGGATGGAGGCTACCATATGGATCATTATAATATAGAGTATCCTCAGCAGGATGGAGGTTACCATATGGATCATTATAGAGCAGCAGGATGGAGGCTACCATATGGATCATTATAGAGCAGGATGGAGGCTACCATATGGATCATTATAGAGCAGGATGGAGGTTACCATATGGATCATTATAGAGCAGCAGGATGGAGGCTACCATATGGATCATTATTGAGCAGGATGGAGGTTACCATATGGATCATTATAGAGCAGCAGGATGGAGGTTACCATATGGATCATTGTAGAGCAGGATGGAGGTTACCATATGGATCATTGTAGAGCAGGATGGAGGCTACCATATGGATCATTATAATATAGAGTATCCTCAGCAGGATGGAGGCTACCATATGGATCATTATAGAGCAGGATGGAGGTTACCATATGGATCATTATAGAGCAGGATGGAGGTTACCATATGGATCATTATAGAGCAGCAGGATGGAGGTTACCATATGGATCATTGTAGAGCAGGATGGAGGCTACCATGTGGATCATTATAATATAGAGTATCCTCAGCAGGATGGAGGTTACCATATGGATCATTATAGAGCAGCAGGATGGAGGCTACCATATGGATCATTATAGAGCAGGATGGAGGCTACCATATGGATCATTATTGAGCAGGATGGAGGTTACCATATGGATCATTATAGAGCAGCAGGATGGAGGCTACCATATGGATCATTATAGAGCAGGATGGAGGCTACCATATGGATCATTATAGAGCAGGATGGAGGTTACCATATGGATCATTATAGAGCAGCAGGATGGAGGCTACCATATGGATCATTATTGAGCAGGATGGAGGTTACCATATGGATCATTATAGAGCAGCAGGATGGAGGTTACCATATGGATTATTATAGAGCAGCAGGATGGAGGTTACCATATGGATCATTGTAGAGCAGGATGGAGGCTACCATATGGATCATTATAATATAGAGTGTCCTCAGCAGGATGGAGGTTACCATATGGATCATTATAGAGCAGCAGGATGGAGGCTACCATATGGATCATTATAGAGCAGGATGGAGGCTACCATATGGATCATTATAGAGCAGGATGGAGGTTACCATATGGATCATTATAGAGCAGCAGGATGGAGGCTACCATATGGATCATTATTGAGCAGGATGGAGGTTACCATATGGATCATTATAGAGCAGCAGGATGGAGGTTACCATATGGATCATTGTAGAGCAGGATGGAGGTTACCATATGGATCATTGTAGAGCAGGATGGAGGTTACCATATGGATCATTATAGAGCAGGATGGAGGTTACCATATGGATCATTATAGAGCAGCAGGATGGAGGTTACCATATGGATCATTATAGAGCAGCAGGATGGAGGTTACCATATGGATAATTGTAGAGCAGGATGGAGGCTACCATATGGATCATTATAATATAGAGTATCCTCAGCAGGATGGAGGTTACCATATTGATCATTATAGAGCAGCAGGATGGAGGCTACCATATGGATCATTATAGAGCAGGATGGAGTCTACCATATGGATCATTGTAGAGCATCCTCAGCAGGATGGAGGTTACCATATGGATCATTATAGAGCAGCAGGATGGAGGCTACCATATGGATCATTATAGAGCAGGATGGAGTCTACCATATGGATCATTGTAGAGCATCCTCAGCAGGATGGAGGTTACCATATGGATCATTATAGAGCAGGATGGAGGCTACCATATGGATCATTGTAGAGCATCCTCAGCAGGATGGAGGTTACCATATGGATCATTATAGAGCAGGATGGAGGTTACCATATGGATCATTGTTTTTTATATAATATAATATAATAGACGGAGTTGTTTTATCCTGTAAATATGGAGGCACCGACCTGCTGTAATCAACACACTGACTCTGTTTAATCAATTATTCACTACCAGGATCAGATGCTCACTGGATCAGCACAGAAAACTATTTTAACCCGTTTAAAAAAAGAAAAAGCAGCCTGGTTTATTTTTTATATATTTACAAAGTTCAGGTTTTAAGTCTTTAAATGTTATTTCATTTCAACCTGACCTGTAGGTGTGTGTCTATGACCCCTACAGGTTCCTACAGGCTTTATCTCATATAGTAGAATATATGATGTTAATCACCAGAGGCCTACTGAGCCTGATGATGATGTCATAATGATGTCATGACCCTTCTTTTTTTAATCTATCTGTACCTGTTCATGAAAGTGTCATACTAAAGCAATACTAAACGCCAAGTTAATGTGTTTCTTAAATCAATAGTTACATCATGCTTGTATTGGTACGTGTCCACAGCCTCCGTGCTTTCCACGCTTCCCATTCATTGTCTATGTGAGCAGCCGTGCAATGCATTCTGGTCATCATCACAGTTAGTGTTCTAAGATAGTAAGTCTTACAGTCTTACTCACGTTGGAAAAATACACCTAATGTGTAAATACAGTAATGTTAGCTGACCAGACCAAGGTCTCTCCATGAATCAATGCTGATCCTAGTGTTGGCTTTTCCCGCCTCAGCCTCCCGACCGCGGCCGGAGGGAACGGGGAGACGATAACGTTTCTCTCTGCGGAGCCCCGTCACTTCACAAGACACGGGAAACCTCTGTTGGTCTGGAGGAGCTGCAGCAGTTATTTCTGCACAAACGTCCACTGAACATTCACTAGATATTCTCAGAGCTAAACTAACTCTTCTGCAGTGTGGAGTGAGCAGCATGCACGTGAGAGGTGGAGAGAGAGAGAGAAGGAGCGTGGTGTGTGAGTGAAGGCAGCAGAGGAGCAGAGACTCCGGTCCTGGAGACCAAAGCTACGGTCTCCCCCGCGTCCTCCGACCGCGGCCAACACTGTTTAACAGCTTCACCAGATACAACCAAGAGGTTTTGGTGCTTCACTGGAGTTTGTGTTGGAGTCTGAGTCTGAACAGCGGAGACACGCGAGAGACCATGAGACACCGACCAGCAATGATTTATACGTGTAAGTTACAAACAGGAACTTTAAGTTGATCGGATGAACGGTTCTGGAGATCTGCAGATAACCCGCAGAGGGACGGACAAACAGAGTTTCCTTCCTTTATAGTTCGATTTAGAATTTTGGATTTGCACCTTATTGATGTTTAATTATGTATATTATGTATATACTGTATACTGTATGCTTCTTTTGAGCCCAGGACAGAGTTCCTAGAGGACATGAAGCTTGTCTTCCAGACGGGGTTACGTTTTCTTAATTGCAGCAAATACTTTCATTTGATATAATTCAACCAAACTGTTATTTAGTTATTTAATGACGTCATTGAGACTCAGGCTGTGTGTCCGTCCTGCAGATGGTGAGCCTGCTGATGATCGGCATCGCAGCGTGGGGGAAGTGGTTCGGTCTGGTCTCCAGTTTCCAGGTGGTGGGCGGCGTCATCGGTGTGGGCGTCTTCCTCTTCTTTGTGGCGCTGGCCGGCCTCATCGGGGCCATGAAGCATCACCAGGTCCTGCTCTTCTTTGTATCCTTGCAGCACTACAGAGCGGCTTTAAGACACATATTTGAATATCTAAAGTTGTGATTGTTGAGTATGTTCATGAACACTAAAGATGTATTATATGGATCTGTGAGCAGTCTTGTGAGCAGTCTTGGTAATGAATTTGCATGTCATGTTTATGACCCTCAGGTTGTTTTAATCTGCCACAGTTTGCTCTCTTCACCTCAGTGTTTTGGAAAATTCATGTCCATTCATGTTTGCATGTTCAGCACCGAGCATTGTATTTCACACCGTGGTCGGTCCTGCAGACGGCGGCTCCGTCTCCGTCTCCAGCCTCACCAACTAGTCTACTGATGTACAGCGTCAGCTTTAAATAGAGTAACACCGGCTGTGAGCAGGATTATTTGGACTACGTATGATTTGTGTATTAGTTGTTGTTCCTTGACGGTGAAGCTCAGTACATGATCGTCCTGTTCATGGTGTTTATCGTGCAGTTCTCTGTTTCCAGTGCCTGTTTGGCCATCAACAGAGAGCAACAGGTAAGATGAATATCCATCCTATTGTCCTGTGTGTTTTGATAGCTGGCCAACTTGAACAACTGTTTGTACTAGAGAGACAAACGTCTTCACCTGCAGCAACGAAGTGGAAGTGATGTGTGGGCACCGTTAAACCCAGAGAGCAACACCTCTCTGATGCATCACACGTACAGTACGTAATGTCTAGAACTGATCTGGCTGTGTGTAAAGTACCTCTGTTTATTCATCGCTCCAGACGTCAGTCGCTCTCTCGCTACCTCCGTTGTTTGTGTTTCACTTGGCTGATAGTCGGTGGCGCCCAATAACATGCAGCAGTATCCTGGTTTCTTTAGGATTACTCCAGCTAGCATATCTGGGTTCCTCGTGAACGGGATGAGGGCTTATCCGGGGTTCTGAAGTCAGGTTTACATGCTCACATAACACATGAACTGTGCTGCAGGATCAGCTGCTGGAGGTGGGCTGGAACAACTCTCAGAGCACTCAGAGGGACGTGGAGAAGAGCCTTAACTGCTGTGGCTTCAGACAGGTGGACCCCGACCTCCCCTGTGACGCTGTGAGTTCAGATTCATGAAATGTTTCCTGGCCTCTGTTACGTCTCAGCGTGTTGATATAGATGGTATATAGATATAGATATAGATATAGATATAGATAGATCTATAGATATAGATCGATAGTTCCTCTGCTGTCTGCGTTACATTTGTCTGAAATGTCGTGTCTCTTGTCGTGTCTCTTGTCGTCCTGCAGGCCTGTTTCCCCAACCACTCCTGTTTGCCCTGCGCTGATAAGATCCAGGAACACGCCGGAGAGGTTCTGCGCTTCGTCGGAGGGATCGGACTCTTTTTCAGCTTCACTGAAGTGAGACATCACAACTACAACACTGCTGCTGCTGCTGCTAGATGCTGTGCACGGTTTAACTATGAAACTAATCTATCTATTATTTAGTACAGCATTGAGCCTCGCTCAGCCGACCGAGCTGTGCACTGGTACACACACACACACACACACTGGTTACATCGCAACCAACTCTACAGAAGGAGAGTAAGGGGCGTATTCACACCTGCCTTGTTTAGTTTGAATCGAACACCGGAACGTTTACCCTCTTGGTACGCTTTGTTTGTGGTGAGAACGTGATCCGACCTCGATCCGGCCCAACTGGAGGAAGCATTGAGCCTTTTTGGATTAAATAAGCTCCGGTAGCAAGCTGCGCTGTGCACGTCAACACCAGACACCAGACACCATTACTACTAAAGAGCCTACGCTCGTCCTCGCAATTCACATCAGTAATAAACAGGAGTAACGTCAGGCTGTGTTGAAGACCACGGGCAGACCTGATGTATGTTCCTGTCACAGTTTAGGAGGGTTGATGCACGCCTCCTCCTGAACTGTCTTGATATGCTCCTTCAGTGCATCAACACGTTGTTTTCCAGTCGCCTCATTTTCAAACTGGATCGTTGCCTTGAGTGAAAAATTGCGAATGAAGCGTCATAATCGTCCCTCCGTCGTTGCGTTCTGGAAGTCTGCTCTTCTTTGTTTACTTCCGGGAGTTTTCCAGCATGGAAGTTCTGACCAATCAGAGAGCAGTTTCTTGTAAATTCTGCCGTGTGAGCACAAACCAAACTAGAGGCCACATGCAGCACGGTAACAATCTGGTCCCTGATTCAGACCAGAGCAAACGATCTACGGGTGGGAAAACGCCCTTAATGCGAAAAAAGCTGCACAGTCCTACTTTGACCTGAACCGTTGAGAAATTGTGAGTAACAAAAAGTGAAAGGAAAGAGGTGATGCTGAGAAACTAAAAATCTACTGGTGCAGGACGCTGCTCTGAAATAACATTTAATAATGATATATTCTGTGCAGGTGTTCAGTAGTCAAAATATAACGTTTATCGACATGATTGGTGTGAATGCTGGAAGCATGTTCTTCTACATTCTTTACCACTTTTTTTGCATCGCTACTCCTTACACATTTTTCAACATAGAAACTCCATTCAAACATCAAAACGTGCAGCTCAATTAGGACGTGATGGCTATTACTTTTCTCATTCATAGCTTTCATATTTTCAGTATTATTAACCATAATTCATCAGAAATTCTCCATTGAAATGAATGGAAGAAATGTTCAGAATTTAAACATTTTCAAGCATTTTCAACCCTTCACTGCTCATTCATACTTTCACCTAGAAACTCCATTCAAACTGTAAAATGTTCCACGTCTTCCATAGATTCTGGCTATTATTCAACTTTCATTCATCCCAATTGTACTTTTTGGAATATTTAACTTTGTTTGGAGCTTGGTAAAATTCTCCTTTTTGTACGTTAACAGGAAACTAGGGATTCACCTAGTTTTTCAAAATAAAAGCCCCAGAAGGTAACTTTCTTAACAGGGAACTCAGAACTAACTATTTACAAGGCTTCAGCTGCTTTTCATGCAATTACAACTTTTATTTACTGATTCATAATCTTTTGATTCTGATTTCTTCATACAGATTAAGGCTCTTCAGCATCTAGCATTCACACCGCCATTTCTTCAGAAATTGCTTTTCTAGTTTAATATAACGTTGTAAATTGGGTCGGCTTTCTAAATGTTTCCATTTTATAATTAGCTGGTCATCGTAGACATAGATAGGATCTCATACGTCTACAGTATGATGTATTGACAACATTATCCAGTAAACATGATGAGGACTTCAGCAGAGATCAGATGGCTTAGAGAACGCTGAGTCGTGGAACATGAAGCTATAGTCTGTTTGTCAGTGAGTCCCGTGTTTGGACTCAGTGTGCATCTCTCCAGACGTCCCTCCTCTGTCCGTCTGAGTCCTACTGAAGACATCGTCTTTAAAAAAACACCTCACAAATGTTTAGTTTCATTTTTAAGAAAGGCTCAGTGATTTCCTCAAACAGCTGCTCGCTGTCGTTTTTAATCAGACGTTACTCAAACAGAAGGAAATAGAGCGCTTGTTGGGGACTATTTTCAGAGGCGGAATAATCCACATGTGGTGCTCTAGTGAATATTAGTGGCAGCAGGACGGTGTGTTAGTGGGACTGAGTCAGAATGAACTGTGTGTGTGTGTTGATGGTGATGAAGGAAGCTGTCAGCCGGTGACACAGTGGGTTTGGGTCTTCTCGTAGGATTTGTTGATTGCGTTGCTCTCCCTGTCTGACCGTCAGTGTGTCCTCTTGTCAGATTCTGGGCGTGTGGCTCACGTATCGCTACAGGAACCAGAAGGACCCCCGAGCCAACCCCAGTGCTTTCCTGTGAGTCGGCACCACCAGCTCCGGCCCCCCTCTGCACCGTCACTTCACCACCTCCGTGGACCTTCTCTGGGCTTTACCTGTAAATACAACACTGACCTGTGTGTCTCCACCGACTGCTGTTATAACCATGTGATGTGTTTGGTTTTTAAAGAGTGAAGTGTGTTCTGAAAACGAGTGGAACGGCACACACACACACATTGCCTCCAGTGTGACGGCTCGGTGTCTGAACGTGCACCGTCAGCTCACTGAGCGCTCTGTGGCTGTGAGAAGAGGCGATGTGGTCTCCAGCAGTCTGCTGTGTATCCCACAAGTATTTATGCAGCCTGCCTGACGTCGACCCTCGACACCGTCACTCCTCCTGTTGTTGCCTGTTCGTCCGCCTCAATGAACGCAATAATGTTACTCTACATAGTGATATATGACCGCGTTATTATGACCATGTGTGAAAGTATGAATACTGTGTGTGTGTGTGTGTGTGTGTGTGTGTTGCTCCTGGCTGCGTGTGGTGTATTTGGCCTTTTGCATGACTCTTCTACCAATATGAGCTGCTGTATGAGAGCTGCAGTGATGATCTGTCTGACCTGCCTGAGTCTTTGTACTGTAAACCGCAATAAATAAAACACTGAAGGAAGAAAAGAAGAAATGTTTCTCCGGCTTTACGTCTTCTGTTCCTCCATGAAATCATTCTGTTTTTTTAGGAGTGTAAAATGTTCAAATTCAACACTGCAAAAAAAAGATTTTAGTCCATCATCCCAACACGTCACTCACTGACGCTCTGTCGGACCCCTCAGCGTCCCTTTATGATCGCAGTAAAGACGTGATTAATGTTGTGAATTAAACAAAAACACTTGCTAAGGTTTAGTCAACAAAACCACTTAGTTAGGTTTAGGAAAGATCTGCATGGTCGGGCTGAAGACTACTGAACATTGTGAACACAGGACATGAACTGTTAGGTTTTAGTTTTGTTTGGACCCCAGAATCAGAGACAGACTCAGGTAAGTCAAAACATTAAAACAGTTTATTTTCCAACCGAGAGGGAACAATCACAGGCAGGAGGGCCGGGAGCTGGCCGGGAGCTGGCCGGCTCGTGGCGAGGAGAGAATGAACACGAGGACTGAGCACATGGAATATCAGCCACCGGAGAACAAGGAAGCTGAGCAGCAACAAGCCACCAGGAAACCAGAGCACAGGAAGAAAAAACAGGTAAGTCAAGATGTCACGAGAAACAGTAGGAAAATAGCAAGATGCAAAAACACTAGAGAAGGTACGCGAAGCAGTACCAAACCAGATGGAGTTATCTGGCAGAGTAGGAGTAGGCTTTTATGGAGAGGTCGAGGAGCCGTTCACGCCTCCTCCACACACCTGACCTGCAGGAGGAAGAGAGACGGGAGAGAGAGAGAGAGAGAGCAAACACAGAAAGCCAACAAACCAAAACTAACAGAATGGTAACATGAACGTCTCCTGGACGGAAGCCTTGTGTTGTTGGAGCCGTGCTTTCCGGGGAATTTCACATCATAAACAGCAGAATACAATGAAACATAAATAATGAAATAAAGAACAATAGAATGGGTAAATAAAGAAACTCGATCGCCCCTTTAACCTGCTCTCTGGAACACTTTAAAGACCCAGACTGTAAACTATTCTACATGTTACTGTACAGCTACAAGCAACAAACGCTGACTCGTCTTTGGTTCTCCTCCCTTCAGGTTAAAGGTGAATGATTTTCTGTTGGTTTCAGGGAGGAGGATGTTTCTGACCAGCCAACCGACCATCACCACGCTCCCTCTCTGCTGAGTGGAGCTCATTACACGGAACAATAGTCTCTCTGGGCCTCCGTATCCTGGCAACAGGAAAAAGCTTTCAGTGCTGGCAGCGTGAACCCGCCCATCCAGGATGTTGAACACACACACACACACGCACACACACACACACACACACACACACACACACACACACACACTCACACACGCACACACACACACACACACGCACACACACACACATACACACAGACACACACACACGAACATACCTGCCGACTCTGAATGAAACTCAGCCTCTGAGCTGTGAATCGTTATGACACTATGACTATTCATACCTGAGGTGATCAGACTGGAGGACAGGTGAACAAGAGACGGATTGTTGCTATCTGGAGCTTTACTGCCCTCGGTGTGGTCTGTCAGGTTTCTGGCTTTCGCTGTTTCACCTGCACGCCTCCCTAGGTCACTAAGTGGTGAGCTCACTGTGCCACCGATGGAAAATCAGACTTTGCTTAAGTCATTGTAATAATTTATAAATGCCTCTAAAGCTGAACTAATCAAGGCGTTTGTATTAAAGCAGTTAGAAGCTGATAGTGGCTACGTTCCAGATCATATCTCATGTTCACTGACATCGACACTACAATGTACAAGTATGTTCATTATCAGTAATCCTCCCAAACCTTAGTTTATACTCTGAGCTCTCTAACACCTATTACTGTAAAACAGGCCTACTATACTATACATAATACTACATATATAAAACTATACGGAGGCTAAAACCTGTCCTTCAATATTCAGATTAGCTAGTAGAAGTATTTAGTAGCTGTAGTACCGACAGGAAGTACTTATTGTAGTGTATTATTCATCTTCTTTAGAGTTTTACACGTATAAATGAAAAGGCACACTGTCCGTGTGGTATGTATGAACACTTCCATATTTATTCAAAAGACATTCTGGATGTACAGTAATAATAACAATTAATGAAGGTGAAGACGAGGAGCTTCCCAGTGCATATAGTTCTCCATGTAAACTGTAGTGACGGCGTGTTATCGGCCTCCGGCGGCGGCGGTGGAGTCTCGGAGGTCATCGGGGTCATCGGGGGTCACTATGTGGAGCGTGCGTCTCGTTCCTCGCGCTCACAGCTCGGACTTCAGGAGCTTCTTGGCCTTCTCCATGTTGCTCTTCACTGTGAGGGAGAAACATTCACACCGAGTCAGTCTGAGTTGTTAACGGGCACAAACACGCCTCGATGTGTCGGTCAGCTGGAGCACTTACACAGTTTGGCGTCAGCAGGTTCGTAGGCGTACATGCGGTTCGAGTAGCGACCGATGATGTCGGCTCTCACCGTCATCGTGGGGTCTGTGAAGACACATCGGGTCAGGGTAAGCAGGACTTTTACTTGTAATGTAGTATTCTTTAATTGCTACCTTTACTTAAGTCAGGACTCAGAAACCTTTATTATCAAAAGAGACATTTTAGGGAAAGAAAAAAATAATAATCTGTCTGGAGCAGCAAAACATGTGATCATGGTGATGAAGGTAACACAGTTTATAGTCTACGTATATAGAATATAAGTCTAATGCAGTGAGGGCCAAAGAGACAATGTACTACGGAGTATTAGGGCCACATTGAGGGAAAAAACATCTGAGATTTACACAATAAAGTCAGAATATTACGAGAATAAAGTCAGAATATTACAAGAAAAAAAGAAAATATCACATAAAATTACTACTTTATAATATTAATATTATGACTTTATTCTCTAAATCTCAGATTTATTTTGTTTCCTCAATGTGGCCCTGATACTCCGTGATACAATGATAAATGACAATGTAAACAAAAAAACAGTTATTAATTTCCATGTTTAATAATCCACAGGGAGACTCTGGAGAGGAGCTGAAGAGACGCAGGCTGCTGACCCCTGACCTCTGACCCCTGACCTCTGACCCCTGGACTAAGTAAAGGATGTGAATATTTCTTCCTCCATCGGAAAGTGAGACTGAATTAAACCGATAACAGAGGTCAAAGGTCACAATGTCTCACTCACACATCTCAGATGAAAGGCTAACAGGAAGAGTTGTGTTATAAGAGATAGCTCTTACCGACAAAGATGATCCTGGGAACGTACTGTCCATCGGGAGAGAGATTCTTGTCCGTGGTTTCATACTGTTGGTGAGAGAAAGAATAACACGTCATCAAAGTGTGATCCGTCTCAGAGCGATGAAAAGGCTCTAAATAACCTATCCTCCTCTGGAGCGATGAACTGAGATACAACAGTTTGGGTTTTTTATCTGATATGAGAGGTTTCTCTTCTGGCTGGCGTGACGCAGGCGTGGCTCCGTCCCAGTTCAGCAACACGTGACTGATGATGTGACGACAGTCGGAGGGTTGCTTCAGTCGGCTTCTCAACCTTTTGTAACTTTACGTCTGATTGTTAAAATAATTCTCCCAAATCAATGTCAAACTGGGCTATAGATAAAGATAGATAAAGATGTGTTCTGACACTGTCAGGTGTATTCAGTTCACCCTCTCCCATCACCGCCTGCCGTTATGAATCCAAACTATTCAGGGTCATATTTCCTCACCGCACGCTTTGGACCTTTCACTGGAGCAGGTTTGTTTCCAACATCACTTTTTTGTTTAAAAAAACGTACATATGTCTGTAAAGGGGAGACTCGTGGGTTCCCATAGAACCCATTTACATTCACATATCTGGAGGTCAGAGGTCAAGGGACCCCTTTGAAAATGGACATGACAGTTTTTCCTCGCCAATATTTAGAGTAACTTTGGAGCGTTATTTAACCTCCTTCATGACCAGCTCGTATGACCTGGTTGGTACCGATGGATTAATCAGGTTTTTTTCTGAATTATTTTTGGACATTTTTCCGACTTTTTTCGGACATTTTTCGATTTTTCAATTTTTTTTTCGACTTCTTTTGAACATTTTTCCGACTTTTTTTCTTTATGTTTTTTTAAATCCGACTTTTTTTCAGACATTTTTCAGACATTTTTAAAAAACTTTTTAAAAAACTTTTTTTCGACTTTTTTTCGGACATTTTTCAGACATTTTTCGGGACTTTTTTGGACTTTTTTTAAACATCTTTCCGCCTTTTTCAGACATTTTTCAGACATTTTTCAGACTTTTACTTTAAACTGTTTTCCGACTTTTTTTTTTTTTTTTTTTACATTTTGTGATTTTTTATTTCAAATTATTTCGGACATTTTTCAGACTTTTTTTTACTTTTTTGGACATTTTTCGGACATTTTTTCGTAAAAAACCCTCACACATTCACATATCTGGAGGTCAGAGGTCAAAGGACCACTTTGAAAATGGCCACTTTGAAGTGTTATTTAACCTCCTTTCTGAGAAGCTAGCCTGGCATGGTTGGGACCGACGGATTCATGAGGACTTTTAGTTTCATATCATTCCAGTATCCGTCCTCTAGCTGTAAGACAACCCTCTACAACCTCTGCAAAAACAGAACAGCGGCTGTCGGATTTTGAATAGGTTAACCTAACCATTTGTTCGTACCTTTGAGACCCACTAGGTGGCGCTCTGAGGCCCAACAGGGGGTCCCGGGCCAGGGGTTGAGAAAGGCTGGCTTAAGTTATTCATCAAGCTAAACTTGAACTGTTGCTGGTTTAGTGGTGAATATTTAGTATTATAGAGGAATACCACGTGTGCAGGAGCTTAAATGCTGAACAGTAAAACAGATTAATAACCTATCAGGTCTCAGAGGTTTACTCCAGCATGACACCAGGTTCGTTAAAGGTTTTATAATTGAATACAGATTCAGTGGTGTGCACCTTTAAAACACTTTGGTCAGTCAGATAGTCTGACCTGAAGAGTCCTCTAACTCACCATCAGATTGAGGACGATGAAGTCCTCGTCGAGCGTCCTCTGGATCCCGTTGTCCTCGGACAAGATCTTCTTCAGTTCTGTGGGAGAAACAGGTTTTAATCCTCCGGCTCAGTCCAGCGTTTGTTGGCACAGAACCAGCACCAGGATGTGACGTCACACGAGCAAACAAATGAGCGCTCGCTCTTCAAACAGGTTTAATTCAAGTGCATGAGCAACCTGATAAGAGAGCTAACAGAAGGAGGTGGACTCACCCTGGCTGTGGGGGCAGTCCTCCAGGTGGAAGAGGACCATCAGAGGCTTGTTTCTGAAACACACATCAGCTCCACTTAAACATCTGACTGTCAGCGTCAACCAACATCAGTATCAGTGTTAGAGAACTATTTCTTACTTTGACCTGGACCAGTAGAGAGCCTCCTCGTACGTCTGAGCCCAGATCAGCTGATCACCCCAACCTGGACACACATGTATGGACACCATTAAAGACAAATGAACAGATATTTATCACACTTCAGTCTCAGAGGTGCAGACGATGCTCACAGACCTCTGGACAGAGTCTGAGGGATCCTCTTGCCAGATTTGGGGATGTATTTCCCGAAGGCGGAGGACACGGCCACCAGGACCAGGAGCACCGACAACACCGCTTTGATCATCTTTATGGACTTACTGGAACAGACAATATCAAAATGACATGAAACATCACCGTTCCCGTCCCTTTGAGAAGGAAACGGGTTGACCGAGTCCTCCAGATTCCTACTGCAGATTAATCTGTTGGCATTTCCAGCGGACCAGAAACAAGTAAAGAGAGAGAAGGGTGTGACAGTCCAACGTGGGCGTTGCTGTTGTAATGTGGTATGCAGTGTTACATGTGGTCTAATGTAATCCATTACAAAATAAATGTCATTGTTCGTTGTATTCTTTAAGATAAAACGTGTCCAACATTCATGCTGTTGCTCTGCTCCAGTCTACACTCAACTTATTGTGAAGAAATCTGAATAAAAGTTTGTTAGAAAAGTATTCAAAAAGTAATCAAATGTAATAAGTTACTTTGAAGTCTTTCCTATAATCAGATAGAAACCCTGATGAACCCACTCTGACTGTAGTTCCCCAGCAGAGTGAACGGCCCCTTTAAACAGGGAATAATGAACCTGTGTGTCTCACCTGTTCCCGACTGGAGCTCCAGGATCTGCTGCTGTACCTCCACTCTCACCTGTCTCGTATTTAAACACCTGCTCACCTGCGGGCCCGCCCCTCTTCCCTCCCTCCACCCGCCCCCACTGGTGATTCAGATTTCATTACAAACCACCAGACTCCCTGAACATTACTGGTAGAGGCTACGTTGAGGTTTCTGTGTGTGTTACCAAATGCATCGTGGTGTGAGATCATAATCAATTTAGGTTATGATAGAATAAAAGCTTGAAATCGGCATTAATAGAACTCTTTTCTTTTTTTTAACAATGTCTTTATTGTTTTTTTGTTATACAAACATCAGCATTATTATGCAATATATTCAATACAGGATTTACTTTAACAAACATAACATACTCCACACACCCACCCGTTCTCTCGTAACTTTTCCCTTTCTATTAATAGAACTCTTATTTTGTTAATCTTCTTCCTGTAAAACTCAGGAGTGGATTTTTTATTTTTCTGTAATGTTGCTTTAGTATATTATCTATGCCGAATGTATGAGAACACTATAGCGAGGTTATAAACTACATTATGTGGAGTCTACGGTTTACCTATAAGAGCCAATAAGCAGAGCACTCTTGACTGATCAGATTTATTGATGCAGTTTGGCTCGTATAAACTAGAAAAGACATTTCACATCTTTTATAATCCTAACTTGGGTTTCATTCTCATATATGATTATTAATTATTATTTAATTGATCAGTTTTATTGTTTGTCAGTGAGGAAGAGCAGAAGGCTGGACGATGATTGGTCGTTTTGTGATTGGCTCAAAGACACAAAAGGTGCAACTGAACGTGTCTTTCCCACAAAGTCAACACATGGATTCAGTCATCGTGAAGATGAATAATGAATGATGGTTCATAACTCGGCCTACAGCAGGTTAACCACACGGCGTTATCTGGGAGCATCTCCACGGTGTCCTGTATCCTGCAGCAGGGAGCTCTCAGTGAATGGAAGCTTTGTTCAGGGTCGTCCCGGCGGGTCTGGTCCGGAGCCGGTCCGGAGCCGGTCCGGAGCCCTGAACCCTGCAGCAGCAGCTCCTCAGTCGTCCTCCACCTGCAGGGGAACATGTGGAGCAGCTTCTTCTTCTCTGTGCTATATCTGTGTAGCTTCAGAACAAAGTTACAAAAGAAGACTAAAAATCATGAAGCACAATATAATAACATCTAATGCAGATTGTGGTCAGACACATCAGCTAATACAGTTTTATTATTAATGGTTAATACATCTTTCATTCATTTATTTTTTAAGCCATTAATAAAGAAGATCTTTTTGGGTTGCCAGGTTGGGGGGAAAAAATCATCCTAAATCCATCAGGAAGAACCTTCTAATGAACCGTTTGACCTTTGACCCTCTGGAGAAACGCTGCAGAGGATGCTGCAGATTTTTTGGACTGTTGGATAATGATTATAATGATTTACTAACTTTTGTTAGCGTATTAGAAAGTGAGAAACCTGTGACTCTTTGTTAATCAAACAAACAGATAGCATGGAGCCCTGAATGCACACTGATAGTTAGTGACTAACTAAACATTTACATACAGATTTCATTTTAGTAAGGCCACTGCTGCTTCCACCGAGCAGGAACTACAATAAACCGTGACAGATTCTATTATATTTTAGTATCTCTGTTCGATCCTTCCCATCTTTCTTAAAGGATAAGCATTATTCTGTGTCTTACTGTCAGCAAAATCACATGGAAAGACCAAAACCTGCATACAAAACCCTTTCTGACTTCCTGTCTGTGGTTCCATCAGTTCCTATTAAACACCTCACAAATATAGTTTCCCGTGGGGTTCAGTAATTTCCTAAAACTGGTAACTGTAGTTTTTATGAAACAAAGCGCTCGGCCCAATTCTCCATTTTAAAGTACTAGATTGGATTAAAGTAATGCGATTGTTTTAAGTTATCTTTAAACCATCTGGTTGTAATAAATAATTAACTTTCATTTGTACACGGATGACACTCTGATGTGTCCTAGTGTACAAAAATAACACGTGAGAAGGAGGAGAACGCCGAGACATGAAGCCGGCCAATCAGAAATGACCATGACCGTGATCCATGATCCATAACACAATATGCAGCTGGAGGAGCGAAACAAACATCTGGATCCTCTTCTGTTCCTTTAGAACATTCATGAATGAATGCTACTAAAGGTCAAGTTGGTGTTTTTCAATTTAGAGCATTGCCTTTACTAATACAATACTAATACTACTAATACAATACTAATAGTATTAATACATATTACCCTGAGAATTTGGACGTATTTGTAGGATTTTAATATTAAAGTTTCAAAGAAAATTGCAACGATAAACAACCTAAATCCTGATTTTGCTGACAGCCTCCACTGGGAAGATCTTCCCCTGATATACGACCAGCTGTCATCATGTGACTGAAGTTCCATTACTGCGGTCACATGATGACAAATGGTTACCATGGTAACTGAACATAAAGACTGTGAGATGTGACTGAAAGCTTCCTGGAAGAAATCTAGTAAGAGGACCTTGTGTTCAAACTGTTTTTTTGTCAAACCAGTACGACTGCGGTTCAGAGGGTAGAGCGGCGGTTTGATTCCCCGGCTCCTCTGGTCCGCATGTCAACGTGTCCTTGAGCAAAATACTGAACCCCAAAATGCTCCTGAAGGCTGAACCATCGGTGTACATTTGCCCTGCTTTAATATGACTTCATGATTTTATATTCCATGTGTTATTGTTTTATCATATTTTATCTCTTTGTGATTTTATTGTATTCCTGTTTTATTCCTCCGTAAAGCTCTTTTCTCTGCTGCATTCCTCTAGTAAAAAGCTCAAGTGCTAAATAAATACTGTTTTTATATTCCATGTGTTATTGTTTTATCTCTTTTTGATTTAATAGTATTCCTGTTTTACATGACTTAATGATTTTATATTTCATGTGTTATTGTTTTATCATATTTTATCTCTTTTTGATTTAATTGTATTCCTGTTTTATTCCTCCGTAAAGCTCTTTTCTCTGCTGCATTCCTCTAGTAAAAAGCTCAAGTGCTAAATAAATACTGTTTTTATATTTCATGTGTTATTGTTTTATCATATTTTATCTCTTTTTGATTTAATTGTATTCCTGTTTTATTCCTCCGTAAAGCTCTTTTCTCTGCTGCATTCCTCTAGTAAAAAGCTCAAGTGCTAAATAAATACTGTTTTTATATTTCATGTGTTATTGTTTTATCATATTTTATCTCTTTTTGATTTAATTGTATTCCTGTTTTATATGACTTAATGATTTTATATTTAATGTGTTATTGTTTTATCATATTTAATCTCTTTGTGATTTAATTGTATTCCTGTTTTATTCCTCTGTGAAGTTGTTTTCTCTGCTGCATTCCTCTAGTAAAAAGCTTAAGTGCTAAATAAACACTGTATTTGGATGATGTTGGCTCGTAACCAGGATGTGGGAGCAGCTCAGTGCTGAGGTGTCCTTAACCCTCCGCTCTCTCTGCCGTGTGTTTCCGTCACCGTGTGTTGTCACAGCACCTCGGTCAATATTTGATCTACAGGGCCGGGTTAAAGGGCCGCTCCTATCACCGTTTCACATTCACCAGCTGCACTCAGCCCGCCCTGAGAACACGGATCTGACGCCGGCTCTCTCCACACGCACACGCACACACCGCTATTGGCCGGCCTGCTCGAATAGGATGCAACTTCCTGGTTTAAAGAGCAGCACAATGCAGCGGCTCACGAACACCTGAAGTCACCTCAGATAAAGCTGAGAAAGACTAACACACTAAACACACCTATTCACTGCTTCACCTCACATCACTTTCACTCACTTCTTTCTGCTTCTGTGACACGGCAAAGATCGACTCCTTTGTGCACAACAGAAAGAAAAAAGAATCAGTGTTGAGACGATTGATCCGGGAGGTATAAGAGGATTCTTTATATGAGATGAATTCACTTTTTTTCAGTGAGTGGACTCCTCTGATCTCACACTAAACCTCTCCAAACCCACACTGACTAAATCCTTTAAGGCCACTGGCGCTCCGGTGGGCCTCAGAGAGCCACCTAGTGGGCCGAGAAGGTGCTGCTAAATGGTTAGATTAACCGCTATTCTGTATTTCAAAGGTTATTGCGGCCTCACTTTTAAAGCTAGAGTAAAGATACTGGCATCATATGAAACTATAAAAACCTGATGAATCCGTCGGTACCAACCATGTCATGCTTCTTTTTTTTTTAAGTATGTAAACGGTCTGAAAAAAAATTCTGAAAAAAGTCCGAAAATTGTCAAAATGTTAAAAAAAAGAAATAATTTAAAACATTTAAGAAAAATTCCTTAATATGTCTGAAAATCTCAGAAAAAAATCCGAAAATAGTCCAAAAAAATCCTGAAAAAAAGGCAGAAAAATGTCCAAAGAAAATTTAATTAAAAAAAATAAATAAAGTCTGTAAAATGTCTAAAGAAATTTCCGAAAAATTGGCAAAATGTAAAAAAAAAATAAAAAGATTAAAAAAAAAATCTGAAAAATCTCCAAAAAAAGGTTAAAAAGGTTTGAAAAATGTCCAAAAGAAAGGCAGAAGAAAAGTAAGATACTGGTGTTATTTGAAACTATAAAACCTGATGAATCCGTCCGTACCAACCAGGTCAGACTAGCTTGTCATGAAGGAGGTTAAATAACGCTCCAAACTTAGATTTTTGATGAGGAAAAACTGTCATGGCCATTTTCAAAGGGGTCCCTTGACCTCTGACCTCCAGATATGTGAATGTTAAAGGGTTCTATGGGTACCCACGAGTCTCCCCTTTACAGACATGTGTGTCACAGATGCAGTCACACAAAATCAAGCAATTTTGAAGTCAGTCAAAGTGTGTGGTGAGGAAATATATAACCCTGAATACTTTGGATTCATAACAGCAGGCAGTGATGGGTGAGGGGAAGCTGAATATCTATGTGGGTCATTACACCTGACTGTGGCATAATAACACATATTTTACAGCTCATTTATTTGGATGGTGGTCCTCAGAAGTGTTTTAACAATTGGAAGTGTGCCTCGATTTACAAAAGGTTGAGAATCCCTGCTTTAAGGTGCACTGACAACCTGCTCTATGAAATATATCACACCTTTTTGGGCATTTAATTTCCTCTACATAGTCCCTATACTGTCTCATATTTAGAGGTAAATATCAACAGTATGTTGTGCAGAGAAGAAACCCAGAATAAGAGATGCGAGCAGCTCTGTGAGGCAGGAAGTAGAAACATCCTGATGCTATGAATGTTCATCATGAGGCTGATGGGAATGTTGATCGTTCTGCAGGTATTTGGTCATGAAGCATAAAGTATTGGACACGTTGACATGATGAAAAGTCAGAGGATCACCAGAGTTACTGCAGTTCATCCCGAGAGGAACATGAATGATGAATCACATATTTAATAACAGCTCATTCAGGAGCTGACGTGAAGTCCCTCCTTCATGTTTGAACAGCGAGGATCAGCCTCCGCCTGCTGGAGCTCGTTCTTTAGTACGATCAGAACCAGCACGTCATTACAACAAAGACATCTCTGCTCTGTGTCTGTACATGATCGTTGATATGATATATACTGTATATGATATAATAAAATATTTTGAATCGCATCATTACAGACATTCACAGCACATTGTGCTTTTAGTCTAAATGGGATTTTTTTTTGTACTTTGGGTACAAACTGAACACATCCGATGTTACAGTCCTGCACTAACAACTCCATTAGTAAATAATCTGTCTTCCAGTTTTTGTAGAGCTTACACTGTGTTGATTCAACTCAGTGCAGTTTGTCCTTTATATTTATATTGTATTACCTCCTTCAAGGCCAACCTCTGTCTGTCTAAAATAAATAGAAATGATATGCATAATGAAATGAAACGGCCATTATGAGGCAAACTCTATGTAAAAGAAAGAGCTGACAGCAGCAGCTGAAATGCAGCTGCTGTTAACACCCGACGTGTGAATCACGCCGCCACGCAATGCAGCCGCCAGCGTGATGCAGCCGCCACGCATAGCAACTGCCACGCAATGCAGCCGCCACGCATAGCAGTCGCCAATGCAACGCAGCCGCAATGCATAGCAGCCGCCAGCGCCACGCAGCCGCCACGCCCTCCTGACGTTCCCAGTGTGGACGAAGCCTCAGACAGATGTTTATGATGCATTGCATGTTGTAAAGGTGTTTTCCATTTCAACCAAACTGCTGGTTGTTCTCAGCCGTCCCCGTTTCAAAGGAAACACAGCTCCTTTATGTTTGGACATTTATTCAATACACTGTGTACAAAAGAATTCAACAGAATATAGTATGACTGTGTATGAAGGTGTGTTCTGTATTCATACAAAGACATGAATACAACCATTTCATACTGACAAAAAACTGAACCCATCATAAAAAAAGGGGCCGACATTCTCCAGATCGCGTCAAAAGAAAAAGAAAAAACATGGAGGGAGCAACAAAAGAAACATTTTACATTCTACCGTCCCACAAGAGACACAAAGGTCATTGTTTTCACAGAAAACACTGAATGGAGCGGAACCCAGAGCCGGCGCCGTAACACTGACTAGAGAAACCTCTGCTGGCGGAGGACGCAGGCAGCCGCTCGGAGGTTGAGACAGGACCATGGCCACGCACGCACGCACGCACGCACGCACGCACGCACGCACGCACGCACGCACGCACGCACGCACGCACGCACGCACGCACGCACGCACACACACACACACACACACACACACACACACACACACACACACACACACACACACACACACACACACACACACACACACACACACACACACACACACACACACACACACACACACACACACACAGTCTATGAGCTGCAGACCGGGGGAAAGCGTACGTATGATAACACACAATGCTGTTGATTCTTCATAACGTGCTCACATTCAGTAGCAGCTGCTGGGAGGAGCTCACCAGGTCAGCGGAGTTCATTCTGAAGGTTTCCTCAGGATCAGGGTGAAATAAAGCAGTTTAAATACTATGCAGTTCTTCTTCAGGCCCAGTTTGAGTAATAAATCGTAGCTGTGGCTAAACTCTGTTGGCCTTTCTCTTGATAAAGTGCTTCCTAAATGTTTGTGTCACAGTTCATGACTCGTCCGTTCAGACCTGAGCCGTGATGAGCCAAACTAAAGGGAATATGAGAGCGATATCACATGTAGGTACAACGGTACAACAGCCACAATAAGAAGGGAATTCAGTCGTGTGGAGAAGCTTTCTGCCGAGTGGGAGACTTCCATCTGGTCGACGGCGTTGATGGCGTGGAAAGTGACGGAGCGGAGGGGCAGCTAGCTGCAGCAACTCAGACATAGTGGTCAAGTGTGGCGGCTTGTTTCAGTCTCACTGTTAAAATGATCCCAATAAAAACACACAGTCCCATGACAGCCTTCAGCCTCCTCTCCCGTTAGCTCTCTCTCTCTCTCAGGTGAGGCTCTGCTTCAGTCAGTCACCTGTACGATGACGTCACCGTCACTCTCTGCTCTCTGTGCTCGTGTCTGGAAACAGTTCAGTGGTTCGATCACAGAGAAGGGCTCCTCCTGCAGAGGGGCCGAGGCTGGCGGCAGCAGTCTGCTAGTGTCCGTGCTGCGGGTGCTGGTTGTGTTGGTTGTTAGCGGGGTGGTTGGGGGGCAGCGGCGGTCCGTTCACACCGGGGTGGTAGAAAGCACAGTTGCTCTCGTACCGGCAGCTTCCCTTCATCATGAAGTGACGACACACGGGCCTCTTGGACATGTCTGACAGGAGGAGACACGACAGCGTTACAATCACATCACACAACTAGAGTTACACATAAATTAGGGGTGTAACGATTCATCTACTACATCGATTTATATTCCTACAATCCAACTACATGGATAGGTACTCGGCTAGTTGTCCTTCACGGGAGACGTATATCGATATAAAATGGATTGTGTGGATACCGAGGATTTGCACTTTGTATTTAAGGACGACAGACGTTACATCAAAGTGTTTTATAGCACTTTTATTAGTAAAGAAATGTTAAACGTTACTCCGGTTCACTCTCCAGACATGCGCCAGCTCGCCAGCTCTGCCCTCTGCAGCTCTAGCACGCATCCATGGCGTGCACGCAGACGAACGGAGCACTGGACTCCTCGCTCTCTCACCTAGTAACGGCGTGGAGGGAGACGGGCAGCGGTCTGCATGAGCTGCAGTGCAGAGAAGCCGGTCGGCAGAGTTTCAGGTGCTATCAGACCACTTGACGAGGGCGTCTTCACCCTACAGGAGCTTTCCACGTGCGCTGTCGTGTTTTTAATTCAGAGAAAATGACTTTCCTTTCCCCGTCATGATATCTACGTGCACGCAGCATCAGCCTCACGTCTCCAGCCGGAGAGCAGACGGACCGCGGGGCAGATTATCACGATGGGAGGAAAGTAAAAAACAGAAATGACCCCTAACCCCGTGGTTAATATCTGAGAATACAGGACAACTAGAACTCCCCCGATCCCCCCGTCCCACATACCATTCATGTTGTTGTGTCCTCCTCTGGGCCCCCCTCGTCCTCTGCCCCTGAAGCCCGGCTCTCCTCCTCCTCCTCCTCGGCCCCGTCCTCCTCGGTGGAAGTGGCCCCCCCTGTGAGGTCCTCCTCTCATGGACTCGTCTCCCCAGTAGTTGCCGTTGTCTCCTCGGCCCTGGCCTGGCGGCGGCCCCATCATGCGCGGGCCTCCGCCGGCGTTAAATGGTGGGCCGTGGTTGTGAGGGGGTGGAGGGTGGTTGAAGCGAGGACCGCCGGGCGGGTTGTTGGGCGGGTAGCCGCCGTTCATGGGCATCTGCATGTGCATGTTCATGTTGTTCATGCCCGGACCGTGACCCAGCAGACCCGGGTTGACTAGACGGGAAGAAGAACAGGTTCAATAACGATGAGGACAACAACAGGCGGACATCGAGCTGTGACAGCGGGACGACAGACCTAGTTCAACGATGAAATAATAGGTTTACCTGGTGGAGGTCCACCCTGGTTCTGGTTCTGGTTCTGCTGCAGGGAGCCCAGTAGCTGTTTAATCTTGTCTGAGAAGTTGGGCTGCTTGATCAGTTCTTCAGTCGACTGGTTCCCAGAAGCCCCCTGATGACAGACAGACAGACGTTAGCTACAGACTACGACTACCAACAGACAGAGAAACTACCGCCTCCTCCAGCCAGCAGAGGAACACCTCACATCCATGTCTGTATGAGAAGCAGCGCCTCCTGCTGACTAGACTCTATATTCACCATGATGGATGAGAGCAGCTCCTGGACGTTGACGGTGGGAGCCACGGGGTTGCTGACGGTGCTCGTGGCCTGCGGGCTGCGAGAGCTGCTGCTCAGGTTGCCCATGAGGTTGGCCAGGACGGGGGGCAGCTTGGAGCTCTCGTTCGGGCCCAAGGCAGAGCCCGGCTGTGACGTGGTGTCCATGGACTCGGGGTAGCCGTCATCCAGCATGTTGGAGTCCTGCTGTGAACGACAGACAGTCATCTTAGCATGGTATCTCACACACACACACATGAATGTGTTTAATAAGAGAAAGAGAATGAGAGTGTGTGTGAGTGTTTTGGGAGTACTAACCTCATCCAGAGGGATGAGACGGGGGGGCATGGGTTCATAAGGCTCTGGGTCGGGTTCATGGGGACAGTCGGGCACACTAGAGATGAGAAAAGAAGGTAAATCATGAACATACATGGCAGGTCCTCAGCCTCACTCCTCAGGGTGAAACTCGATGTAGTAGAAACATAGAAAGGCTCAACGGTTCAACAACTTGCAGAGAGACATAGACCGATGCAGCAGTCTGACGTCCTACCTCTCTTTGCTGAGGAAGATCTCCTGCAGGATGCCCATCTCACGGTCTCTCTGGGTCAGTTTCTCTCCGTGCTGTTGGCCCCGTTGATGACCAGGCTGCCGGTCAGCGTCAGGGGCCTCGGGGGGCGTCCAGGGGACCCTCTCCTCCATGGTGTCGTGGGAGAGCCGACGAGACATCTCAAACGTCTGCCGGTCCATCATCAGCTCTCGTTTGGCGGCCTCACCAAAGTCCTTAATCTTGTTGACGTTGACTGTTAACGAAGTGTAATAATATCAATAACTCAGATTCATATCAGACGCTGTGTTGGAAGAGTGAAGTCGTAGGATGCGTTCAGACGGCCTTACCTCTCTCCGTCTCATCCAGATCAAAGTAGTAGTAGTGTTTGAGCTGCTCCTCCTCGGCCCAGTGGACCGTCTTCTTCTTCTTGCCCTTCTGGTCAAACTCTCTTCTTCCCGTGGTTCTGCCAGAGCGTTCGGCTTCTCACCTACACAACAACAAGAGAGTACGTTAGGAGATGAGATGAGATGACAGAATGTCATCAAGAACCATGTCCGTGAGTTAGTGAGGACCTCACCGTTGTCAGAGACCTCCGCCTCCTCAGAGGGAACGGGGGTGCCGGGCCGCTCCGGCTCCAGGTTCTCATCAGCAGGAATGATAGAAGCAGCACACTCTGGAGATGATGGTTTAGCAGGAGATGTAGAATACACGGCGGGTTTGCTGTCAAACGGATTAGCCTGAGGACAAAGGGGGATGAAAGTTTGGGATTATAGTTCA
This sequence comes from Sebastes schlegelii, assembly GCA_014673565.1. NCBI lineage: Eukaryota > Metazoa > Chordata > Actinopteri > Perciformes > Sebastidae > Sebastes > Sebastes schlegelii. The sequence continues at coordinate 32,358,276 of CM025840.1, forward strand.
TGTGTAAAAAGATAAAGGTGCTGAGAGCTTAAAGGTAATCATTCTTAGACAGTCTTGCACGATGCCGACGGTTCTGATTCAGCGGTTTCCTCAATTATTTACAACATGACCTCTACACCCAGCTGTGCAGGAGGAAGGCCTACAGGATGATTATAGACCCCGACCACAAGCTGCGCTGCCTGCTGCCGTCTGACGGTCCAGCACAACCAGGTTCAAGGAGAGCATCATCCCGCAGGCACTGTTTTATGTACTTTAGTTTATGTTACTTTTACTTGTGTAATTTCCCCTTGTTGAAGCAACCTGAGGCCGGCGGCTTTGCTTTGCTGGAATTAACAAATAAAGAATGTTGAACCTTGAACATCTGAGACTGAAATGATTACCAGCTCCATCATGTTCGGTTAACATTTAACATTTAACAGAGCAGAATCACATTTATTCATTCTGAGGACTTTGAAAAAAAAAAAAAAAAAAAAAAAAAATGTGAAATATTGTACGTACTGATGTACCAGGTGAAGATGAGGTGAGCTCAGTGCGTACCTTGTTGGAGGTGGGGGAGACGGCCTTGGCGCTAGATGGAGAACTACCACTAGATTTCTTCTTCTTGATCTTGATGCCGGGCACCGGGGCCGAGTTCAGAGCTTCGAGGAACCCCGTACACCTCTATCGCTGCAGCGAGGACACAAGAAAGCCGTGAACACCACACATCACTATCATCTCTCTATAACATGCAGCTCCAATGAGTGATCTTCAGTTCGTTTAAACCTACGTTGTGCTGGAATGATCTGACTTTGATCTCTTTGGCGAGTTAGAGGGCATGTTTAGAGGTTTGTATTTCTTCTCCAGGGGCGGAGCGTCTGAGGGACCGGAGCTGTTGAGGGACCAGAAAAAAGACATGTAAGTCCTGTTGTCAGCCAACGGAGGGCAGCAGTGAGCCAGCTGCATGAATACACAAGGAGACAGAGAGGGTCCAGACCTCGGCCTCTTGAGGACTGGAGGCTTGATGTTGTACTTGTCTCCCAGCTGTGGGGCGGTGGGTTATCTTCTTAGTGGGGGGCAGGTTGGGGGTGTCTATCTCCAGTCCTACACAACAACAACAACACAAGATGATTATTTCATTCTTCAAAACAGAAACACTCAGAGCCGACTGCATCACTGCTCATCATGTTTACCTATAGAGCGGATCTTTGCGTGGCTCGGTGCGTGAGCTTTCGGTTTCTCCTTCTTCTTCTCCTCCTCTACAATCTTCTCCTTCCCCTCCCGCACCGGCACCTTGCCCTCCTCTTTCTTCTTCTTTCTTATCTAGAAGATAATAAGACAGAGTGTTGTTACTACGGGTGGCAGGTAGTAGGAGCTGTTATCAAACACAGATGGACTGATCGGTCCGTACCAGCAGGAGAGTTGTTGGCATTGCTGGAGACACTCTGGGAGCGGATCGTAGCCATCCAGCCTTCTACGAGCACGGACGCCAACTTCCCTCAGCTCTAAAGGAAAACACAAGTATATTAGTGCGTTACACACTACTGATATCTATCTATCTATATATATCTGAGTTTTGATGTCCAAGCGGACTGACCTTCGGTGTCTGCAGTCTTGCTGAGCTGCTTCACCAGCTTGGCCGTGTTGTTCTGGGAGGAGATAAAGACAGAAGCAGCAGGTTAGATGCTAAAGTCGGCCGTACGGCGTACCGCAGGAATGTGCTGGTGGACGGACTGAAAGACAGTACCTGTTTGAGGTGGTCCACTTTGAGAGGCAGCTTCTGTAGCGTGAGCAGGATGAGCTGCAGCAGGGGGCTGTTGTTGGTGGTTTTGGAGTAGGTGAGCCAGGAGTTGAGCATCCTGTAGCCACCGACTCTGATGAACCTGGAAGTGGGTATTTATATTCAGTTTGTAGGATACATTCAGAGTACTCAGTAGTAATGTTCTCAAAGAGGGCTGCATTAGAAACAGACAGCTGGAAGGTGATGTACTATTATATTCTATTAATGGAAACAGTGCATGACTTCATCAGATCATCATGTGAGACTGTGTTAAAAGAACAAACAGAACTGTAACTGGATGCTGACTCAAGAAACATGTACGTAGAGATGTGCTACGGTTCTAGTCCTAATTATAAGGTTTGTTTATGCACTTAACTGTGTACCTTTGATGGAATATTTTCTTACTCTTATCCATCTCCCTGTGTTAATATTAATCAATAACAAGACTACAAGTTTACAAAGTAGAAGTCCGGCCTACCTGTTGAGAACGTCGTGGGATTTGGTCTGCAGCAGGATGTTCAGGTACATACATCTACTGACCATCTTAGTGGAAGCTTTCATCAGGCTGCGTTGGAAGAGAGGAGCAACGTTGTTATAAGATAAGAGTCAACATTCAGCTGATAAGTTAAAGGTTCACAGTTTGAAATGTGTCACGTCATGCGTTCCAGTTCTCACCTGAACACCTTGGGGACTCCCTCCAGGCTGCGCAGCTCTTCCGTCCTTCCCCAGCAGAGCCTCCACACCCTTCAGGATCTCTCTGGGGTCCACCGGTCCCCCCGCCATGTCTGAAACACAGTGAAGACACACGGGACGCTTATCATTTCTGCTATGTACATGGGAAACATTTTGCTTTGGAAAAGGTGTTAAAGTGTTTTAGTGGGGGGGGTTGGGGGATTTGTTTGCCTGCCAGATAAAGGAGCTCCACGTAACAGAATTCCACCAAACAACAACTCCAGTCTGTTTGTTCCAACAACGTCCCATGGACTCAAAAACCACTTCACATCAAACACACCAACATCTAAAACCAACGAGGTCTCCAGCAGAGTCCGACTCCCCTCACCACTAAACTCCACTCTGAATCACCTCTCGTCTGTGATCCAGTGGTCCACAACACCAACCTGTTTGTATCAAGGACATTCCATCAACATCAAGGTCACAACACCATCAGGAGGCCGGCCAACAAGGTCTCCTCACATCTGGTGATCCTACTCATTCTATCCTATCCAGCACATCATTTGAATATCAGGCTCAGAGAGAACAAGTAACACGATCTAGACTGACGATCTGGACGACACGGTCACATTCAAATTACTAGACACAGGCAGCGGGGATGTCTTCCTGCCACACAGCACGGCGCTGCCCTGACAGTCAAACAACCACCAGGCATGACGACTCAGAGTGCTGCCTCGCACTGGAGGAGACGGTTGGAGTGATTCACACCAGCTGAAAGGATGCTGCAACGTCTTCCTCGGGGTCTCCAGAGTGTCTCCTCTCTGGGACGTTGGACTTGCAGGACGGACATACAGACACTGATAGAAGGTTCATTTGTGAGTGTGAGGCGACACCGTTTATTTAACAGGCAGCATCAACGCAGAGAACAAAACTGCATGTTATTACCTGACCACACATTCAAAAGAAATCTATTTTATCTCTAACATTTTACTAATTTAATATTTTCCCTAATCATATCAACTATGAATATGTATTCAATTTATTTTTACAAATATGTATTATATTGATTTATGTATCAAACACAAAACAAGGTGAAAGGTCAAAGTTTTGTTGGAATAAAAAAATACCCAAAGAGATGAATGTGTTTGAAAGAAATGTTACTGGTAATGATTTATCAACTCTTTAATGCCACACGTCTATCACAATCATTCACAGGAGGACGGTAACAGAAACATCAACACTACCTTGTAAAAGAAAACCTGGTTCACTAATTCATGTTGGTATCTGATGAAGTGATGGATGGTTAAGAATTCAGATTAATAAGCACCAAAAAAAGAAAAGTAAATAATGACTGAAGGTAACTGTATGAAGTATGAGATGCTTGAAAACTGTAGTTAGTGTGTTAAATCCTCCGGGCACTAGCTGCCTCCTACATGTCGGTTTATATCTACACACTGGCACCGTACCGTCTGTTATAAGAGAGAAATGCATTACACATAAATATAACGGTTAGTGCAACATCACATGATGATGGTTTAAACATTAATCTGACTGCAAAACAAACTCATGAATGAAAGATGTTTCATAACTTCAATAGTTAACTCTTTACAGCCGACACCGAGTCGACCGGCTTTTATTAATGTCTTCATAATAAAAGACATGAATGGATAACTTCCAACTGGTTCATGATATATATATATATTATATAACTGTTTGGGGGAGCATGCACATTATTATTATTAATCCCATGTTTATGCATTTCATAATGAAACTCAACCGGTGTACAGAAGCTGCTATTCACTGTTGAGACATGATGATGTGAGGAATCAGTTAGGTCTTACCCGTATAACTGTAGTAGGAGAAGTTTTATAAAGTCTCAGACCTCCACAACACTGCACAATAACTCACGTCCTGTAAACGTCACAGTAGTTACACATAAACACAGTCAGAGTCAGAGTTAAAGAAACAAACAGTCAGAGTCACTGTTAAATATAAACACAGTCACAGTCAGAGTTAAAGAAACACAGAGTCAGTGTTAAATGTTAAATAAACATAAACACATAGTCAGTGTTAAATGTTAAATAAACAAACACAGTCAGAGTTAAATAAATATAAACACAGTCAGAGCCAGAGTTAAAGAAACACAGAGTCGGTGTTAAATGTTAAATAAACAAACACAGAGTCAGTGTTCAATGTTAAATAAACATAAACAGAGTCAGTGTTAAATGTTAAATAAACAAACAGAGTCAGTGTTAAATAAACACAGAGTCAGAGTTAAATATAAACACACAGTCAGAGTCAGTGTTTAAATGTTAAATAAACATAAACACAGAGTCAGTGTTAATGTTAAATAAAGGGCTGGTCCAGTGGAGGAAACAACATGATCTGTGTCATTCTGGGGTGTTATTTACATTTATCACTGGAACATTATGGAGATAACTACCCGGCTGTTCTCATCTTGACCACGCCTGCTATAATAATATAACTATAGTATAAGTACTAATGTTGCTCAACAACAGACTCTACTATGGTAACAGCCTGAATGGACCTCCTCCTCGGTTATATAAGAGCAGCAGACTATTAGCGGCTCTACCGGCTGTAACGGCCAGCTGGCCCCGAGAGGAGAGGCCTGATGCTGGGGAGGAGGAGGAGCTGCTGGAAGAGCCCTTCCTCCCTCCCTCCTCCGGTAACCATGGAGAGCCCTCCCCTCCAGCAGCTCCCTCCCTCTGTTAACCCCTTCAACGACGGACAACGAAACCAGAACAATGGCTACTCTCCCAGCAGCTCGAGAGGAAAACAGAGTCGACGAGCAGCACACACGATAATACCTCTCTACCGAGCCGAGCCGGACCGGACCGGACCGAGTAACTGAGTGCGAAGTCAGTCACACAAAGCGAAGACACCATTTTGTGCCCTTTAAGTTTAGTAAAAAGTCCCAAATGCCGCTCCTAGAACCCGGATAGAACCCGGTTTAGAACCCCTAGATCACGGCTATCCGCCCGCAGCCGATCCACCGAGAGCCCGGCTATCAGCCCGGAGCAGCCGCTCCGCCAGGTCGAACCGGTCGGTCCGGACCGTAGAGCTTCATCCTGCAGTCTTTATCCACAGACTGCCGAGAAACGTGAAGTCTGAAGCCGCTGTGCTTTAATTACCGACATACCAACACACACAGACAGACAGCTGCACAGAACATCTCATCCTCATCCTCACAACTAACGCAATCTTTATGTACAGATTGCGGCTCTGGTTCTGGTTCCGTGGGAGCTACCAAACAAACCTGGCAGGCAAAAAGAGTCCGGCTTCCTGAGCTTTCATTATCATCCTGAGCTTCCTCTCTACGGCGGCAATCTTATGAATAGATTGCTTATGGTTATAGTAGTTATAATATAGTTATTTAACGGGTTTACTGGCTATGTTTAGATTCATTAGTCGTCCATTCCGTCTCACACACAAAGAAACGGAGCCTGGTCCGTCAGCTTTCCTGTGTGAGCTCATACTAGTATATATAGTATATATAGTTATGTTATATCATATTATTATATTTAGGTTCTACAGTACAATACACTGAGCTAACAGCTACCGCTAGCTAGCTGCTAGCCTGGACGAGCAGCTTCACTGACTCATCTCGAGTTAACTTTAAAACACTTACTAGAAACCCTAAATGTCCTCTACTATGTCCTCTCTAGGTCCTCAGCTCTCCGGGTCATTAGAGTTGTGCTTTTCAGGCACTTATATCTCTTATGTCATCACGTTTATCTCGTCAACCTTCATGGTTTTAATAGATATAGTTCTGATGGGGGGCTGAAAGCTAGCCTTTCCTTCAGGAACCAACTGGAGGAAAAAGAGTAATCAAATGTCCATTACTTGAAGAAAAAATATGAATGTGAGCTGAGTTGGTCAAAGTCCTCGACGGAGCAGTTCTTCAGCAGAGAGAGCTCATAACCTGGAAAACACACAAAGAGAAAACAGGTTTAATGTCGACTCTTGCCCAGCGGCGTCCTCCTCAGGCTATAAAACAGTCCTCTGATGGTTGTTGAACTCATTCAGGAGGAAATCCGGGTAAAATGTTTAAAGGAGAAGGCTCGCTGTCTGTCTGACTTCACTTACCTCTGACACAATCCACGAATGAGCTCCCGGAGGCGGGACTGGGGTTTTATACTCAGTGACGCTTTTGACGTCACCGGTGACGTTTTTCTCCGTTTTCGCTGAAGTAAAATGGCGGGTAGCCGACCTCTCCCTGCTCAGTGAAGGACGTAATGGCGTCCCAAGCACTGTCGACGCTGTTATCGACAATTACTCCTTAAATATACTCTGAAAGTATGATGTCTTTACACCATTCAGCAGATACTGAAGCACACCAACATATTCAGATGCCTTAGCTGGGTTTTAGGTGTTATTTTATATATAAATTTAGTTAATAATATTTCTTCAAAATGGCGGCTGGTTTTCCTGGCTGTCGTCACCATGGAGACAGGAAGAGACCGCGCGAGCCAGGCGGCGATAACCAGCATTTAAATAATAATAATAATAATAATAATAATAATAATAATCTACACACAACAGACTCAAATTAAAATGACAGAATGTGAAGTTACACACAATAAAACGGTATTATTAATTATATATATATTTGTTTTGTTTTTTATTTCTAATGTCAGTATCCATAGTAACAGCAGAAAAACATTAAAACATTTACATACAAAAAAAGCATAGCGAAAACATAAACAAAGAGCTGTGACAAACATAAAACGACAGAAATGAAACAAAACCAACATACAATAAAAAACACAATAAAAATAATAAATAAATAGATAATAATAATAAAAAGACCACGCGAGAGTATGACAATAATTTCACTTGAAATCTTTAAAGATATTTCATACATTCATTTTTTCATTGCTTCATTTGCTTCATTGCTGTTTTGTGAGGAAGAAAATTGTTGACAGATATAATTCAATTTCTTTCATTAATAATAAGAAATTATAGGCTTTTTTTTGGTGAATTTACACTTTGTGAATGTGGAACTTCACGAGAATTAAAATGAAATTAATAAGAAAAAAAATGCATTACTGTCTTTGTCACTGTAACCATAGCAACCGAATATAATATTTCTATAGTACAGTGCAAAATCTGAGTATAAAATTATTGACATCTTTCCACAATTCACATGTAATTTACAGGAGCAGAATAAATGAGAGCGAGTTTCAGGATGTGATTCACAGAAGAAACAATTTACATCTATATATCACTCTTTATTATTATTCTGTTTAGATATAAAGTGTAACACCGGATGTAGAAACACTGTCTTGCCCCTACGGATTAGAAGAATAAAATGAATGCTGGCATACTGGGTTAATCTTCAGGGGCATTATGAAACTCACCCTACCAAAAGTGTTTTGACAGACTGCTGGGAACATAATGAAACAAACTTCATAAGCTTTGGGTGGGTAGGTGATGCAAAGGCAGAAAACATAGGGTTATGTCAATTCCAATATTGCTCTACTGTTTCAGTTTCCTCCATTCCTCTCTGGTTATTCCCATTACCAAATGTTGACCTCAATATACAGCAGGAATTGAAGGAGAAGTCAAAGAAAATTCCAGCATGGCGCATAGTCCAGAATTATTTGGATCAGCACTTCACAGACTCCGTGTTCTTATTTACAGACGGCTCCAAAGATCCTGAGACAGGGTGTGCAGGTGCAGCAGTTTATATCCCGGTGAGTGAGACCTACCCAAAACAAGTATCAAATTATGTGTCAGTATATACTACAGAAATATTGGCAATATTATTGGCCCTGCAGTGGATAGAGGAGAGGGAAATAAAAAACACCGTTATTGCATCTGACAGTTTTTCAGCACTCACAAGCATAGGATCTGGTAGATCATCAGTCAGAACGGATTTAATTAATGAAATATTTCTCATTATGTATCGGATGGAAATAAAAGGCACAGGTACACGATTCATATGGGTTCCTGCTCATGTTGGTGTGGAGGGAAATGAGCAGGTAGACATTCTGGCCAAACAAACACTAAGAATTAAGAATATAGAATTACAAATTCCATTAAGTAAAGCTGAGGCTAAACCATTCATCAAGAACTATGCACAAAAAGTATGGCAGGGAGTACTGGGATGAGCAGGAAACTGGATTGCATATGTACAATATACAGAAACATGTTGGAGCAGGGAGAAAGGTGGACTGGAAAAGAAGGGAAGAAGATATCATCACTCGACTAAGAATCGGATATACAGGTCTTAATCAAACATTATATCGAATAGGCAAGCACCCAACTGGGAAATGTACACACTGTAACCAGCCAGAAACTGTTGAACACGTACTGATACACTGCAGTAATTACACTATCCAGAGGAATCACCTTTTTCAGACACTAAGGAAGCAAAACATCAGGACTTTTCAGTGTCAGGTCTATTGGGGAATAAAGCAGATAATATATACAGTGAAATTATTCAGTTTTTGAGGAAAACTGATTTAGTTAAAAGAATATAGAGTTTTCATTATCATTTTTTTTTTTTTTTAGTTCTATTTTGTTTCTGCACAATCTCCTGTTCCACACTCCAGTCCAGATGGAGGCGGTAATGCACCTCTAAGAAGAAGAAGAAGAAGAAGAAGAAGAAGAAGAAGAAGAAGAAGAAGAAGAAGCACTGTCTGACCTCTGACCTCCGACCCCGCTGGGAACATGGCGGTCTCTCTACGAGGCTTCACGAAGGCGTTGATCCGTTTATCTGCTTCAGTTATCCCTCAACCGCGACTCCGCCAGGTAATCAATACCACTCTGCTGTTCACATATACACTATACCCGCCACTCCGTTAATGTGGGATCAGCGCGGGCTGAGGTTTACATGCTGTGATATGAACTCCAGAGTCCTCTGCTGCAGCAACAGAACCTCTAACCTAGACCAGAACCTCTAACCTAGACCAGAACCTCTAACCTGGACCAGAACCTCTAACCTAGACCAGAACCTCTAACCTGGACCAGAACCTCTAACCTGGACCAGAACCTCTAACCTAGACCAGAACCTCTAACCTAGACCAGAACCTCTAACCTAGACCTGAACCTTTAACCTAGACCAGAACCTCTAACCTGGACCAGAACCTCTAACCTTGACCTGCATGAGAGAACTAACTCCTAGATACTAATAAACACTGATATAGTAAGTGGTTTTAAATAATAGTTTTAATAATAAACTGTTGTAGTAGAATAGTGTTGATGTTATAGTAGTGGTGTTGATGTTATAGTAGTAGTGTTGATGTTATAGTAATAGTGTTGATGTTATCGTAGTAGTTTGATGTTATAGTAGTAGTGTTGATGTTATAGTAGAATAAGTGTTGATGTCTATTGTCGTGTTGCGGTTCTCGTCGCCTCGTGTTGCTGTTCTCGTCGTCGTGTTCCTGTTCTCGTCGCCTCGTGTTGCTGTTCTCGTCCCTCGTGTTGCTGTTCTCGTCGCCTCGTGTTGCTGTTCTCGTCGTCGTGTTGCTGTTGTCGTCGTCGTGTTGCTGTTCTCGTCGCCTCGTGTTGCTGTTCTCGTCGTGTGTTGCTGTTCTCGTCGCCTCGTGTTGCTGTTCTCGTCGTGGTGTTGCTTTCTCGTCGTCGTGTTGCTGTTCTCGTCGCCTCGTGTTGTTCTCGTCGTCGTGTTGCTGTTCTCGTCGTCGTGTTGCTGTTCTCGTCGCCTCGTGTTTGCTGTTCTCGTCGCCTCGTGTTGCTGTTCTCGTCGTCGTGTTGCTGTTCTCGTCGCCTCGTGTTGCTGTTCTCGTCGTCGTGTTGCTGTTCTCGTCGCCTCGTGTTGCTGTTCTCGTCGCCTCGTGTTGCTGTTCTCGTCGTGGTGTTGCTGTTCTCGTCGTCGTGTTGCTGTTCTCGTCGCCTCGTGTTGCTGTTCTCGTCGCCTCGTGTTGCTGTTCTCGTCGTCGTGTTGCTGTTTCGTCGTCGTGTTGCTGTTCTCGTCGTGGTGTTGCTGTTCTCGTCGCCTCGTGTTGCTGTTCTCGTCGCCTCGTGTTGCTGTTCTCGTCGCCTCGGGTTGCTGTTCTCGTCGCCTCGTGTTGCTGTTCTCGTCGTGGTGTTGCTGTTCTCGTCGCCTCGTGTTGCTGTTCTCGTCGTGGTGTTGCTGTTCTCGTCGTCGTGTTGCTGTTCTCGTCCTCGTGTTTCTGTTCTCGTCGCCTCGTGTTGCTGTTCTCGTCGTCGTGTTGCTGTTCTCGTCGTCGTGTTGCTGTTTCGTCGCCTCGTGTTGCTGTTCTCGTCGTCGTTGCTGTTCTCGTCGTCGTGTTGCGGTTCTCGTCGCCTCGTGTTGCTGTTCTCGTCGTCGTGTTCCTGTTCTCGTCGCCTCGTGTTGCTGTTCTCGTCGCCTCGTGTTGCTGTTCTCGTCGCCTCGTGTTGCTGTTCTCGTCGTCGTGTTGCTGTTCTCGTCGTCGTGTTGCTGTTCTCGTCGCCTCGTGTTGCTGTTCTCGTCGTGGTGTTGCTGTTCTCGTCGCCTCGTGTTGCTGTTCTCGTCGTGGTGTTGCTGTTCTCGTCGTCGTGTTGCTGTTCTCGTCGCCTCGTGTTGTTCTCGTCGTCGTTTGCTGTTCTCGTCGTCGTGTTGCTGTTCTCGTCGCCTCGTGTTGCTGTTCTCGTCGCCTCGTGTTGCTGTTCTCGTCGTCGTGTTGCTGTTCTCGTCGCCTCGTGTTGCTGTTCTCGTCGCCTCGTTTGCTGTTCTCGTCGTCGTGTTGCGGTTCTCGTCGCCTCGTGTTGCTGTTCTCGTCGTCGTGTTCCTGTTCTCGTCGCCTCGTGCTGTTCTCGTCGCCTCGTGTTGCTGTTCTCGTCGCCTCGTGTTGCTGTTCTCGTCGTCGTGTTGCTGTTCTCGTCGTCGTGTTGCTGTTCTCGTCGCCTCGTGTTGCTGTTCTCGTCGTGGTGTTGCTGTTCTCGTCGCCTCGTGTTGCTGTTCTCGTCGTGGTGTTGCTGTTCTCGTCGTCGTGTTGCTGTTCTCGTCGCCTCGTGTTTTCTCGTCGTCGTGTTGCTGTTCTCGTCGTCGTGTTGCTGTTCTCGTCGCCTCGTGTTGCTGTTCTCGTCGCCTCGTGTTGCTGTTCTCGTCGTCGTGTTGCTGTTCTCGTCGCCTCGTGTTGCTGTTCTCGTCGTGTTGCTGTTCTCGTCGCCTCGTGTTGCTGTTCTCGTCGCCTCGTGTTGCTGTTCTCGTCGTGTGTTGCTGTTCTCGTCGTCGTGTTGCTGTTCTCGTCGCCTCGTGTTCTGTTCTCGTCGCCTCCTGTTGCTGTTCTCGTCGCCTCGTGTTGCTGTTCTCGTCGCCTCGTGTTGTTCTCGTCGTCGTGTTGCTGTTCTCGTCGCCTCGTGTTGCTGTTCTCGTCGTCGTGTTGCTCTTCTCGTCGTCGTGTTGCTGTTCTCGTCGCCTCGTGTTGCTGTTCTCGTCGTGGTTGCTGTTCTCGTCGCCTCGTGTTGCTGTTCTCGTCGTGGTGTTGCTGTTCTCGTCGTCGTGTTGCTGTTCTCGTCGTCGTGTTGCTGTTCTCGTCGCCTCGTGTTGCTGTTCTCGTCGCCTCGTGTTGCTGTTCTCGTCGCGTCGTGTTGCTGTTCTCGTCGCCTCGTGTTGCTGTTCTCGTCGCCTCGTGTTGTTCTCGTCGTCGTGTTGCTGTTCTCGTCGTCTGTTGCTGTTCTCGTCGCCTCTGTTGCTGTTCTCGTCGTCGTGTTGCTGTTCTCGTCGCCTCGTGTTGCTGTTCTCGTCGTGGTGTTGCTGTTCTCGTCGTGTGTTGCTGTTCTCGTCGTCGTGTTGCTGTTCTCGTCGCCTCGTGTTGCTGTTCTCGTCGTCGTGTTGCTGTTCTCGTCGCCTCGTGTTGCTGTTTCTCGTCGTGGTTTGCTGTTCTCGTCGTGGTGTTGCTGTTCTCGTCGTCGTGTTGCTGTTCTCGTCGTCGTGTTGCTGTTCTCGTCGTCGTGTTGCTGTTCTCGTCGCCTCGTGTTGCTGTTCTCGTCGCTCGTGTTTGCTGTTCTCGTCGTCGTGTTGGGTTCTCGTCGCCTCGTGTTGCTGTTCTCGTCGTCGTGTTCCTGTTCTCGTCGCCTCGTGTTGCTGTTCTCGTCGCCTCGTGTTGCTGTTCTCGTCGCCTCGTGTTGCTGTTCTCGTCGTCGTGTTGCTGTTCTCGTCGCCTCGTGTTGCTGTTCTCGTCGTGGTGTTGCTGTTCTCGTCGTGGTGTTGCTGTTCTCGTCGTCGTGTTGCTGTTCTCGTCGCCTCGTGTTGCTGTTCTCGTCGTCGTGTTGCTGTTCTCGTCGTCGTGTTGCTGTTCTCGTCGCCTCGTGTTGCTGTTCTCGTCGTGGTGTTGCTGTTCTCGTCGTGGTGTTGCTGTTCTCGTCGTCGTGTTGCTGTTCTCGTCGTCGTGTTGCTGTTCTCGTCGTCGTTTGCTGTTCTCGTCGCCTCGTGTGCTGTTCTCGTCGTCTTGTTGATGTTCTCGTCGTGGTGTTGATGTCAGGCT
>CM025840.1:32371260-32416250 GCA_014673565.1 Sebastes schlegelii
GATGGTTCATAACTCGGCCTACAGCAGGTTAACCACACGGCGTTATCTGGGAGCATCTCCACGGTGTCCTGTATCCTGCAGCAGGGAGCTCTCAGTGAATGGAAGCTTTGTTCAGGGTCGTCCCGGCGGGTCTGGTCCGGAGCCGGTCCGGAGCCGGTCCGGAGCCCTGAACCCTGCAGCAGCAGCTCCTCAGTCGTCCTCCACCTGCAGGGGAACATGTGGAGCAGCTTCTTCTTCTCTGTGCTATATCTGTGTAGCTTCAGAACAAAGTTACAAAAGAAGACTAAAAATCATGAAGCACAATATAATAACATCTAATGCAGATTGTGGTCAGACACATCAGCTAATACAGTTTTATTATTAATGGTTAATACATCTTTCATTCATTTATTTTTTAAGCCATTAATAAAGAAGATCTTTTTGGGTTGCCAGGTTGGGGGGAAAAAATCATCCTAAATCCATCAGGAAGAACCTTCTAATGAACCGTTTGACCTTTGACCCTCTGGAGAAACGCTGCAGAGGATGCTGCAGATTTTTTGGACTGTTGGATAATGATTATAATGATTTACTAACTTTTGTTAGCGTATTAGAAAGTGAGAAACCTGTGACTCTTTGTTAATCAAACAAACAGATAGCATGGAGCCCTGAATGCACACTGATAGTTAGTGACTAACTAAACATTTACATACAGATTTCATTTTAGTAAGGCCACTGCTGCTTCCACCGAGCAGGAACTACAATAAACCGTGACAGATTCTATTATATTTTAGTATCTCTGTTCGATCCTTCCCATCTTTCTTAAAGGATAAGCATTATTCTGTGTCTTACTGTCAGCAAAATCACATGGAAAGACCAAAACCTGCATACAAAACCCTTTCTGACTTCCTGTCTGTGGTTCCATCAGTTCCTATTAAACACCTCACAAATATAGTTTCCCGTGGGGTTCAGTAATTTCCTAAAACTGGTAACTGTAGTTTTTATGAAACAAAGCGCTCGGCCCATTCTCCATTTTAAAGTACTAGATTGGATTAAAGTAATGCGATTGTTTTAAGTTATCTTTAAACCATCTGGTTGTAATAAATAATTAACTTTCATTTGTACACGGATGACACTCTGATGTGTCCTAGTGTACAAAAATAACACGTGAGAAGGAGGAGAACGCCGAGACATGAAGCCGGCCAATCAGAAATGACCATGACCGTGATCCATGATCCATAACACAATATGCAGCTGGAGGAGCGAAACAAACATCTGGATCCTCTTCTGTTCCTTTAGAACATTCATGAATGAATGCTACTAAAGGTCAAGTTGGTGTTTTTCAATTTAGAGCATTGCCTTTACTAATACAATACTAATACTACTAATACAATACTAATAGTATTAATACATATTACCCTGAGAATTTGGACGTATTTGTAGGATTTTAATATTAAAGTTTCAAAGAAAATTGCAACGATAAACAACCTAAATCCTGATTTTGCTGACAGCCTCCACTGGGAAGATCTTCCCCTGATATACGACCAGCTGTCATCATGTGACTGAAGTTCCATTACTGCGGTCACATGATGACAAATGGTTACCATGGTAACTGAACATAAAGACTGTGAGATGTGACTGAAAGCTTCCTGGAAGAAATCTAGTAAGAGGACCTTGTGTTCAAACTGTTTTTTGTCAAACCAGTACGACTGCGGTTCAGAGGGTAGAGCGGCGGTTTGATTCCCCGGCTCCTCTGGTCCGCATGTCAACGTGTCCTTGAGCAAAATACTGAACCCCAAAATGCTCCTGAAGGCTGAACCATCGGTGTACATTTGCCCTGCTTTAATATGACTTCATGATTTATATTCCATGTGTTATTGTTTTATCATATTTTATCTCTTTGTGATTTTATTGTATTCCTGTTTTATTCCTCCGTAAAGCTCTTTTCTCTGCTGCATTCCTCTAGTAAAAAGCTCAAGTGCTAAATAAATACTGTTTTTATATTCCATGTGTTATTGTTTTATCTCTTTTTGATTTAATAGTATTCCTGTTTTACATGACTTAATGATTTTATATTTCATGTGTTATTGTTTTATCATATTTTATCTCTTTTTGATTTAATTGTATTCCTGTTTTATTCCTCCGTAAAGCTCTTTTCTCTGCTGCATTCCTCTAGTAAAAAGCTCAAGTGCTAAATAAATACTGTTTTTATATTTCATGTGTTATTGTTTTATCATATTTTATCTCTTTTTGATTTAATTGTATTCCTGTTTTATTCCTCCGTAAGCTCTTTTCTCTGCTGCATTCCTCTAGTAAAAAGCTCAAGTGCTAAATAAATACTGTTTTTATATTTCATGTGTTATTGTTTTATCATATTTTATCTCTTTTTGATTTAATTGTATTCCTGTTTTATATGACTTAATGATTTTATATTTAATGTGTTATTGTTTTATCATATTTAATCTCTTTGTGATTTAATTGTATTCCTGTTTTATTCCTCTGTGAAGTTTGTTTTTCTCTGCTGCATTCCTCTAGTAAAAAGCTTAAGTGCTAAATAAACACTGTATTTGGATGATGTTGGCTCGTAACCAGGATGTGGGAGCAGCTCAGTGCTGAGGTGTCCTTAACCCTCCGCTCTCTCTGCCGTGTGTTTCCGTCACCGTGTGTTGTCACAGCACCTCGGTCAATATTTGATCTACAGGGCCGGGTTAAAGGGCCGCTCCTATCACCGTTTCACATTCACCAGCTGCACTCAGCCCCGCCCTGAGAACACGGATCTGACGCCGGCTCTCTCCACACGCACACGCACACACCGCTATTGGCCGGCCTGCTCGAATAGGATGCAACTTCCTGGTTTAAAGAGCAGCACAATGCAGCGGCTCACGAACACCTGAAGTCACCTCAGATAAAGCTGAGAAAGACTAACACACTAAACACACCTATTCACTGCTTCACCTCACATCACTTTCACTCACTTCTTTCTGCTTCTGTGACACGGCAAAGATCGACTCCTTTGTGCACAACAGAAAGAAAAAAGAATCAGTGTTGAGACGATTGATCCGGGAGGTATAAGAGGATTCTTTATATGAGATGAATTCACTTTTTTTCAGTGAGTGGACTCCTCTGATCTCACACTAAACCTCTCCAAACCCACACTGACTAAATCCTTTAAGGCCACTGGCGCTCCGGTGGGCCTCAGAGAGCCACCTAGTGGGCCGAGAAGGTGCTGCTAAATGGTTAGATTAACCGCTATTCTGTATTTCAAAGGTTATTGCGGCCTCACTTTTAAAGCTAGAGTAAAGATACTGGCATCATATGAAACTATAAAAACCTGATGAATCCGTCGGTACCAACCATGTCATGCTTCTTTTTTTTTTAAGTATGTAAACGGTCTGAAAAAAAATTCTGAAAAAAGTCCGAAAATTGTCAAAATGTTAAAAAAAAGAAATAATTTAAAACATTTAAGAAAAATTCCTTAATATGTCTGAAAATCTCAGAAAAAAATCCGAAAATAGTCCAAAAAAATCCTGAAAAAAAGGCAGAAAAATGTCCAAAGAAAATTTAATTAAAAAAAATAAATAAAGTCTGTAAAATGTCTAAAGAAATTTCCGAAAAATTGGCAAAATGTAAAAAAAAAATAAAAAGATTAAAAAAAAAATCTGAAAAATCTCCAAAAAAAGGTTAAAAAGGTTTGAAAAATGTCCAAAAGAAAGGCAGAAGAAAAGTAAGATACTGGTGTTATTTGAAACTATAAACCTGATGAATCCGTCCGGTACCAACCAGGTCAGACTAGCTTGTCATGAAGGAGGTTAAATAACGCTCCAAACTTAGATTTTTGATGAGGAAAAACTGTCATGGCCATTTTCAAAGGGGTCCCTTGACCTCTGACCTCCAGATATGTGAATGTTAAAGGGTTCTATGGGTACCCACGAGTCTCCCCTTTACAGACATGTGTGTCACAGATGCAGTCACACAAAATCAAGCAATTTTGAAGTCAGTCAAAGTGTGTGGTGAGGAAATATATAACCCTGAATACTTTGGATTCATAACAGCAGGCAGTGATGGGTGAGGGGAAGCTGAATATCTATGTGGGTCATTACACCTGACTGTGGCATAATAACACATATTTTACAGCTCATTTATTTTGGATGGTGGTCCTCAGAAGTGTTTTAACAATTGGAAGTGTGCCTCGATTTACAAAAGGTTGAGAATCCCTGCTTTAAGGTGCACTGACAACCTGCTCTATGAAATATATCACACCTTTTTGGGCATTTAATTTCCTCTACATAGTCCCTATACTGTCTCATATTTAGAGGTAAATATCAACAGTATGTTGTTGCAGAGAAGAAACCCAGAATAAGAGATGCGAGCAGCTCTGTGAGGCAGGAAGTAGAAACATCCTGATGCTATGAATGTTCATCATGAGGCTGATGGGAATGTTGATCGTTCTGCAGGTATTTGGTCATGAAGCATAAAGTATTGGACACGTTGACATGATGAAAAGTCAGAGGATCACCAGAGTTACTGCAGTTCATCCCGAGAGGAACATGAATGATGAATCACATATTTAATAACAGCTCATTCAGGAGCTGACGTGAAGTCCCTCCTTCATGTTTGAACAGCGAGGATCAGCCTCCGCCTGCTGGAGCTCGTTCTTTAGTACGATCAGAACCAGCACGTCATTACAACAAAGACATCTCTGCTCTGTGTCTGTACATGATCGTTGATATGATATATACTGTATATGATATAATAAAATATTTTGAATCGCATCATTACAGACATTCACAGCACATTGTGCTTTTAGTCTAAATGGGATTTTTTTTTTGTACTTTGGGTACAAACTGAACACATCCGATGTTACAGTCCTGCACTAACAACTCCATTAGTAAATAATCTGTCTTCCAGTTTTTGTAGAGCTTACACTGTGTTGATTCAACTCAGTGCAGTTTGTCCTTTATATTTATATTGTATTACCTCCTTCAAGGCCAACCTCTGTCTGTCTAAAATAAATAGAAATGATATGCATAATGAAATGAAACGGCCATTATGAGGCAAACTCTATGTAAAAGAAAGAGCTGACAGCAGCAGCTGAAATGCAGCTGCTGTTAACACCCGACGTGTGAATCACGCCGCCACGCAATGCAGCCGCCAGCGTGATGCAGCCGCCACGCATAGCAACTGCCACGCAATGCAGCCGCCACGCATAGCAGTCGCCAATGCAACGCAGCCGCAATGCATAGCAGCCGCCAGCGCCACGCAGCCGCCACGCCCTCCTGACGTTCCCAGTGTGGACGAAGCCTCAGACAGATGTTTATGATGCATTGCATGTTGTAAAGGTGTTTTCCATTTCAACCAAACTGCTGGTTGTTCTCAGCCGTCCCCGTTTCAAAGGAAACACAGCTCCTTTATGTTTGGACATTTATTCAATACACTGTGTACAAAAGAATTCAACAGAATATAGTATGACTGTGTATGAAGGTGTGTTCTGTATTCATACAAAGACATGAATACAACCATTTCATACTGACAAAAAACTGAACCCATCATAAAAAAAGGGGCCGACATTCTCCAGATCGCGTCAAAAGAAAAGAAAAAACATGGAGGGAGCAACAAAAGAAACATTTTACATTCTACCGTCCCACAAGAGACACAAAGGGTCATTGTTTTCACAGAAAACACTGAATGGAGCGGAACCCAGAGCCGGCGCCGTAACACTGACTAGAGAAACCTCTGCTGGCGGAGGACGCAGGCAGCCGCTCGGAGGTTGAGACAGGACCATGGCCACGCACGCACGCACGCACGCACGCACGCACGCACGCACGCACGCACGCACGCACGCACGCACGCACGCACGCACGCACGCACGCACACACACACACACACACACACACACACACACACACACACACACACACACACACACACACACACACACACACACACACACACACACACACACACACACACACACACACACACACACACACACACAGTCTATGAGCTGCAGACCGGGGGAAAGCGTACGTATGATAACACACAATGCTGTTGATTCTTCATAACGTGCTCACATTCAGTAGCAGCTGCTGGGAGGAGCTCACCAGGTCAGCGGAGTTCATTCTGAAGGTTTCCTCAGGATCAGGGTGAAATAAAGCAGTTTAAATACTATGCAGTTCTTCTTCAGGCCCAGTTTGAGTAATAAATCGTAGCTGTGGCTAAACTCTGTTGGCCTTTCTCTTGATAAAGTGCTTCCTAAATGTTTGTGTCACAGTTCATGACTCGTCCGTTCAGACCTGAGCCGTGATGAGCCAAACTAAAGGGAATATGAGAGCGATATCACATGTAGGTACAACGGTACAACAGCCACAATAAGAAGGGAATTCAGTCGTGTGGAGAAGCTTTCTGCCGAGTGGGAGACTTCCATCTGGTCGACGGCGTTGATGGCGTGGAAAGTGACGGAGCGGAGGGGCAGCTAGCTGCAGCAACTCAGACATAGTGGTCAAGTGTGGCGGCTTGTTTCAGTCTCACTGTTAAAATGATCCCAATAAAAACACACAGTCCCATGACAGCCTTCAGCCTCCTCTCCCGTTAGCTCTCTCTCTCTCTCAGGTGAGGCTCTGCTTCAGTCAGTCACCTGTACGATGACGTCACCGTCACTCTCTGCTCTCTGTGCTCGTGTCTGGAACAGTTCAGTGGTTCGATCACAGAGAAGGGCTCCTCCTGCAGAGGGGCCGAGGCTGGCGGCAGCAGTCTGCTAGTGTCCGTGCTGCGGGTGCTGGTTGTGTTGGTTGTTAGCGGGGTGGTTGGGGGGCAGCGGCGGTCCGTTCACACCGGGGTGGTAGAAAGCACAGTTGCTCTCGTACCGGCAGCTTCCCTTCATCATGAAGTGACGACACACGGGCCTCTTGGACATGTCTGACAGGAGGAGACACGACAGCGTTACAATCACATCACACAACTAGAGTTACACATAAATTAGGGGTGTAACGATTCATCTACTACATCGATTTATATTCCTACAATCCAACTACATGGATAGGTACTCGGCTAGTTGTCCTTCACGGGAGACGTATATCGATATAAAATGGATTGTGTGGATACCGAGGATTTGCACTTTGTATTTAAGGACGACAGACGTTACATCAAAGTGTTTTATAGCACTTTTATTAGTAAAGAAATGTTAAACGTTACTCCGGTTCACTCTCCAGACATGCGCCAGCTCGCCAGCTCTGCCCTCTGCAGCTCTAGCACGCATCCATGGCGTGCACGCAGACGAACGGAGCACTGGACTCCTCGCTCTCTCACCTAGTAACGGCGTGGAGGGAGACGGGCAGCGGTCTGCATGAGCTGCAGTGCAGAGAAGCCGGTCGGCAGAGTTTCAGGTGCTATCAGACCACTTGACGAGGGCGTCTTCACCCTACAGGAGCTTTCCACGTGCGCTGTCGTGTTTTTAATTCAGAGAAAATGACTTTCCTTTCCCCGTCATGATATCTACGTGCACGCAGCATCAGCCTCACGTCTCCAGCCGGAGAGCAGACGGACCGCGGGGCAGATTATCACGATGGGAGGAAAGTAAAAAACAGAAATGACCCCTAACCCCGTGGTTAATATCTGAGAATACAGGACAACTAGAACTCCCCCGATCCCCCCGTCCCACATACCATTCATGTTGTTGTGTCCTCCTCTGGGCCCCCCTCGTCCTCTGCCCCTGAAGCCCGGCTCTCCTCCTCCTCCTCCTCGGCCCCGTCCTCCTCGGTGGAAGTGGCCCCCCCTGTGAGGTCCTCCTCTCATGGACTCGTCTCCCCAGTAGTTGCCGTTGTCTCCTCGGCCCTGGCCTGGCGGCGGCCCCATCATGCGCGGGCCTCCGCCGGCGTTAAATGGTGGGCCGTGGTTGTGAGGGGGTGGAGGGTGGTTGAAGCGAGGACCGCCGGGCGGGTTGTTGGGCGGGTAGCCGCCGTTCATGGGCATCTGCATGTGCATGTTCATGTTGTTCATGCCCGGACCGTGACCCAGCAGACCCGGGTTGACTAGACGGGAAGAAGAACAGGTTCAATAACGATGAGGACAACAACAGGCGGACATCGAGCTGTGACAGCGGGACGACAGACCTAGTTCAACGATGAAATAATAGGTTTACCTGGTGGAGGTCCACCCTGGTTCTGGTTCTGGTTCTGCTGCAGGGAGCCCAGTAGCTGTTTAATCTTGTCTGAGAAGTTGGGCTGCTTGATCAGTTCTTCAGTCGACTGGTTCCCAGAAGCCCCCTGATGACAGACAGACAGACGTTAGCTACAGACTACGACTACCAACAGACAGAGAAACTACCGCCTCCTCCAGCCAGCAGAGGAACACCTCACATCCATGTCTGTATGAGAAGCAGCGCCTCCTGCTGACTAGACTCTATATTCACCATGATGGATGAGAGCAGCTCCTGGACGTTGACGGTGGGAGCCACGGGGTTGCTGACGGTGCTCGTGGCCTGCGGGCTGCGAGAGCTGCTGCTCAGGTTGCCCATGAGGTTGGCCAGGACGGGGGGCAGCTTGGAGCTCTCGTTCGGGCCCAAGGCAGAGCCCGGCTGTGACGTGGTGTCCATGGACTCGGGGTAGCCGTCATCCAGCATGTTGGAGTCCTGCTGTGAACGACAGACAGTCATCTTAGCATGGTATCTCACACACACACACATGAATGTGTTTAATAAGAGAAAGAGAATGAGAGTGTGTGTGAGTGTTTTGGGAGTACTAACCTCATCCAGAGGGATGAGACGGGGGGGCATGGGTTCATAAGGCTCTGGGTCGGGTTCATGGGGACAGTCGGGCACACTAGAGATGAGAAAAGAAGGTAAATCATGAACATACATGGCAGGTCCTCAGCCTCACTCCTCAGGGTGAAACTCGATGTAGTAGAAACATAGAAAGGCTCAACGGTTCAACAACTTGCAGAGAGACATAGACCGATGCAGCAGTCTGACGTCCTACCTCTCTTTGCTGAGGAAGATCTCCTGCAGGATGCCCATCTCACGGTCTCTCTGGGTCAGTTTCTCCGTGCTGTTGGCCCCGTTGATGACCAGGCTGCCGGTCAGCGTCAGGGGCCTCGGGGGCGTCCAGGGGACCCTCTCCTCCATGGTGTCGTGGGAGAGCCGACGAGACATCTCAAACGTCTGCCGGTCCATCATCAGCTCTCGTTTGGCGGCCTCACCAAAGTCCTTAATCTTGTTGACGTTGACTGTTAACGAAGTGTAATAATATCAATAACTCAGATTCATATCAGACGCTGTGTTGGAAGAGTGAAGTCGTAGGATGCGTTCAGACGGCCTTACCTCTCTCCGTCTCATCCAGATCAAAGTAGTAGTAGTGTTTGAGCTGCTCCTCCTCGGCCCAGTGGACCGTCTTCTTCTTCTTGCCCTTCTTGGTCAAACTCTCTTCTTCCCGTGGTTCTGCCAGAGCGTTCGGCTTCTCACCTACACAACAACAAGAGAGTACGTTAGGAGATGAGATGAGATGACAGAATGTCATCAAGAACCATGTCCGTGAGTTAGTGAGGACCTCACCGTTGTCAGAGACCTCCGCCTCCTCAGAGGGAACGGGGGTGCCGGGCCGCTCCGGCTCCAGGTTCTCATCAGCAGGAATGATAGAAGCAGCACACTCTGGAGATGATGGTTTAGCAGGAGATGTAGAATACACGGCGGGTTTGCTGTCAAACGGATTAGCCTGAGGACAAAGGGGGATGAAAGTTTGGGATTATAGTTCATGTGTAAAAAGATAAAGGTGCTGAGAGCTTAAAGGTAATCATTCTTAGACAGTCTTGCACGATGCCGACGGTTCTGATTCAGCGGTTTCCTCAATTATTTACAACATGACCTCTACACCCAGCTGTGCAGGAGGAAGGCCTACAGGATGATTATAGACCCCGACCACAAGCTGCGCTGCCTGCTGCCATCTGACGGTCCAGCACAACCAGGTTCAAGGAGAGCTTCATCCCGCAGGCACTGTTTTATGTACTTTAGTTTATGTTACTTTTACTTGTGTAATTTCCCCTTGTTGAAGCAACCTGAGGCCGGCGGCTTTGCTTTGCTGGAATTAACAAATAAAGAATGTTGAACCTTGAACATCTGAGACTGGAAATGATTACCAGCTCCATCATGTTCGGTTAACATTTAACATTTAACAGAGCAGAATCACATTTATTCATTCTGAGGACTTTGAAAAAAAAAAAAAAAAAAAAAAAAAATGTGAAATATTGTACGTACTGATGTACCAGGTGAAGATGAGGTGAGCTCAGTGCGTACCTTGTTGGAGGTGGGGGAGACGGCCTTAGCGCTAGATGGAGAACTACCACTAGATTTCTTCTTCTTGATCTTGATGCCGGGCACCGGGGCCGAGTTCAGAGCTTCGAGGAACCCCGTACACTCTATCGCTGCAGCGAGGACACAAGAAAGCCGTGAACACCACACATCACTATCATCTCTCTATAACATGCAGCTCCAATGAGTGATCTTCAGTTCGTTTAAACCTACGTTGTGCTGGAATGATCTTGACTTTGATCTCTTTGGCGGAGTTAGAGGGCATGTTTAGAGGTTTGTATTTCTTCTCCAGGGGCGGAGCGTCTGAGGGACCGGAGCTGTTGAGGGACCAGAAAAAAAGACATGTAAGTCCTGTTGTCAGCCAACGGAGGGCAGCAGTGAGCCAGCTGCATGAATACACAAGGAGACAGAGAGGGTCCAGTACCTCGGCCTCTTGAGGACTGGAGGCTTGATGTTGTACTTGTCTCCCAGCTGTGGGGCGGTGGTTATCTTCTTAGTGGGGGGCAGGTTGGGGGTGTCTATCTCCAGTCCTACACAACAACAACAACACAAGATGATTATTTCATTCTTCAAAACAGAACACTCAGAGCCGACTGCATCACTGCTCATCATGTTACCTATAGAGCGGATCTTTGCGTGGCTCGGTGCGTGAGCTTTCGGTTTCTCCTTCTTCTTCTCCTCCTCTACAATCTTCTCCTTCACCTCCCGCACCGGCACCTTGCCCTCCTCTTTCTTCTTCTTCTTATCTAGAAGATAATAAAGACAGAGTGTGTTACTACGGGTGGCAGGTAGTAGGAGCTGTTATCAAACACAGATGGACTGATCGGTCCGTACCAGCAGGAGAGTTGTTGGCATTGCTGGAGACACTCTGGGAGCGGATCGTAGCCATCCAGCCTTCTACGAGCACGGACGCCAACTTCCTCAGCTCTAAAAGGAAAACACAAGTATATTAGTGCGTTACACACTACTGATATCTATCTATCTATATATATCTGAGTTTTGATGTCCAAGCGGACTGACCTTCGGTGTCTGCAGTCTTGCTGAGCTGCTTCACCAGCTTGGCCGTGTTGTTCTGGGAGGAGATAAAGACAGAAGCAGCAGGTTAGATGCTAAAGTCGGCCGTACGGCGTACCGCAGGAATGTGCTGGTGGACGGACTGAAAGACAGTACCTGTTTGAGGTGGTCCACTTTGAGAGGCAGCTTCTGTAGCGTGAGCAGGATGAGCTGCAGCAGGGGGCTGTTGTTGGTGGTTTTGGAGTAGGTGAGCCAGGAGTTGAGCATCCTGTAGCCACCGACTCTGATGAACCTGGAAGTGGGTATTTATATTCAGTTTGTAGGATACATTCAGAGTACTCAGTAGTAATGTTCTCAAAGAGGGCTGCATTAGAAACAGACAGCTGGAAGGTGATGTACTATTATATTCTATTAATGGAAACAGTGCATGACTTCATCAGATCATCATGTGAGACTGTGTTAAAAGAACAAACAGAACTGTAACTGGATGCTGACTCAAGAAACATGTACGTAGAGATGTGCTACGGTTCTAGTCCTAATTATAAGGTTTGTTTATGCACTTAACTGTGTACCTTTGATGGAATATTTTCTTACTCTTATCCATCTCCCTGTGTTAATATTAATCAATAACAAGACTACAAGTTTACAAAGTAGAAGTCCGGCCTACCTGTTGAGAACGTCGTGGGATTTGGTCTGCAGCAGGATGTTCAGGTACATACATCTACTGACCATCTTAGTGGAAGCTTTCATCAGGCTGCGTTGGAAGAGAGGAGCAACGTTGTTATAAGATAAGAGTCAACATTCAGCTGATAAGTTAAAGGTTCAACAGTTGAAATGTGTCACGTCATGCGTTCCAGTTCTCACCTGAACACCTTGGGGACTCCCTCCAGGCTGCGCAGCTCTCCGTCCTTCCCCAGCAGAGCCTCCACACCCTTCAGGATCTCTCTGGGGTCCACCGGTCCCCCCGCCATGTCTGAAACACACAGTGAAGACACACGGGACGCTTATCATTTCTGCTATGTACATGGGAAACATTTTGCTTTGGAAAAAGGTGTTAAAGTGTTTTAGTGGGGGGGGTTGGGGGATTTGTTTGCCTGCCAGATAAAGGAGCTCCACGTAACAGAATTCCACCAAAACAACAACTCCAGTCTGTTTGTTCCAACAACGTCCCATGGACTCAAAAACCACTTCACATCAAACACACCAACATCTAAAACCAACGAGGTCTCAGCAGAGTCCGACTCCCCTCACCACTAAACTCCACTCTGAATCACCTCTCGTCTGTGATCCAGTGGTCCACAACACCAACCTGTTTGTATCAAGGACATTCCATCAACATCAAGGTCACAACACCATCAGGGAGCCGGCCAACAAGGTCTCCTCACATCTGGTGATCTACTCATTCTATCCTATCCAGCACATCATTTGAATATCAGGCTCAGAGAGAACAAGTAACACGATCTAGACTGACGATCTGGACGACACGGTCACATTCAAATTACTAGACACAGGCAGCGGGGATGTCTTCCTGCCACACAGCACGGCGCTGCCCTGACAGTCAAACAACCACCAGGCATGACGACTCAGAGTGCTGCCTCGCACTGGAGGAGACGGTTGGAGTGATTCACACCAGCTGAAAGGATGCTGCAACGTCTTCCTCGGGGTCTCCAGAGTGTCTCCTCTCTGGGACGTTGGACTTGCAGGACGGACATACAGACACTGATAGAAGGTTCATTTGTGAGTGTGAGGCGACACCGTTTATTTAACAGGCAGCATCAACGCAGAGAACAAAACTGCATGTTATTACCTGACCACACATTCAAAAGAAATCTATTTTATCTCTAACATTTTACTAATTTAATATTTTCCCTAATCATATCAACTATGAATATGTATTCAATTTATTTTTACAAATATGTATTATATTGATTTATGTATCAAACACAAAACAAGGTGAAAGGTCAAAGTTTTGTTGGAATAAAAAAATACCCAAAGAGATGAATGTGTTTGAAAGAAATGTTACTGGTAATGATTTATCAACTCTTTAATGCCACACGTCTATCACAATCATTCACAGGAGGACGGTAACAGAAACATCAACACTACCTTGTAAAAGAAAACCTGGTTCACTAATTCATGTTGGTATCTGATGAAGTGATGGATGGTTAAGAATTCAGATTAATAAGCACCCAAAAAAAGAAAAGTAAATAATGACTGAAGGTAACTGTATGAAGTATGAGATGCTTGAAAACTGTAGTTAGTGTGTTAAATCCTCCGGGCACTAGCTGCCTCCTACATGTCGGTTTATATCTACACACTGGCACCGTACCGTCTGTTATAAGAGAGAAATGCATTACACATAAATATAACGGTTAGTGCAACATCACATGATGATGGTTTAAACATTAATCTGACTGCAAAACAAACTCATGAATGAAAGATGTTTCATAACTTCAATAGTTAACTCTTTACAGCCGACACCGAGTCGACCGGCTTTTATTAATGTCTTCATAATAAAAGACATGAATGGATAACTTCCAACTGGTTCATGATATATATATATATTATATAACTGTTTGGGGGAGCATGCACATTATTATTATTAATCCCATGTTTATGCATTTCATAATGAAACTCAACCGGTGTACAGAAGCTGCTATTCACTGTTGAGACATGATGATGTGAGGAATCAGTTAGGTCTTACCCGTATAACTGTAGTAGGAGAAGTTTTATAAAGTCTCAGACCTCCACAACACTGCACAATAACTCACGTCCTGTAAACGTCACAGTAGTTACACATAAACACAGTCAGAGTCAGAGTTAAAGAAACAAACAGTCAGAGTCACTGTTAAATATAAACACAGTCACAGTCAGAGTTAAAGAAACACAGAGTCAGTGTTAAATGTTAAATAAACATAAACACATAGTCAGTGTTAAATGTTAAATAAACAAACACAGTCAGAGTTAAATAAATATAAACACAGTCAGAGCCAGAGTTAAAGAAACACAGAGTCGGTGTTAAATGTTAAATAAACAAACACAGAGTCAGTGTTCAATGTTAAATAAACATAAACAGAGTCAGTGTTAAATGTTAAATAAACAAACAGAGTCAGTGTTAAATAAACACAGAGTCAGAGTTAAATATAAACACACAGTCAGAGTCAGTGTTAAATAAACATAAACACAGAGTCAGTGTTAATGTTAAATAAAGGGCTGGTCCAGTGGAGGAAACAACATGATCTGTGTCATTCTGGGGTGTTATTTACATTTATCACTGGAACATTATGGAGATAACTACCCGGCTGTTCTCATCTGACCACGCCTGCTATAATAATATAACTATAGTATAAGTACTAATGGTTGCTCAACAACAGACTCTACTATGGCAACAGCCTGAATGGACCTCCTCCTCGGTTATATAAGAGCAGCAGACTATTAGCGGCTCTACCGGCTGTAACGGCCAGCTGGCCCCGAGAGGAGAGGCCTGATGCTGGGGAGGAGGAGGAGCTGCTGGAAGAGCCCTTCCTCCCTCCCTCCCTCCTCCGGTAACCATGGAGAGCCCTCCCCTCCAGCAGCTCCCTCCCTCTGTTAACCCCTTCAACGACGGACAACGAAACCAGAACAATGGCTACTCTCCCAGCAGCTCGAGAGGAAAACAGAGTCGACGAGCAGCACACACGATAATACCTCTCTACCGAGCCGAGCCGGACCGGACCGGACCGAGTAACTGAGTGCGAAGTCAGTCACACAAAGCGAAGACACCATTTTGTGCCCTTTAAGTTTAGTAAAAAGTCCCAAATGCCGCTCCTAGAACCCGGATAGAACCCGGTTAGAACCCCTAGATCACGGCTATCCGCCCGCAGCCGATCCACCGAGAGCCCGGCTATCAGCCCGGAGCAGCCGCTCCGCCAGGTCGAACCGGTCGGTCCGGACCGTTAGAGCTTCATCCTGCAGTCTTTATCCACAGACTGCCGAGAAACGTGAAGTCTGAAGCCGCTGTGCTTTAATTACCGACATACCAACACACACAGACAGACAGCTGCACAGAACATCTCATCCTCATCCTCACAACTAACGCAATCTTTATGTACAGATTGCGGCTCTGGTTCTGGTTCCGTGGAGCTACCAAACAAACCTGGCAGGCAAAAAGAGTCCGGCTTCCTGAGCTTTCATTATCATCCTGAGCTTCCTCTCTACGGCGGCAATCTTTATGAATAGATTGCTTATGGTTATAGTAGTTATAATATAGTTATTTAACGGGTTTACTGGCTATGTTTAGATTCATTAGTCGTCCATTCCGTCTCACACACAAAGAAACGGAGCCTGGTCCGTCAGCTTTCCTGTGTGAGCTCATACTAGTATATATAGTATATATATAGTATATATAGTTATGTTATATCATATTATTATATTTAGGTTCTACAGTACAATACACTGAGCTAACAGCTACCGCTAGCTAGCTGCTAGCCTGGACGAGCAGCTTCACTGACTCATCTCGAGTTAACTTTAAAACACTTACTAGAAACCCTAAATGTCCTCTACTATGTCCTCTCTAGGTCCTCAGCTCTCCGGGTCATTAGAGTTGTGCTTTTCAGGCACTTATATCTCTTATGTCATCACGTTTATCTCGTCAACCTTCATGGTTTTAATAGATATAGTTCTGATGGGGGGCTGAAAGCTAGCCTTTCCTTCAGGAACCAACTGGAGGAAAAAGAGTAATCAAATGTCCATTACTTGAAGAAAAAATATGAATGTGAGCTGAGTTGGTCAAAGTCCTCGACGGAGCAGTTCTTCAGCAGAGAGAGCTCATAACCTGGAAAACACACAAAGAAAACAGGTTTAATGTCGACTCTGCCCAGCGGCGTCCTCCTCAGGCTATAAAACAGTCCTCTGATGGTTGTTGAACTCATTCAGGAGGAAATCCGGGTAAAATGTTTAAAGGAGAAGGCTCGCTGTCTGTCTGACTTCACTTACCTCTGACACAATCCACGAATGAGCTCCCGGAGGCGGGACTGGGGTTTTATACTCAGTGACGCTTTTGACGTCACCGGTGACGTTTTTCTCCGTTTTCGCTGAAGTAAAATGGCGGGTAGCCGACCTCTCCCTGCTCAGTGAAGGACGTAATGGCGTCCCAAGCACTGTCGACGCTGTTATCGACAATTACTCCTTAAATATACTCTGAAAGTATGATGTCTTTACACCATTCAGCAGATACTGAAGCACACCAACATATTCAGATGCCTTAGCTGGGTTTTAGGTGTTATTTTATATATAAATTTAGTTAATAATATTTCTTCAAAATGGCGGCTGGTTTTCCTGGCTGTCGTCACCATGGAGACAGGAAGAGACCGCGCGAGCCAGGCGGCGATAACCAGCATTTAAATAATAATAATAATAATAATAATAATAATAATCTACACACAACAGACTCAAATTAAAATGACAGAATGTGAAGTTACACACAATAAAACGGTATTATTAATTATATATATATTTGTTTTGTTTTTTATTTCTAAATGTCAGTATCCATAGTAACAGCAGAAAACATTAAAACATTTACATACAAAAAAAGCATAGCGAAAACATAAACAAAGAGCTGTGACAAACATAAAACGACAGAAATGAAACAAAACCAACATACAATAAAAAACACAATAAAAATAATAAATAAATAGATAATAATAATAAAAAGACCACGCGAGAGTATGACAATAATTTCACTTGAAATCTTTAAAGATATTTCATACATTCATTTTTTCATTGCTTCATTTGCTTCATTGCTGTTTTGTGAGGAAGAAATTGTTGACAGATATAATTCAATTTCTTTCATTAATAATAAGAAATTATAGGCTTTTTTTTGGTGAATTTACACTTTGTGAATGTGGAACTTCACGAGAATTAAAATGAAATTAATAAGAAAAAAATGCATTACTGTCTTTGTCACTGTAACCATAGCAACCGAATATAATATTTCTATAGTACAGTGCAAAATCTGAGTATAAAATTATTGACATCTTTCCACAATTCACATGTAATTTACAGGAGCAGAATAAATGAGAGCGAGTTTCAGGATGTGATTCACAGAAGAAACAATTTACATCTATATATCACTCTTTATTATTATTCTGTTTAGATATAAAGTGTAACACCGGATGTAGAAACACTGTCTTGCCCCTACGGATTAGAAGAATAAAATGAATGCTGGCATACTGGGTTAATCTTCAGGGGCATTATGAAACTCACCCTACCAAAAGTGTTTTGACAGACTGCTGGGAACATAATGAAACAAACTTCATAAGCTTTGGGTGGGTAGGTGATGCAAAGGCAGAAAACTAATTAATGAAATATTTCTCATTATGTATCGGATGGAAATAAAAGGCACAGGTACACGATTCATATGGGTTCCTGCTCATGTTGGTGTGGAGGGAAATGAGCAGGTAGACATTCTGGCCAAACAAACACTAAGAATTAAGAATATAGAATTACAAATTCCATTAAGTAAAGCTGAGGCTAAACCATTCATCAAGAACTATGCACAAAAAGTATGGCAGGAGTACTGGGATGAGCAGGCAACTGGAAGGCATATGTACAATATACAGAAACATGTTGGAGCAGGGAGAAAGGTGGACTGGAAAAGAAGGGAAGAAGATATCATCACTCGACTAAGAATCGGATATACAGGTCTTAATCAAACATTATATCGAATAGGCAAGCACCCAACTGGGAAATGTGCACACTGTAACCAGCCAGAAACTGTTGAACACGTACTGATACACTGCAGTAATTACACTATCCAGAGGAATCACCTTTTTCAGACACTAAGGAAGCAAAACATCAGGACTTTTCAGTGTCAGGTCTATTGGGGAATAAAGCAGATAATATATACAGTGAAATTATTCAGTTTTTGAGGAAAACTGATTTAGTTAAAAGAATATAGAGTTTTCATTATCATTTTTTTTTTTTTTTTAGTTCTATTTTGTTTCTGCACAATCTCCTGTTCCACACTCCAGTCCAGATGGAGGCGGTAATGCACCTCTAAGAAGAAGAAGAAGAAGAAGAAGAAGAAGAAGAAGAAGAAGAAGAAGCACTGTCTGACCTCTGACCTCCGACCCCGCTGGGAACATGGCGGTCTCTCTACGAGGCTTCACGAAGGCGTTGATCCGTTTATCTGCTTCAGTTATCCCTCAACCGCGACTCCGCCAGGTAATCAATACCACTCTGCTGTTCACATATACACTATACCCGCCACCCCGTTAATGTGGGATCAGCGCGGGCTGAGGTTTACATGCTGTGATATGAACTCCAGAGTCCTCTGCTGCAGCAACAGAACCTCTAACCTGGACCAGAACCTCTAACCTGGACCAGAACCTCTAACCTGGACCAGAACCTCTAACCTAGACCAGAACCTCTAACCTAGACCAGAACCTCTAACCTAGACCTGAACCTCTAACCTAGACCAGAACCTCTAACCTAGACCTGAACCTTTAACCTAGACCAGAACCTCTAACCTAGACCAGAACCTCTAACCTAGACCAGAACCTCTAACCTAGACCTGAACCTCTAACCTAGACCAGAACCTCTAACCTAGACCTGAACCTTTAACCTAGACCAGAACCTCTAACCTAGACCAGAACCTCTAACCTAGACCAGAACCTCTAACCTAGACCTGAACCTTTAACCTAGACCAGAACCTCTAACCTGGACCAGAACCTCTAACCTGGACCTGAACCTCTAACCTTGACCTGCATGAGAGAACTAACTCCTAGATACTAATAAACACTGATATAGTAGTGGTTTTAATAATAGTTTTAATAATAAACTGTTGTAGTAGAATAGTGTTGATGTTATAGTAGTAGTGTTGATGTTATAGTAGAATAGTGTTGATGTTATAGTAGTGGTGTTGATGTTATAGTAGAATAGTGTTGATGTTATAGTAGAATAGTGTTGATGTTATAGTATAATAGTGTTGATGTTATAGTAGAATAGTGTTGTTGTTATAGTAGTAGTGTTGATGTTATAGTAGTAGTGTTGATGTTATAGTAGTGGTGTTGATGTTATAGTAGAATAGTGTTGATGTTATAGTAGAATAGTGTTGATGTTATAGTAGAATAGGGTTGATGTTATAGTAGAATAGTGTTGATGTTATAGTAGTGGTGTTGATGTTATAGTAGAATAGTGTTGATGTTATAGTAGTGGTGTTGATGTTATAGTAGTAGTGTTGATGTTATAGTAGTAGTGTTGATGTTATAGTAGTAGTGTTGATGTTATAGTAGAATAGTGTTGATGTTATAGTAGTAGTGTTGAGGTTATAGTAGAATAGTGTTGATGTTATAGTAGTAGTGTTAATGTTATAGTAGAATAGTGTTGATGTTATAGTAGAATAGTGTTGATGTTATAGTAGAATAGTGTTGATGTTATAGTAGTAGTGTTGATGTTATAGTAGTAGTGTTGATGTTATAGTAGAATAGTGTTGATGTTATAGTAGTGGTGTTGATGTTATAGTAGAATAGTGTTGATGTTATAGTAGTAGTGTTGATGTTATAGTAGAATAGTGTTGTTATAGTAGTAGTGTTGATGTTATAGTAGTAGTGTTGATGTTATAGTAGAATAGTGTTGATGTTATAGTAGAATAGTGTTGATGTTATAGTAGTAGTGTTGATGTTATAGTAGAATAGTGTTGATGTTATAGTAGTAGTGTGATGTTATAGTAGTGGTGTTGATGTTATAGTAGTGGTGTTGATGTTATAGTAGTAGTGTTGATGTTATAGTAGAATAGTGTTGATGTTATAGTAGTAGTGTTGATGTTATAGTAGAATAGTGTTGATGTTATAGTAGAATAGTGTTGATGTTATAGTAGAATAGTGTTGATGTTATAGTAGTGGTGTTGATGTTATAGTAGTAGTGTTGATGTTATAGTAGAATAGTGTTGATGTTATAGTAGAATAGTGTTGATGTTATAGTAGTAGTGTTGATGTTATAGTAGTAGTGTTGATGTTATAGTAGTAATGTTGATGTTATAGTAGTGGTGTTGATGTTATAGTAGAATAGTGTTGATGTTATAGTAGAATAGTGTTGATGTTATAGTAGAATAGGGTTGATGTTATAGTAGAATAGTGTTGATGTTATAGTAGTGGTGTTGATGTTATAGTAGAATAGCGTTGATGTTATAGTAGTGGTGTTGATGTTATAGTAGTAGTGTTGATGTTATAGTAATAGTGTTGATGTTATAGTAGAATAGTGTTGATGTTATAGTAGTAGTGTTGATGTTATAGTAGTAGTGTTGATGTTATAGTAGAATAGTGTTGATGTTATAGTAGTAGTGTTGATGTTATAGTAGTAGTGTTGATGTTATAGTAGTAGTGTTGAGGTTATAGTAGAATAGTGTTGATGTTATAGTAGTAGTGTTAATGTTATAGTAGAATAGTGTTGATGTTATAGTAGAATAGTGTTGATGTTATAGTAGAATAGTGTTGATGTTATAGTAGTAGTGTTGATGTTATAGTAGTAGTGTTGATGTTATAGTAGAATAGTGTTGATGTTATAGTAGTGGTGTTGATGTTATAGTAGAATAGTGTTGATGTTATAGTAGTGGTGTTGATGTTATAGTAGTAGTGTTGATGTTATAGTAGAATAGTGTTGTTATAGTAGTAGTGTTGATGTTATAGTAGTAGTGTTGATGTTATAGTAGAATAGTGTTGATGTTATAGTAGAATAGTGTTGATGTTATAGTAGTAGTGTTGATGTTATAGTAGTAGTGTTGATGTTATAGTAGAATAGTGTTGATGTTATAGTAGTGGTGTTGATGTTATAGTAGTAGTGTTGATGTTATAGTAGAATAGTGTTGATGTTATAGTAGAATAATGTTGATGTTATAGTAGAATAGTGTTGATGTTATAGTAGAATAGTGTTGTTATAGTAGTAGTGTTGATGTTATAGTAGAATAGTGTTGATGTTATAGTAGTAGTGTTGATATTATAGTAGTAGTGTTGATGTTATAGTAGAATAGTGTTGATGTTATAGTAGAATAGTGTTGATGTTATAGTAGTGGTGTTGATGTTATAGTAGTAGTGTTGATGTTATAGTAGTAGTGTTGATGTTATAGTAGAATAGTGTTGATGTTATAGTAGAATAGTGTTGATGTTATAGTAGAGTAGTGTTGATGTTATAGTAGAATAGTGTTGATGTTATAGTAGAATAGTGTTGTTATAGTAGTAGTGTTGATGTTATAGTAGAATAGTGTTGATGTTATAGTAGTAGTGTTGATGTTATAGTAGAATAGTGTTGATGTTATAGTAGTGGTGTTGATGTTATAGTAGTGGTGTTGATGTTATAGTAGTAGTGTTGATGTTATAGTAGAATAGTGTTGATGTTATAGTAGTAGTGTTGATGTTATAGTAGTGGTGTTGATGTTATAGTAGTGGTGTTGATGTTATAGTAGTGGTGTTGATGTTATAGTAGTAGTGTTGATGTTATAGTAGTAGTGTTGATGTTATAGTAGTAGTGTTGATGTTATAGTAGAATAGTGTTGATGTTATAGTAGAATAGTGTTGATGTTATAGTAGAATAGTGTTGATGTTATAGTAGAATAGTGTTGATGTTATAGTAGAATAGTGTTGATGTTATAGTAGAATAGTGTTGATGTTATAGTAGTATTGTTGATGTTATAGTAGTGGTGTTGATGTCAGGCTGAGGGAGTTTGTGTCCCATTTATACATGTGTTTTTTGCACCTTACTGGTTATATTTATGGTTTTATTTGCACTCTTTCACACTTTGTTCTGCAGCTGCCATCCAACAGTCCCTCAAGTTTAATCTTTATATAGTCCGGGGGTCAGCAACCTTTACTATCAGAAGAGACATTTTAGACAAAAAAACAACAAAACATGTGATCATTGTGATGAAGGTAACTCAGTTTATAGTCTCAGTATATAGTATATCAGTCTAATGCAGTGAGGGACAAAGAGACAATGTACTACGGAGTATTAGGGCCACATTGAGGGAAAACACATCTGAGATTTACACAATAAAGTCAGAATATTACGAGAAATTACTACTTTATAAACTTCTGACTTTATTTTCATAATATTACGCCTTTTTTCTCGTAAACCTGACTTTATTCTCTAAATCTCTGATTTATTTTTTAGAAAAATAAAGTTGTAATATTTCGAGAATAGTTATAATTTAACGAGAAAAAAATCGTAATACGAGAATAAAATTATAACTTTACGATAATTTTTTAAAAATATTACGATAATAAAATTAGAACTACAATAAAAAAAATTTAATATTACGAGAATAAAGTCATAAGTTTACGAGAATAAAAGAAAATAACACGTAAAATTACTACTTTATAATATTATGACTTTATTCTATAAATCTGAGATTTATTTTTTTTCCTCAATGTGGTCCTGATACTCCGTCATACCGTCGTACCATAGACCTACAACAATGACACATAAAATGTGATGTAGGTTGCTGACCCCTGGTTTAGACGGACTGAAATCCATAATAAATATAGACGTGTGCTTCATGCATTGATAACCATGTGGCTGGAGGGATGTTGTGATGATGATGATGATGATGATGATGAGGATTGTGCTTTGCCCTCAGTGGTGTCTGCAGAGGCTACCTGGAGCATCATGGCCGGCTCTCTCTCCGTTTCTACCTCCGCATCACTTCTTCTGTAAAGCAGCGTCGCCGCAGGATGAGGAGGTCGCTCCGGCTGCCGAGGCTCTCCTCCGCTACAAGGACAGACCCTGGGATTACCTGGAGAGTGAAGGTACGTCACCTAACAGAAAACCTAAAAGTCTCATCTTCCTCCTCTTGTACTAAGAGATGAATCTCTCCTGACAGAGTACATCGAGAGGTACGGGACCAATACAGTGTGGGCCGGCTACAGGAGGAACCACAAAGGAGGCATCCCCCCACAGAAGACACGCAAGACCTGCATAGTGAAGCTTTCTATTTGAATCCATCTTCCATTAGTTCCATCTGTCCTGTAACGTAAAGTAACCTTCACACTGGTTCTGTTTCTGTAGAGAGGAGACAAGATCTGTGGAAACCCCTGTCCAGTGTGTCGGGATCCAAACGTGATTATCCACCATCAGGTGGGTGAACGTCTCAGTCTCACTGATGGTCTCACCGCACATTAAACACACATCAAACACACATTAAACACACATTAAACCCACATTAAACATTAAACACACATTAAACACACGTTAAACCCACATTAAACACACATTAAACACACATTAAACACACTAAACACACATCAAACACACATTAAACCCACATTAAACACACATTAAACACACGTTAAACACACGTTAAACACACATTAAACACACACTAAACACACATCCACCACTGGGTTACAGTAGTAGTGTTCTGTTACACATTAGATATCTATCTTTTGCTGCCAAAGTCTGCAGGTTTTTATCAGAGTTGTTTGCAAATAAATGAATACATGTTTGATATGTCTGCAATATTTAAATATGGAGCATCTTGGTGCAACAGAATCACATCAGTGAACAGCTCCATGTTGCCACACTAACATCATACAGTCTCTCCTCTCCTACGTGTGCCAACCTCAATGTGTCCTCTCCTACAGAACGTGAAGTTGTTGCAGCAGTTCATCAGTCCTCACACTGGAATGGCGTACGATCCCACTAGAACCGGTGAGTCATCACAGTGAGCTCATGTACTGATGCATTAAGGGTCTACCAGTCGACTGTCAGACGGCTCACGTTGTGTTGGTTGTTCCGTCTGCAGGTGTGTGTATGAAACAGCAGAAGAAGCTAAACGAGGCGATCGACACAGCGAGAGATCACGGTACGTACAGTCGGGTTCTATGAGGTACTGGTCCAGAGTCAGCTGAGCTAATGGACTGCTGTGGTCGGGGCCGGCAGCAAAACAGATTTTAGCACCTAAAAAAACCTTACATCGGTTTAAGTCAACGCTTTATTTAGAATATTTCCACGGCTTTACCTCGCTGTCGGGGAACTGAAGCTGTGATAGACGTCTACGCTCTCTTCTGTCACCAGACTGGCAACAGGAGTTACTAGTCCATCGCTTAGCTTATTTGTGTGTTGTTGTGTGACTTTGGTGAATCTAAACTTACGACGCCGTATTAGGGCCACACTGAGGGAAAAAACATCAGATTTACAGAATAAAGTCAGAATATTACGAGGATAAAGTCAGAATATTACGAGGATAAAGTCAGAATACTACGAGAATAAAGTCGTAACTTAATGAGAAAAAAAGTCGTAATATTATGAGAGTAGTCATAACTTTATCTCCTCCTCTGAAGAGTCCGTTCCTCCAGCAGGTCTGTGTGGTTCTTTAATAACAATCTCTTCACGGTCCTGATCTTGATGATAATGTGCTGCTGATGAGCCAGGAGATGAACTATTTGGTTATTTGTGAAACCTAAACTAAAGTAGAACTTCACAAGATGCTCCACGTTCCTCATTTTCACACTATTTCCCCTCTAAAATAAAACGTACAATTACTACTTTATAGTATTATGACTTTATTCTCAGAAATGTGGCTCTAATACTCTGTCGTATGAACTAACCCTTTAAAACACCAAAGTCACACAGTAACACAAACTAATCAGTTTAAAGTGGTGAAACTGATGTATTTCTTTAGGTGTCTAAAATCTGTTTCCCTGCCCCCGTCCACAGCAGTACTC
This sequence comes from Sebastes schlegelii, assembly GCA_014673565.1. NCBI lineage: Eukaryota > Metazoa > Chordata > Actinopteri > Perciformes > Sebastidae > Sebastes > Sebastes schlegelii. Next base: position 32,396,242 of record CM025840.1, read on the forward strand.
CTACAACCCCACAACTATATGTTACCCATCAGCCCCTTTGACGTCCTGTTATCCTTGCATTCATATTTATTTCTCTGTTTTGAACCTTAGATTTTAAGCAGATATACTCGCATGTACTGTCAGTAAATGTCACTCTGTAGCGCCATCTGGTGGCAGCAGAAAAGTACAGTTTACCATGTTCAACCTAGTATGACTTTACCATAGCTAATAATCCTGAATAAATAAGGTTGTGACCTTCAGCCCGGCTACATGTCAGGGAATGGAGAGAGTATCTGAGGACTGAGACATATTCTGGACAGACGTCGGTCCTCCAGCAGCACACTGAGTTGGTTTCTCTGTTCTATCTATTAAACCTTCTCATCACAAGTATCACTCACACTCCCTGTTGTCCTCTTCTTCTTTCAGGCTTACTTCCCTTTCAGATTCCATATGTGGAGTTTTCAGGAGAGGACTACTCCAACTCCCATGATGCAGTGGGGTCCACACCACCTCCCCGGTCCCTGACCTCAGGGGACACCTGGTACAAATGGTACAGTGAAATAACACCCGATGAGAACGAAGTGGCTAAAGTGAAGAAGACGTACAAGGCTTACTTAAAGTGATGGAACCTCCAGAACCGGTCCAGCTGATTAACGCAGTAACTGTAACTAAGTTACTTTATGTATGTACGCCTATTGGACCATGTGAGTGTCCACCCTGTGTTCATATCCTGCTGGTATGCAAATAAAGATTGCACAATAAAAATGATGAAAAATTGGTTTATTGATTATTTGGCTTTAGTAGATAATGTTTGACCTCTGTCTATATTTATAGAAACTCTCCGTATATTGTTAAAGCTGTTCCAGTCCAGAAGAAAGGGGGTAGATAGCAGATAGCCCGCAATAAGTCCCATCGGTTTTTATTAGCAGTGTTACTGTGAGAGACATGCCGACCGGTCCCAGACGGCGTGTACTGTATGTAGCATATGACGGAGGAGGGATGCGGCGTCCGTCCCGAGGGCGGCGGCTCCGCGTGATCACGGGTTGACCTTGTTGACCACGGTCTCTCCCAGAGACTCCAGCACCTCCCGCTTGTAATCGTCAAAGTCTCCGTCGATCTGGTTGATGGAACCATCCTCCACCACCCACAGCTGGCAGGCAGTCTCCGTGATGAGCCGGGCGTCGTGACTCACGATGATCACAGCTGGATGGAAAGAGGGGAACGTTTGTTAGACGCAACCAGGAACAAGAGGATGGACCTAGAGCATTCAGAGGATGGCTGGATCAGACTAGAGACCTAGAGCATTCAGAGGATGGATGGATCAGACTAGAGACCTAGAGCATTCAGAGGATGGATGGATCAGACTAGAGACCTAGAGCATTCAGAGGATGGATGGATCAAACTAGAGACCTAGAGCATTCAGAGGATGGATGGATCAAACTAGAGACCTAGAGCATTCAGAGGATGGATGGATCAAACTAGAGACCTAGAGCATTCAGAGGATGGATGGATCAGACTAGAGACCTAGAGCATTCAGAGGATGGATGGATCAGACTAGAGACCTAGAGCATTCAGAGGATGGATGGATCAAACTAGAGACCTAGAGCATTCAGAGGATGGATGGATCAGACTAGAGACCTAGAGCATTCAGAGGATGGATGGATCAAACTAGAGACCTAGAGCATTCAGAGGATGGATGGATCAGACTAGAGACCTAGAGCATTCAGAGGATGGATGGATCAGACTAGAGACCTAGAGCATTCAGAGGATGGATGGATGGATGGATGGATCATATGAGACATAATAGAGCATGGAGATGACCATCAGTGATTTATGACCAGAACAGCAGTTCCTTGCAGTTGGACACCTCATGTATATATGTGTTCTTACCTCCTTTATATTCATTGATGGCCTCCGATAAGGCATCGATTGACTCAATGTCCAGATTGTTGGTGGGTTCATCCTGTGAGAGACAGAGCAGTCGTCAGTCAAACAGTTCATCACCAGTGTGGGTTAAAGGCTCCGCTAAGCTAACCCTTACCAAGATCAGTACATCAGGCTGACGACAGGACAGCTCAGCAAACACGCATCTGGCCTTCTGACCGCCTGTTAAGAGAGCAAACTGTTAGATAACGTCTCCTTCCTGTCAGCCGACAGTCCATGTGTGACGGTCCGTGAACGTACCGGACAGTTTGGAGATCTGGATGGTGTGGGCGTGGCTCTCCAGGCCAAAACGTCCCAGGCACTTCCTGCTGTCCTGGTAGGGGAGGTTGAAGTTCCTCATCAGGTACTCGGTGGCGGTCTCCTCCATGTTCAGCTGATCAGCGTACTGCTGGTTGAAGAAGCCCACTTTCTGGAAGCAGACACAAACCCACGTTACAGATCTGATGATCTCATTTACCAAAATAAAGTAAAGTAGAATCACCGCCTCGCGGTCGTATCCCTACGCCAGCCAGTCAAATGTCATCGCTTCATTATTTTATCATTTGTGTGACGTATATTTGAAGAGTTACTCACCAGGCGATGATTCTTCCTCATCTCGCCTTTAGTCTGAAAAACAAACATCCAGTTACCTCCGTGGTACAAACTGTATATCAGAGAAATTCATATTCATATCTACACACTTACAGGAGTTAACTTCCCAGTGAGCAGCAGCAGCAGGGTACTCTTCCCAACGCCGTTGGGTCCAACTATACAGACTACAGGAAGGAAGAGACGTAAGAAAGAGTCAGTACACCAGGACGTGGAGTCGGGTCAGCAGCCCACCGAACGAACAACGACGGAGGGCAGATGGAAGATAAACTGATCTACGATAGTACAGCTTTCATCTCAACATTAATTATATAGTGAAAACAGACTCGTTAATCCTCCACCAACACATCAGGTACACAGACAGATGTGTGAACGATGCCGCTGTTTGTGTCTCAACATGATGATAGAAGCAGCATACTCACTCCTGGATTCCATGTCGATTCCAAAGTCCACGTTTCTGAAGAGAATCTTCTGAGGTCCGTACCCGAAGTCCACAGCTGTAAAGGGAAGACTCTGTTATAGAGGCAGCTCTCTCACTCTCGTGTTCTTATGCTTTGTTCCTGTGTTGTCTATCGTTTGTGTCGTATAAGCTACTGGTTCCTAGGGATCATTTAAGTGTCCTCTACTGTCCTGTCTCCGTTGTCACTGTCAAATTAGATTTCTTAAAAAGCAGCATTATGAGTTGCTGCAGTTCACGACGATGTGTTTCCTCTGAGACTGATAAACACTTATTCCCATCATGACTGACAGTTCATATAACCACAGTGTGTCGGCCTCCTTCCCTTCTTACCTCGGTCTCATGCCAGGATCAGACTACAGGATGTGTTTGACGGTTCTGATGGTCACTATGTCAGATCAGACGATTGAGAGTCAGATATTCTTGTCGTGACTCGGCCGCGACGCATGACGGACTACACGTCGGTCCCCTGTTCCGTGAACACACACTCTCCCGTCACCGCCGTCTTAATATATACGGGATTACCTGGGCTCAACCATGTAAAGGGGCCCGACCATGTAAAGGGGCCCGACCATGTAAAGGCCCACGAGGCTCCAGGGGAAAACAATAAAAATATAAGCAGCAGTTGAAGGTCCGATGACATCATTCTGCATAATAAGTTGCCTTCAGATTCACGGTCGTGACGGAACTCGTCGTGGAAAGCCCAAAAAAAACAATCAAACATGCTAGACTTCCTGACGGGACGTCGTGAGGCGTCCCAGACGCGGCGTCGATTGTCGTGTACTACGACACACTCCAACAGATAAAACCATCGATTTTCGCACACGACACTCATTTATCGCTCCCGATCCGAGTCGACGTCCTACGACGGCCGTGTCGGGCTGTAATCAGGATGATATCGTGGAGTCTGAACCGGGCATTAAGCTCACTTTCAGATTTAGGACAGTTAGTCGTCGTCGGCAGCTGAACCCTGGTGTGTGTGCAGCAGTCTGCAGGTGTTCTTACTGTGCAGTCCCAGGATGGGTGGAGAGAGAGGAGGCGGGTTGGGGAAGGTGAACTTGACGGTGTACTCTTTAGGCCTCTTCAGCAGATCCGTGGCGTCCTGGCTCTCCTCCTCCTGACCTCCCTTCTTCTTGCCTTTCTGCTGCTTCCTGGTCAGGGCCTCTTTAGTCTGCTTCTCCTGAGAGGAAGCATTTAAACAGACTGGTGTTAGCTGCAAAATCAACACGAGGCCCAATGGATGGATAAAGTACTGGCGATACTCACAGCCTGTTTGGTGGACTTGCCACCAGCCTTCAGGTCTTTGAGTTTCTTCTCCTGCTTGTCGTACTGTTTCTGCAGCTCTTTCTGCTTCTGCACGTACATCTTCTTGAAGGTCACTTAAAGAAAAGAAACCCACACAGTGAGTGATGTAAAGCAGGATCTCTAGTATCAGTCTTCAGCTCTGTGCATCACTGTCTAACCAGAACACTAACCCAGTACAACAAGAGGCCATGAAACACATCTCAACACAGACATGTACACAATGAAATCTACAGATTGAACTTCAGATCCAGTAGGAGAGTCCTGGAGGGATGAAGATCTATGTTAAGAGTCATGTCATCTTAAACACAATACTCATTACTTACAGTAGTTCCCTCTGTAGTAAAAGAGCTTCTGGTAGTCTAAGTGGATGATATCTGTACACACTTCATCAAGGAAACTCTGGTCGTGAGACACTATGAGGAGAGTCTTCTTCCAGCCTTGAAGGTAGCTGTGGAGAAGAGTATAAACTTCAATATCATAAAATCATTCTCAAAAATTCATTTTAAGGCATAAATAAGAAAAAGAGTTAGTGCTTGTTGAGGAAATGACGCACATAGAATTTACTGAAAGATAATTAATGGTGTGTGGAATATATTTCCTATCATCATCCCAAAGTCACCCCAAGGTCGCCCCGTTTTTTTCTGAGCTGCTGTGATGAAATAAGAATCCTGTCGGGACACGGAAAGTCTGGAGCAGCAAAAGAGACGGAGCGCCATCAACGCGTCATCCCTTTAAAAACACTAACCCTTTTAAATGCTTGTCAGCAGCCGGTCATGTGGTAACTTAGGAGGCAACTCGGCCTCGTGTACTCTGATTCATTTAGGATGCAGTTAACACACCAGTCATGACGTTGTCTGAATGAAAACTCAACTCCTGGTGTTCTTCACCTCTGTTTTGTTTAGGAAGAATGAAATAAAGGGAATATCAGGCGAGCCAGTGGATCTCATTAATGCCGATGTGACTGATGTGGATTCTGAAAGGTAACTAATAAATATTTCATCTGCCACCCCAAAGCAGTCCACCTAGTGGAAACACTGAGCCGTCCATGAAGTTAGAAAGTACGCAGCTTCATATCGAACACTCATCATCCTGTCAGCATCGAGCAGCATCCCACAACCTCTGCTGCTTCTATTATTTCACCTCACAGAAACAAGGACATGAATCAACAATAGATCCTGAGTGAGAGGTCAGTCCACCTCCGTCTCTAACTGGCAGCTGAGAGCTTCGTGGCTTCCTGAGTCAAAGTTCAATCAGATGTAACTCTGCTTTGCTAAGTTAACTTCCCTCATCAACAACACTCCTTCCCATTCTTAATACTGATTCAAAACAACCATTAATACTCAGTGATATGATTAGATTACTTGTTGAGCCAGATGACGGCGTTCAGGTCCAGGTGGTTGGTGGGTTCGTCCAGCATCAGTAGAGTGGGTTCCATGAACAGAGCTCTGTAAGCACAGACGGGAAGAAGGAGTGAAAAACAACTTCCAACAAGCTTCATGTTGGATCAGTTCCAGCCATGGAGGTTGTAACGGTGTACCTGGCGAGGGAGACTCTCATCCTCCAGCCTCCAGAGAACCTCTTGGTGGGTCTGTTCTGCATCTCGGGGGTGAACGACAGACCGGCCAGGATCCTTCTGGCCTTGGGCTCAGCTGCTGCAGCTCCAATCGCCCTCAGCTCTTCGTAGACCTGCAGACGAGGAGGAACACCAGCAGGCAGACGATTATCATTATTTAAACCACTTTGTTGGGAGGTCAAACTGAAGGTGAGTGCTCCTGAACTGTCACTAATAATCCCTCATTGCACACTTTCAGAAAGTACAGTTTGTTGAGGCTGAAGCATGAAGTCCGTCTGTCATTTACTTTATTTATTTAACAACCATCATTTTACTGTTTGCCTTTGTTTTCTCTTCCACATACCGTACGCCCAACTACGTTGTCGCGCAGGTATGATAAATATTTGGTAAAGTGTCACTGACCTTCTCCAGCCTCTCAGCCACGCTGTCCTCTCCCTTCTCCAGCCGAGCCTGGAGCTGCCTCTCCTCCTCCAGAAGCTTCAGGCGGCGGGTGTCCGCCTTCAGCACTGCCTGCACCGCCGGCGTGTCGTCAGCTACCACCTCTAACACCAACACAAGGAGACACGTCAGCGTCGGTGGGCGACAACAACAACAACAACAACAACACAACAACGTGGACGGAGATAATACACGTGATCACTTACCCTGTTCACACAGCAGCACGTCGATGTTGGGGGGAATACTGAGAGCTCTGTTGGCGATGTGTTTCAGTAGTGTGGTCTTTCCTTTGCTGCAACATGACACAAAGACAACTGAATCAGCGTACAGGGGAACAGGGAAGTACGGGGGTCCCCTTCCACCAGACACCCCCAGTCCACCTCAACATCACTGTGTGTTTCTCCTTCCTGTGTGCCACATCTCTCGCCTCCGTCAAGGCATCATCTCACTCCCTCTTCCTCTCCTGGCAGTTCTCCTACTAACACAACTGAGTGGGAATGCTCATTCCCATCATCCATTACGTCTCATAAGATGTAGCAGCAGTGGTGTGTGTTCCTCGGTCACACTGACACACCGATAGCAGCACACAGCAGAGGAGAGAGAGAGAGGAACAGGGGAACTCACAGCGATGCAACAAACCCGTTCTCATGCTACAGCCTCTGAAAGACCGTAGAGTCGGTCGGGGTCGCCAGGGGTTAAATATTTGCTCTGATAGGAAGTTAAACGCATCAAATCTCTAATATCCATCGCTGTGAAAACTGAATTAAACTTAATAGAGTTTGTGGAGGAATCCTTTCATCCCTGTTATACAGTATATACAAGCCAACACCTGACCATCTGAGTAACACCTCATCTGTGACTGTAAAACAAGTATTTACCCATTTGGTCCAACCAAACCATATCTTCTTCCTGCCACGATCAGAAGGTCGGCGTTGACGAAGAGCTCCTTGCCGTGAGCCGATATGCTGAACCTCTCCAGCTGAAGGGGCACAAAACAGGAAATTCTCACTAGTACTCACTACATCTTCAGAGCTTTAACAGAATACTCTTATAAATAATCAGGTTCACATTTCAGGAGAACGGACTTTCAGGCCCCGTCAGTGAACGTCAGTGAGAAGATGATGGTGAGTATCTGACCTTGATATCAGAGGCGTTCTCCAGCATGGCCTGTCTGGACGACATCTCGGCCTGGGAAATGGAGAAATCTCCCTCCAAGGCATTCTGAGCACGAATACTGGCCACCTGACGCTCATACTCCATCTGGAACGACACACAGAGAGATGAGAACCCAGGTAACCACACTATGGTACTAATTTGTGTTGCTAATTTTAAGTTCAATATTTATCTGCTAATCCACAAAGACTGAGAATAAAAATGAGTCAGAGGGAGAACAGTGTGGGAACCTCTGCATCACACAACGGTCTCCACAGGCTGAGCTCTGACTCGTCATGACTTGGTCAAATAAACAAGAGGTGGTGTAAATACTGAATGCATCCTAACAGCATTTATAAAGATTACCAGTTTCTTCTTCTTCTTCTTCTCCTTCTTGCTGAGGTTAGCGAAGGGGTCGTCTTCCTGCGGCTTGTTCTGTTCTGCGATGGCGTCCTCGGCACTCTGATGGTTGCAGGAAGGAAGGAGACGGTTACTGAAGCACGCTGATCCAGAGCAGAGACAGCTCTGTGGAGGACAGACTCACCATCATCATTTCACCTCCGTCACTATCCTCCTCATCTTCATCCTCGCTCGGTGGTCGTTCAGCAGGTTTCGCCCTCTACATGGACAGAGTTAAATCACATCATGGTTACCTGGACGATGCTGAAGATGAGACCGACATGAAGAGAACAACGTTTAGATCAGTGCTACTTACTGCACTCGCCTTGTGTTGATCCCTCCTCCCTTTCTTTGGCTTCTTGTCCTCGTCGTTGTCTGCTAACTAAAAACAGATAAACCTTCATCAGTTCAAACTCAGACATTATAAATGCATGCAATTAAAAAAGGTGTGTAGAGACAGATCAACACGTTTTAAAGGGAAAAGAAGGGACTGATTGATTGGTAGCCTTTAACTGTGCAAACACCTTTTAAGGCGTCTGGTCGGGATTAAGGGGGGGCGGCCGCCAACCTGCCTGGACGCCGCCACCCGAGGAGGCCGGTGAATACGGACCGGTGCAAGAGCCTCGAGCGACAACAACCGCACACGCCTCTGGGAAACATATTATTCAACAAACGTGTTTCCGTCGTCTATTTGTTGCATGAACTCTGATTGATCGCTTAAAATGCTTGAACTTTTAACAGTAAAATCAGGGAAGGGGGAGTCGGCCTCGCTGTTCCAATGGTTTAAGGGGACTGTGTATATATATATGTATATATATATATACATATATATATATATGTATATATATATATATAGCATATTGTATTGCATGTGCGTATTGTATATTATAATATTAATATACATATATACAAAAAGATAACTAGTCAATATGATTAAGATAAATATGTAAGTAATGAATTTGTATTTTGATTAAGATACACTTATAAGTAATGAATTGGTAATCTTGATTGAGAATGAATTTATATTTTGATAAAGATAATTATATCAGTAATGAATTTATATTTTTGTATGACAGAGATAAGAGGTAATAATTATATTTAGACAAGTTTAGGAAATTGAATTAGAGAATATGTTTAGCTCAATAAGGAAGCTGGTTAATTATCAATGAACAAGTTATGAGAAGGCAGGGGGGATTAAATAGGTTTATACTTCTTCTCACTCCTTTTCCATTATGTAAACCGAGGCATCAAGTGTTTGACCATTTCTTTTGCTTTTCATTGTACCTAAATATTACTTATTTTTCTGTCTGTCCACTTGTTTGTATGATTATTCTTCTTTTATTTTTTATTTTACATGTTCGAAATAAATTTTGAAATGAAACTAAAACCAAACGAGTCCCGGCCGTCCGAACTGTAAAAGCACAGAATCATTCTTATCATGCTCACACAGCTTCAACATGTGGAGGAACCCAAAGCTTGACCGGAGTCTGTCACGCCTGGTTACGGTTACTAAGCTACGATTGGAGAATGGCTGTTCAGGGGGCGGGGCTTACCCAACAGTCAGTTCAGTGTCTGCTCATCCTAACTCGTGTTATTTAGAGAGATGGACCTGAGACAGCACCCACCTTGGACTTGGCTTCTGCCTTCATGGTCTTTGTTTGTTTCTCTGCACCATCATCCTTCTCTGCCTCGTCATCCTCCTCCTCCTCATCATCATCATCATCATCATCAGATGCAAACTGAACAACCTGTAAGCAAAGTCATCTGTGAAACTAGATCAAAGCCTGTTCAGAATGACATTTATCTATCCTTTAGGGGTCCTAAGAGACTCCTACCGGAGGAGAAAGGATTATCATCCTGAGCCTGACAGACCGCATGGAGGCCGGGCCCGTCAGCAGGCCGTCGGATCGCTAACAGGTTACGTTTTAAAACGTTTTCATGCAAGAAAGTAATCGTTTAGATTCCCAATATGTGCTCAGATTATCGTTAACAAAAACAGTTAAAGCTAGGACTCCAGCTGTTCATGTTGAAACATCTGTGTGTCCACACCACACACTTATGCTACATTTGTTTGTGGTAATTTTACACCATGAGGAAAACAGCTCTGTACCTTTTTTGCTGGTTTATCGTCTTCATCCACATCAGCGTCCTCATCGTCATCACTCTGGCCCTGGCTCAGAGCAGCGAAGATGTTTCCCCCCTGAAGGAAACCAGAGATGCTTTACACTAAAGCCAACATGGTACGAGTCAGGACGGCGTGACGATGTAGAGTAATGACAAACCTTATTCTTCTTGTTTCCTTTGGTGGGGGGGGCGATGACTGTGGAGAGGAAAGAACACTGAATAATGACGAACTAATGTGAGAATAAGAATGATTTCATTGCAAGGATCGAGTGTTGAAGTCATCATACCCGGCTCATCTTCCTCGTCACTCGCTTGCACCGAGAGCTTTTTCAGCTTCAGCGTGACATCCTTGTCCTCATCGTCACCTTTTCCTTTCCGCCGGTCTTTCTTCTTTTTCTGAGACTGAAAACAACAGTTTCAAACTGAGACGTCACAAGAAGACAGAATCTGATTTCTTGAGGTACGAGAAGGCCTTTAAAAAAAAAGTTGAATTTTGCATCGTTGAGCAGAAATGCACCCGGTACTGATGTTTTACTGTCAGGACTCCCAAACTCTGGAATGCACTTCCTACAGACATTTGATCATCTAACTCTGAATCCACTTTTAACAAACTTTTGAAAACGCTTTTTTTTAGGATAGCATTCCTATAAGTAGAAGACTGGGTATAAATATAAATATATATATATATATATATATATATATTTAAAAACTGCCAGCACAACTACATGTACAATACAGTGCGTGTATGAAATGGGCTATACAGTTAACAGTCAAGGAGGCTAAATATCAGACTGGATGTTTTTTAGTTGTTGTTAGTTAAAAACCGTCAGTACGTTCAGAGTGAAGATATTACCTGTTTTCCTTGTGTTTCCTTCACAGCCACCTCGTTGACCTCAGGTTTGTCATCAGTGGCGAGTTCCTCAAAGAACTGCAGAGAAACATTCACACATTAAATCCAGTGGGCTGTAAAACCTCCACAAGATGAAACGGCAGCAAAGAAACGTTTTAATACTGTAAACAAGTACTTACAGTCTTTTTCCCCTTTTTATCTTTCTTCCCCTTTTTCACCGTTTTCTCGGCTGGAAGAAAAAGATTTCACAAAATCAGCGGGGCGCTGTGGGACATCGTTAGAGTCAGATCTGTACTTTAAATTAAACAACGACTAGGAGGTTGAGTGCTGACATCCATTGATAAAGCTGTGGCCCTTTTTGAACATAGTCTATAAATAGACAGAGAGTAATTGAACAAGTTAAAATAAACTTCAATAAACATTTTTTTTAAACATTTGTTATTTGTTAACAGCAGTCAAGGAAGATTTAAAGGTCCCGTATTGTAAAAAGTGAGATTTTAGTGAGGTTTAAGTGCTTTATAAATACTCTGAAAGTATCAAAACGCTCAATATATGGAGAAATACACACAGCCCGTATTCAGAAACTGTGCGTTTGAAACAAGCCGTCAGGATTTCTGTCATTTTGTGATGTCACAAATATACAATATTTCGCCCACGTTATGGTTTTAAACGCAAACATTCTAAATGTGTCCCAGTTTATTTCCAGTTGCAGTGGACGTCATCAGCTGACAGGAAGTAAACATGGACCCAAGCTGTTGCCTAGCAACGCAATTCCATTGAAATGCGCTAAAACGGAGCGTTCCAGACAGAGAGTGAATACAGGTGTATTCAAGCAGACAGTATGAGGAAAATAATGTGTTTTTTTTAACATTAAAGCATGTAAACATGTTCTAGTAGAAACAGAAATACTATTATTTATAATACTATAAATAACTAGGAACCTGGGAAAAAATATACACAATATGGGACCTTTAAAAGACGGAATGCACTCACCAACATCAACAACACAACACACGAGGGAATGTCTTTGTTCATCCCCAGTAGGGATGTGAACCCCCTCAAACACCCTGAACCTGAACCTGAGGGTCAGCACTTTACCCTCAGTCTTTGTTTCAGTTATTTTACACTGCAACTGTTAAATACTTACAGAAAGTCAGCGCTATAACTATAGTCCAGTCCAGTCTAGTCCAGTCCAGTACAGTCTAGTCCAGTCCAGTCTAATCTAGTCAGTCTAGTCAGTCCAGTCTAATCTAGTCAGTCTAGTCTAGTATAGTATAGTCCAGTTTAGTCCAGTCTAGTCTAGTCCAGTATAGATAAATCAGTACAGTCTAGTCAGTATAGTAGTCTAATCTAGTCTAGTCTAATCAGTACAGTCTAGTCAGTACAGTACAGTCTAATCTAGTCTAGTCAGTATAGTACAGTCTAATCTAGTCTAGTCAGTACAGTCTAGTCAGTACAGTCTAGTCTAGTCCAGTATAGATAAGTCAGTACAGTCTAGTCAGTATAGTATAGTCTAATCTAGTCTAGTCAGTACAGTCTAGTCAGTACAGTACAGTCTAATCTAGTCTAGTCTAGTCAGTACAGTCTAGTCAGTACAGTACAGTCTAATCTAGTCTAGTCTAATCAGTACAGTCTAGTCAGTACAGTACAGTCTAATCTAGTCTAGTCAGTATAGTACAGTCTAATCTAGTCTAGTCAGTACAGTCTAGTCAGTACAGTACAGTCTAATCTAGTCTAGTCAGTACAGTCTAGTCTAGTCCAGTATAGATAAGTCAGTACAGTCTAGTACAGTCTAATCTAGTCTAGTCAGTACAGTCTAGTCAGTACAGTACAGTCTAATCTAGTCTAGTCAGTACAGTACAGTCTAATCTAGTCTAGTCTAGTATAGTATAGTCCAGTTTAGTCCAGTCTAGTCTAGTCCAGTATAGATAAATCAGTACAGTCTAGTCAGTATAGTACAGTCTAATCTAGTCTAGTCTAATCAGTACAGTCTAGTCAGTACAGTACAGTCTAATCTAGTCTAGTCAGTATAGTACAGTCTAATCTAGTCTAGTCAGTACAGTCTAGTCAGTACAGTCTAGTCTAGTCCAGTATAGATAAGTCAGTACAGTCTAGTCAGTATAGTATAGTCTAATCTAGTCTAGTCAGTACAGTCTAGTCAGTACAGTACAGTCTAATCTAGTCTAGTCAGTACAGTCTAGTCAGTACAGTACAGTCTAATCTAATCTAGTCAGTATAGTACAGTCTAATCTAGTCTAGTCAGTACAGTCTAGTCAGTACAGTACAGTCTAATCTAGTCTAGTCTAGTCAGTACAGTCTAGTCTAGTCCAGTATAGATAAGTCAGTACAGTCTAGTCAGTACAGTCTAGTCAGTATAGTACAGTCTAATCTAGTCTAGTCAGTACAGTACAGTCTAATCTAGTCTAGTCAGTACAGTACAGTCTAATCTAGTCTAGTCTAATCAGTACAGTCTAGTCAGTACAGTACAGTCTAATCTAGTCTAGTCAGTATAGTACAGTCTAGTCAGTACAGTACAGTCTAATCTAGTCTAGTCTAGTCAGTACAGTACAGTCTAATCTAGTCTAGTCAGTACAGTCTAGTCAGTACAGTACAGTCTAATCTAGTCTAGTCTAATCAGTACAGTCTAGTCAGTACAGTACAGTCTAGTCTAGTCAGTATAGTACAGTCTAATCTAGTCTAGTCAGTACAGTCTAGTCAGTACAGTAGTCTAGTCTAGTCAGTACAGTCTAGTCTAATCTAGTCTAGTCAGTACAGTCTAATCTAATCTAGTCTAGTCAGTACAGTCTAGTCAGTACAGTACAGTCTAATCAGTACAGTCTAATCAGTACAGTACAGTCTAATCTAGTCTAGTCAGTATAGTACAGTCTAATCTAGTCTAGTCAGTACAGTCTAGTCAGTACAGTACAGTCTAATCTAGTCTAGTCAGTACAGTCTAGTCTAGTCCAGTATAGATAAGTCAGTACAGTCTAGTCAGTATAGTACAGTCTAATCTAGTCTAGTCTAGTCAGTACAGTACAGTCTAATCTAGTCTAGTCTAGTCAGTACAGTACAGTCTAATCTAGTCAGTATAGTACAGTCTAGTCAGTACAGTACAGTCTAATCTAGTCTAGTCTAGTCAGTACAGTACAGTCTAATCTAGTCTAGTCTAATCAGTACAGTCTAGTCAGTACAGTCTAATCTAGTCTAGTCAGTATAGTACAGTCTAGTCAGTACAGTCTAATCTAGTCTAGTCAGTACAGTCTAGTCAGTACAGTACAGTCTAATCTAGTCTAGTCTAATCAGTACAGTCTAGTCAGTATAGTACAGTCTAATCTAGTCTAGTCAGTACAGTCTAGTCAGTACAGTACAGTCTAATCTAGTCAGTATAGTCTAGTCCAGTATAGTATAGTCTAGTCCAGTATAGTCTAGTCTAGTCAGTACAGTCTAATCTAGTCTAGTCAGTACAGTCTAGTCAGTATAGTACAGTCTAATCTAGTCTAGTCAGTACAGTCTAGTCAGTACAGTACAGTCTAATCTAGTCAGTATAGTCTAGTCCAGTATAGTATAGTCTAGTCCAGTATAGTCTAGTCTAGTCAGTACAGTCTAATCTAGTCTAGTCAGTACAGTCTAGTCAGTATAGTACAGTCTAATCTAGTCTAGTCAGTACAGTCTAGTCAGTATAGTACAGTCTAATCTAGTCTAGTCAGTACAGTCTAGTCTAGTCCAGTCCAGTCCAGTCAAGTATAGTTTAGTCTAGTCTGGTATCTGATTTACCTGTCACAGTGAGTCTAACCTGCTGTCTCCAGTCAGTCTCTGCTGACAGCAGCAGCATTGATTGCATCACTTTAATGAATGGATGAATAGACGCGTCACAGCTGGCTGGAATGTGCTCTTTAACTGTCCCATAAAGTCTGTTTATCACTTATAATTATTAGGTTTATTATTATATTGGTTAATGCTGGTATAGTAGCATGGTCTGGTCATATCAGCCCAGTGTTATGTGTCGCACTGTTACACCAAACTTCATTCACAAATACAGCAATTTAGACATGATGCTGTTTGTTGGTATATTAGTTATATACGTTAAATAACTCTACATAAAACCCAACGGTTAGATTATAGCTGGGGATGATGTCGGCTCGACCCTTCATGACACTTTAACTGTATTGTTGTAGTGTTGAAGGCCCTATGGAGCATCACGTTATCCAGCAACAGAGCACTTTACCTCACATGTAAATGTTCGGAATTTATTAAAATTACAGCCTCTAAATTAATTGTCTCACAGCCGAATTAATCATAAGATGCTATAACTTAATAACAGAGTTGAAGTAGTTAATGACCAGATATACGGAGAAGACAATAAGCAGGTTAAAGTGAAAATGTTATTTTTGTCAGTGGAGTCTGGCGGTAGTGACTCCTGCTCTATTAGCATGATGCTAACGGTATCTGTAATGCTACTAGTGATCTCACCAGCTGCCGGAGCTTCATCCCCCACCCACTCCGCCTCTTCTTTAGTCTTCTTGGGCATTTTGTGACGTTAAGTTAGACTTTATGATGTTAACGTTGTTAAACTGTGTCCAGAGAGAGAAAGCAGCCACTGACGCGCTGCGGCCCAACGACAGCAGACCATGCCGGGTCACCAACTCACGACTCCGCTTCCTCCACATTACAGGCGGTTCGTGAGCAGCTGCGTGCGCCACAGCGACACCTGGCGGCCGGAGGACAGACGGTGCAACAGAGACGTTTCACAAACTGGTCATACAGGTTCAATTACAAAGACATGAGCAAACTGTTAGAGGAACAACAAGACAAAATAACAGATACCAGAGGATGAACAGCTTACAAGTACAAAGCCAGGGAAAATAAACATTTAGATAAATATATTAAAGGGACTGTTTTTAACTTTTTACAAAGCGTATAAATGTACAGAGTCAGGACACATGGATGCTCGCATATACGCACTCGTGTGTGGCTGAAGTCCGCGCGCGTTCTCGCTGTTTCGCTCCACTCTCACGTGCATGCTGCTCACTCCACACTGCAGAAGAGTTAGTTTAGCTCTGAGAATATCTAGTGAATGTACAGTGGACGTTTGTGCAGAAATAACTGCTGCAGCTCCTCCAGACCAACAGAGGTTTCCCGTGTCTTGTGAAGTGACGGGGCTCCGCAGAGAGAAACGTTATCGTCTCCCACCAAAACTCCGGCGTCTCCCCCGTTCCCTCCGGCCGCGGTCGGGAGGCTGAGGCGGGAAAAGCCAACACTAGGATCAGCATTGATTCATGGAGAGACCTTGGTCTGGTCAGCTAACATTACTGCCAAGCAGCTGGAATATAGAGTGATATTGTGCTTTTAGCTGACGTGTGTCTCCTCACTGTGTTGAGCGATGCTCCTTCATGTCTATGTAGAGCGAGCACAAGCGCCAGCAACAGGACGCTGACTTTAGTTGACATAGTGGCCACAGGTGAAGCTGTTAACAACACATTCTGAAAGTTACAAATAGTCCCTTTAAGGGCAACAGGAATAATGGAGAGAATTGAATTATTATTATTATTATTAATAATAATAATAATAATAATTCATTTTTATTTTATGTTTTTTTGTTTTTTGTTTTTTCTTAATTTCTTAATTTATTATTATTTTATTATTTTATTTTTTTCCTGCCGATCTCCTGCTCCCCCTCCAGTAGTCCAGTAGGAGGCGGTAATGCTCCTATAAACGGGTTTACCAACCGCCAATAAACACCAAAGAAGAAGGAGAAGAAAATCCTGTCATCGTGTGTGACGTTACGTGATTACGTCACGGATCCGGAAGGGCAGTTTCTGACGGAACAGCAGAACCCAGCAGCAGAACCTCCAGCAGAACCTCCAGCAGAACCTCCAGCAGAACCTCCAGCAGAACCTCCAGGTACAGCGGAACCTAACAGGTAAACCCAGCGGAACAGGTACTAACGGTCCGGGTCTGTTGGTCACAGGAAACCCTCTAATCCTGTTGTTGTCTCTGTCTTTATTAGTGAACAACGAGCTGCTCAGAGAAACAGCTAGCTGCTAACAGCTAACAGCTAGCTGCTAACAGCTAACAGCTAGCTGCTAACAGCTGAGCAGACTGTAGTCAGCTGCTAACCTCTATAAACAAGATAGAGTGATAGATAGATGGATAGAGTGATGGATGGAGTGATAGATAGATAGCGTGATAGATAGATGATAGATGGATGGATAAATAGATAGTGTAGATATGATAGTGATAGATGAGTGATAGATGGTGATAGATGGAGTGCTCGATCGAATGATCGCGTGAGCTAGATAGCGTGCTCTGGCGTGCTAGCTGGCTCGTGATCGCTCGGTGCTGGCTCGCGTGCTTGCTCGCTCGCTCGCGTGCTCGCTCGCGTGCTCGCTGGCTCGTGCTCGCTCGCTCGCTCGCTGGCTCGAGTGCTCGCTCGCGTGCTGGCTCGCGTGCTCGCTGGCGTGCTCGCTGGCTCGCGTGCTCGCTCGCTCGCTCGCTCGCTCGCGTGCTCGCTGGCGTGCTCGCTGGCTCGCGTGCTCGCTCGTGCTCGCTCGCTCGCTCGCGTGCTCGCTGGCGTGCTCGCTGGCTCGCTGCTGGCTCGCGTGCTCGCTGGCGTGCTCGCTGGCTCGCGTGCTCGCTCGCTCGCTCGCCTGCTCGCTGGCGTGCTCGCTGGCTCGCGTGCTCGCTGGCTCGCGTGCTGGCTCGCGTGCTCGCTCGCTAGGCTCGCGTGCTGCTCGCTCGCTCGCTCGCTCGCTCGCGTGCTGGCTGGCTCGCTCGCTCGCTCGCTCGCTGGGCTGGCTCGATCGATAGATCGAGAGAGTGATGGATAGCATGATAGATCAGCTCAACTGGCTTCATGTGTAGATCATTAATGTGAATATAACCCATGTTAACAGCTGATCTCAGTGTGGGTTAACACAGAGATCAGCTGATCTCAGTGTGGGTTAACACACAGATCAGATGATCTCAGTGTGGGTTAAACACAGAGATCAGCTGATCTCAGTGTGGGTTAACACACAGATCAGCTGATCTCAGTGTGGGTTAACACACAGATCAGCTGATCTCAGTGTGGGTTAACACACAGATCAGCTGATCTCAGTGTGGTTAACACACAGATCAGCTGATCTCAGTGTGGGTTACACACAGATCAGATGATCTCAGTGTGGGTTAACACAGAGATCAGCTGATCTCAGTGTGGGTTAACACAGAGATCAGCTGATCTCAGTGTGGGTTAACACACAGATCAGCTGATCTCAGTGTGGGTTAACACACAGATCAGCTGATCTCAGTGTGGGTTAACACACAGATCAGCTGATCTCAGTGTGGGTTAACACACAGATCAGCTGTCTGACTGTTGCATGTTGTTTCATATCGATCATCTGGAATGATTCGACATTAGCAGCTAACCTGTTTGCAGGCTAACACCTCAGACCAGCTTAATGTCTGCGTCAATAAAACAATGACATCATCATTATTACGGGACAGTAAACGGACTTTGTGACCCGTAGTGAGGGGGAGGACACTACTCTACCATAACATGAAGAATAGACCTGCTGTATGTCAACCTAAAGTTAACTGTCTCTGTCTGTTTAAATCTCTTAGCAGATATGACAGTCACTAACACATCAGAATGAGCTCTAACTTGTTAAACACTCTTTCCCTCTCTGTTTGTCTGCAGCCAAAGCTCAACCTCTGAGGCACCAACACACTCCTGCAGACATGTCTTACGGTAAAGCAGAGAGCTCCCGCCCGGTTCCCCGGGACTTCAACGCCCTCATACAGACATGTAGCTCCAACATCCAGAAGATCACACAGAACAGTAAGTCTCTGCTGTAACAGGAGCTCTTTGTGCTCCAAACACTGAACATGATCATCAGTTCCAGTAAGGTGCAATAACATCACATACAGAGTATGCACAGACCTGATCATTAGGATAGATTGTTAGAACATGCAGCGCCAGACAGGTAAAGGAAAACAATCTGACCACCTATTGAACTCTCTCTGTTATGCAAATCTGCAGACCCTGCGTGTCTGTGTTGGTAATGTCAATACTGCAAAATCACATTCATTGAACATCATGATCATGGATGCATCTGAACAAGGGGGGGGGTATAGATTGGGAATATGCATTGAAACAGCCAGAGGCCTATATTACTGATGTATAGGTTACAGAACAACTTATTTAGTACGACACCCAGGCGGCCAGGCGCCAGGATGAAGTCACTGTTAAGAATTGAGAGGGAGCATTTATTTTTTTTTATAAAAATAAAATTCATGGATTTAACCATGAAATAGCTTCAGAAGCGCAAAAATAACAACAATAACAAAAGGCTTACTGTTTCTAAATCAAGAAGGATACATTTATTAATCAGAGCATAAGAGCATAAGAACATACAGTAAGAACATAGCGCTATCAGAGCTGACTATATTTAGATTTTCTGAAGGATTCTGTCTAGATCAGCAGAGGAAGGTGTGTAGAAAACAGCTCTTCTCTCTCTCTCTCTCTCTCTCTCTCTCCTCTCTCTCTCTCTCCTCTCTCTCTCTCCTCTCTCTCCTCCTCTCTCTCTCTCCTCTCTCTCTCTCTCTCTCACTCTCTCTCTCCTCTCTCTCCTCCTCTCTCTCTTCCTCTCTCTCCTCTCTCTCTCTCTCCTCTCTCCCTCTCTCTCTCTCTCCTCTCTCTCTCTCTCTCTCTCTCTCTCCTCCTCTCTCTCTCTCTCTCTCTCTCTCTCTCTCTCTCTCTCTCTCTCTCTCTCCTCTCTCTCTCTCGCTCTCTCTCTCCTCTCCTCTCCTCTCTCTCTCTCTCGAAAAGCAAACAAGCTAAGAAACCTGTCTGTCTGTTTATCGATCGATCACACGCCCTCTACACTCAACAAAGGAAGGTTCAGAATGTGGAGTATAATATCAAGTCAGGTGTGATCCCCGAAAGGCTCTGGCTCGGTATAAGTTCCAGTGTCATCCGAGAGATCAGTCCTACAGAATCTTCTCGCGGGTTCACAAGATGCCAGGTGACTAAGAGCTCTGGCGACCAGGTGGTACATGTGTGGGACGTTGAGGTCCATGGTGGCCACTGGGATGAGGCAGTGAAGAGACCATCTCACACGCGTGTACCACAGTTCATCGGGGCGTTCATCAATGAACATATTTATTATTTTATTTTTATTTATTTACACAAAATGAAGGATGGATAAAATATGACCCCTTTT
>CM025840.1:32416350-32582441 GCA_014673565.1 Sebastes schlegelii
GGCTGTGCTCCGGTCATGTGACCGGCACTTGGCGTTCCTTCAACAGATTTCACAATGGCGGCGGCGTCGCAAACTTTCTCATGTTCCAGCTAAACCGTGCACTACAAGATGATTGTGAGAACATCTGAGGAGAGAAATAGTCATTACAGTAACAGAATATTGATTCATATTGATCAGCTGCCTAGTTTGACCGTTTGATCGGAGTTCAGAGTGATTGACAGCCGGCTCTCAGAGACGGCAGCTGGACAGCAGACCTCAGATCAGCTCTACTGCTTGTTTTCCTCCGGTCTGTGAAATCTTGCAGATGCCATTAGGAGCAGTTAGGACCTGTCTCATGTACTACTGTCACGATATAGTGACCATTTTATAAAAATAACTTTTTTTAATCATATTTGCTCCAATCTCACCGACTGCAGCTTTAAAGTACCAAACATAAAAGTACACATTATGCAGAATAATGTATATTATTGGATTATAATTATTGATGCATTAATGTGTTCATCATTTTAATGTTGCAGCTGGTAGGTGGAGCTCATTTTAATGACTTTATATCCTGCTGGGTAGTTTAATCTATAATACATAATTTATTCCTTGATTACATTTTGTATTAATAATCTGAATCTGTAAAGTAACTAAAGTTATTAAATCAATGTAGTAGTAGAAGTAGAAAGTATCAGAACATGGAAATACTCAAGTAAAGTACAAGTATCTCAGTAACTTAGTTACTTTCCACCACTGATTACATGTTATACTGTTCTGTTTTTTAAAAGCATTCTTAACTGCTCCAGTTGGAATAAAATAATTATTTAACTAAAAAGTAGTAATGTGTTTTTGATACCTTCACTTTTTTTGCATTAAATCATATTAAAAAAAAATTTTTTTTTCTATTTTCCATTTTTTTATTTTATTTTTTTACTTTTTATTTATTCTTCATATTTATTTTTTATTTTTTATTTTAACATTTTTTAGTATGTTTTATTTTTAAGTCTAATGTTGTGTTGTTGGCATAACTGACAGCCGTAACCATCATGAAATAACTGCAGTTCCTCTTTTTTGTGCCAGAGAGCAGCAAAATGCGATTTTAAATTCCAGTTGAAGTTATTTTTTATTTCATTTTTTTTTCCTATTTTATTATAAAATTGTGTTAATAATTGGATGTTTGCTGAAACTGACTGGATGAGGCACCACAGACCTACCTAAAAACATGAACACCAGCCTCCACTGATCAACTGCATGTCTCTCCAGAGGGCTGTTTCTTTTATTTATTTCTGGACCTTTATTTAACCAGGTAAAATCAATTGAGAACCAATTCTCATTTACAATGATGACCTGGCCAAGAGGCAGCAGCAAGAGTATAAAAACACAGATACAGTGCAGTATGACAAACATACAGCATGCCATGACAAGACATGAGAACATGGCTAAAAACAGCATATAGGTAAATAATAGGTGAGACATTAATAAACACTATGTACAAAACAAGGTGGACTACTGGATGTTCTTTGTGAAATTGTTGAAACATGTTGAGGTGTGAGTTTGAGGTGTTTTGTAGTGACTTTCGGTCATCTGCAGCAGCAAAATGAAAAGTAATGATGAGCCTAATGACGTCACTGTTTCTCAGCCGCCTGTTTGCTTTGCTTGGATCACGTACAGCTTTATATGCAGCTATCTTCCCATCATGTAACAGCTGCTGCTGCTGTTGTTGTGGTTCAGTGTCTCAAAAATAGCGACATGAAGTGATGAACACTGACCTGAACATCAGAGAGATCAGAGAGTCTGCTGCTGGGCTACTGGAGACTCTGCTGCTGCTGCTGGTGCTGGTCCTGGTCCTGGTCTGTGAGATCCAGCAGGTCTCCTCTCTGGATTCTCTCTCCGCTACAGATCTCGCGGAGCCTCCGTGTTAACTACTGAGGTCATTAATTATCTGACTGGTGTCAGATGATTAATGATTATGAGTCCAATTAGCTCGAGACTTAGTCCTAAAACAATGTTAATGCTGACAATTACAACAGCTCAACAAATATTGATTGATGGAAACAGTTTCAAACGAGGAGTCAAAGCATCTCTTTGTGTCGACTAATTTAATGAGAACATCGACAGATTCAAAACCACATTCAGTCATAGAAAATAAAAACAAGAATATAAATGTAAAATAAAGATTATCAATGAAAACTACACAAAGGAGGAAAATATAATGTTGAAACTATAAAAACAATAAGAAACAAGAGAATATGCATGAAGCCTGATAAAAACAATAATGGGAACACATCTGGAAATAAATCATTCTAAAACCTCAAGGCTCACATACTCTCTTTTTGGAGCTTTTGACCACCTTCCATGGCCTTCTTCAGCACTTAACCTTCCTCAGGTCGTCATCACATGACGCTTAGTCCAGCACAGCACATGATAACAGGTTGGTTGTATTCGGGGGGAGATGGTAACCCCTGTCTCTGTTCAAAGATGGTCTCTGGTGTTGGATGTGATATGTCCTCCTTGATCTTTCTCCAGCTGTCGACTCGTGGATGGATTATTGAACGTGTCTACGGGGCACAGGCCCAGGGGTTCGACTACAGTCAACAGTTTCTGGTCTTTATGTTCTAAACAGCGTGTATGTTATTGTGGCTGCGGCTACATACTGACCTTTATTCCTGTAATAATTTTTTTTCTTTACCATCCATTAATCTGCTGAGTATTTTCTTGATGAATTGTTTTGTAAAGTCACTGTTGGTCAGACTTCAATGTGGAGAGAAGCTCAGAATATAACAACATAGCTATCAGGGCATGGGGAGAAGGCAGGAGGAAACAGCTAGCTGGCCTCTGAAACATGTTCACAACGATGCAGTGTGAATGCACTGGTGGGATTTAAGGTGACTACTCTGAGTAAAGGTTTTACCACATTGGTCACACCAGTACGGTTTCTCTCCACTGTGAATGCGTTGATGGACTTTAAGGGAAATATCCTGAGAAAAAGTTTTCCCACATTGGTCACACCAGTACGGTTTCTCTCCCGTGGTGAAACACGTCGATGGTTTTCTAGATTACCTGGACTGGTGAACGCTGCCCTCACATTGGTGACAGCTGATGTAAGGTTCGTCTCCCGTGTGATGCGTTGGTGGCTTTTTAAGAGTGAGTACTCCGAAGTAAAGATGTGCCACATTCGTTGCAGCTTGTACGGTGGGTTTCTCTCCGAGTGTGAATGCGGTTGGTGGCTTTTAAGGTGAGTACTCCGAGTAAAAGTTTGTGCCACATATCGTTTGCAAGCTGTACGGGTTTCTCTCCAGTGTGAATGCGTTGGTGGCTTTTTAAGGTAACCGCCAACAGAAAAAGTTTTACCACATTGGGTCGGCAGCTGTACAGGTTTCTCTCCCAGTGTGAACCTCTCATGAATCTTTAAACTTCCAGATGTGTGAAGGGATGTTGCCCACAGAGCTGACAGCTTGTGACGTTTGAGTTCCCCCCTCAACCTCTGTCGTTTCTATAGCAACAGACAGACATAAAGAGAGAGAGAGAGAGAGAGAGAGATGACATGGTGGAGTGAGCTATCTAAAACCATAAATAACATTTACAACATAACCCACAATGGGCCTCATGCAGCAACATTCCCTTGACTCTCTTTAAGGTTTTCTCCTAATTTTCTGTTAAGAGAAAAAATAAGAGGAGTCAACTCCAGATGCACCAGCTGTGCTGAATGATGAATCCCACTTGATGATAAATTGGAGGCATGTGGCTGATTGTTTATTATTAGCATAGGTCCCTCTAATCACTATATAAGGGCAGGAGTTGAGCCATGTGTAAATATTCTGCAGCTTAACACACTCAATACCATCCAAGGGTTTTTATAGTCTTAATTGGGATCAATGGACCAATAGTATTTCTTTAGCCCACAAATTTAATCTAAGGGATAATGCCTGACGACCGTCTGATGAGCCTCATCCAAGTCCATTAATTCCTGATTATGGACACCTCAAAGGACGTTATCTTACTTATACCATGGTCACTCACCAAAGAAAACAAATGAAGACCATTAATTTATATTTTCATGCGTTTTTCAAAAAAAAATCTAAAGTTTTGTGTGTTCCAGTTGCCACCATGTGGTGTTCAGAAGACGAGGCACTGAAGGACTAACGTTATACTATATACGTTATACGTGTTGTAAATAAGATATTCAGATTGTTTTGCAGCCAGTGCATTAATTTAGAACGGTGAACAGACAGTTTCGCTGGAAATACTTAGTAGGTGTCCATTATCAGGAATTAATGGACACCCTGCAGCCGATCAGAATTAAGTATTCACCCAGACTGTGGTACAATACACAAGAAAACCAAAACTTTAGTCTCATTTTAGTTTTTCTGCTATCATTATGTATATTTTAAGTATAAATGCAATCCCATACAGCTACACGTGCACTGTCAGTACCAGACGCTTCCACTAACTACAGCACATCTACTTTAATTATCACTTTGAGCACAGACAGGACAGAAACTGACACTCTGCTTAAAAACTCATCTGCACTCTCGTGGATGATATAATTATGACATCATTATTAGTGACCATGCACCAGCGTCCTTCACGTTAAACGGTGAATCCACCACCAAACCTTCTCTCTGATGGTGTTTCAGTACTTCACTGCTTAAAGCCTCTGATGTTATTGCCTTCATACAGAGAGAGAGAGCATCCTTTATGGAGCTGAGCGACTCCCCTGCTTTGACTGCACTGATTGGAGTGTTTTTGATGCTGCAGCAGGAGCTACACTGAAAACGACCTGGCATCAGTGTGGAGGAGCCTGCAGGACGTCAGCAGCCCCCCCACTGTGGAGACTCATCAACTGGCTAACACCTGAATGTGTTTTACTGCAGGCTTGATAAGATCACATTCACACCCCTCACCCTCCCGCCGACCTCCTACCTGTACTCAGACCTGTAAAGACGATGTGAGTCAGATCTTTCATTTGCATGATGAGACAAAGAATGAGACGTAGAAACTAATTTGCACTCCAATGGTCAGTATTTTTCCATCAATCCCTTCGTAGCCGAGAGAGGGCAGGGACAGAATATGTTAATCTAGTCTGCCAGACTCATTGATCCTTTATCTGACTGAGGTTTGTGCAGGTTAGAATCTACGGCCCCGACCATGGCTCTGTAATATCAGTAAGTTAGAATCTATGGCCCCGACCACGGCTCTGATATATCAGTAAGTTAGAATCTATGGCCCCGACCATGACTCTGAAATATCAGTAAGTTAGAATCTACGGCCCCGACCACGACTCTGAAATATCAGTAAGTTAGAATCTATGGCCCCGACCACGGCTCTGAAATATCAGTAAGTTAGAATCTATGGCCCCGACCATGACTCTGAAATATCAGTAAGTTAGAATCTACGGCCCCGACCACGGCTCTGAAATATCAGTAAGTTAGAATCTATGGCCCCGACCACGGCTCTGAAATATCAGTAAGTTAGAATCTATGGCCCCGACCACGACTCTATAATATTTGGCACTACACACTATTATTGTTCCTCATTAAACCTGATGATAAAAACAGGATGAGACCGGGACCCTCGAGACTCTGCCTCGTGTCTTTAGTGTCGTTATGACGTCATGAAGTCATGACCACTGACCTGAACATCGGTGGGATCAGAGGACGAGCCTGCTGCTGGTCTACTGGGGACCTTGTTGCTCTGCTGGTCTGGGTTCTGCTGGTCCTCCTCCATTCCGCTCTTGTAGTGCTCCTGGTCCTGCTCCTGGTTCTAGTTCTGGTTCTGGTTCTGGTTCTGGTTCTGGTGTTCCTGGTCCTGCTCCTGGTTCTAGTTCTGGTTCTGGTCCTGGTTCTGGTTCTGGTGTTCCTGGTCCTGGTCCTGGTTCTGGTTCTGGTCCTGGTCTTGGTCCTGGTCCTGGTCCTGGTCCTGCTCCTGGTCCTGCTCCTGCTCCTGCTCCTGCTCCTGCTCCTGCTCCTGGTCTCTGAGATCCAGCAGGTCTCCTCTCTGCTGTCCTGGATTCACTCTGGATTCTGTGCAAATCTCGCGATGCCTCCGTGTTCTCGCGGTCACTTATCCATTTTAGCCCCGCCCACACACACCCTGACGTCATCGCGCTGCGTTCAGGACAAGTGGGAACTTCGGCTGCTTCCCCCATGTCCTCTATATATCTTTAACTTGCTGCATTGGCGTTTTAAACAGTTATTTTTTATTTTTATTTCAAAATGTCAGTATCCATAGTAACAGCAGAAAACATTAAAAACATTTACATACAAAAGAACCATAGCGAAAACATAAACAAAGAGCTGTGACAAACATAAAAGGACAACAGAAATGAAACAAAACCAACATAAAATAAAAAAACACCATAAAAAAATAAACAATAATAAAAAAAGACCACGCGAGAGTATGACAATAATTCCACTTAAAAACATTAAAGATATTGCATACATTTTTTTTTTTTTGCTTTTTGGTTTTGTGAGGAATAAATTGTTTACAGATATAATTCCATTTCTTTCATAAATACGTAGAAATTAGGCTTTTTTTTGGTAAATTTACACTTGTGAATGTGGAACTTCACGAGAATTTAAATTAAATTAATAAGAAAAAATGCATTACTGTCTTTGTCACTGTAACCATAGCAACCAAATATAATATTTCTATAGTACAGTGCAAAATCTGAGAAAATGTTAAGCGTTTTAAACAGTTATTAAACAGTTAACAGGACCAGATGAAACCACGTTCACCGTTTTAAAATCAACATGTTCTTTGTAACTCACACAAATGTCGTCACGTATCAAACTAATGTAGAATTATATCAGACAAAACCTGATCACGTGAATTAGTATGTTGCATTATACTGTGCACACATCATGATATGTTCCACATAAAGAAGAGTAAATATGTCACCATCCATCTTATTCTGTTCCTCAATCACTTCAACACGTCTGCTGAAACACTGAGCACATAACTGGTGGCTGAGGGTGCAGAACATGCAAAAGCCCTTTCCACAATTTTTGTCCAAGCTTTTGGGACAGAGAGCACAAAGAAGTCCTGTGAACGCAGTGAATACCGTCCACAATTTTTTTGCGTAGTAAAAACACTTAAAGGTCACCTATTATGCAAAATGCCCTTTTCCATGTCTTTTAAACATCAATATCTGTCCCCAGTGTGTCTACAGGTCACCATAGTATTATAAAAGACCATCCTCTCTCTTTTTCTCCTGCTCCGTTTGTCCGGAAATGGGTGCAGAAAATCACTTTGCTTTTTTTCCTTTTCTTCTGACGTCATTAGAGAAATGCAAGCCATGTAAGGGTTTCCTGGTGGAACCAGAGAGAACCTTCAGTAGCTGACCCCGCCCCACAGCGGCACTGTCTCTCCTCCTCAACCCAACTTGAGCAAAGTAGCTCCTGTTAGTCTGCAAGAACCAGCAGAACAGGCTTCATGTACTCCCATCATCTAAATATAACATGTTCTTTCACAAGGCTTTATGTAATTACACTGTTTAAACAGATGATATTTATATATTATATATATTTGATGTCATGCATGTAGCAGAGTACAGGTAGTAGTGACTGTAAGCAACACAACACATTTCTGTTTCACAGTCAAACTTTATTTGAGTAGACAGATGACAATATTAATTATTCACAGCATGTGTAATCATCTCACCTGTTAGTTAGTTATGATGACATGGTACAGGAGAAAGTCTTCAGCTCTGGTAAACTACAGTAAGCTGAGCTGCGGTGGTCTGTAGTCATGGTAACACAGAGACAGCTCCTACTGTAACTAATATACCATTACTCTGATCTTCCATACATTTATCTTTTAGCAGAAATAATGAACTGACTACTGTTTCACATCTTCTATTTTCCACCCTGATGGTCGCTGTGTTTACACACCGTCTCATAGCGGTAGCATGTAGCTAACCCGTTAGCATGTAGCTACATGCTAACGGGTTAGCTCTGTATCTCCCATCTGCTCTCAGCTGTCTGCTCACAGCTATCTGCTCTCAGCTGTCTGCTCTCAGCTATCTGCTCTCCTCTGTCTGCTCACAGCTATCTGCTCTCAGCTGTCTGCTCTCAGCTGTCTGCTCACAGCTATCTGCTCTCAGCTGTCTGCTCTCAGCTATCTGCTCTCAGCTGTCTGCTCTCCTCTGTCTGCTCTCAGCTATCTGCTCTCAGCTGTCTGCTCTCAGCTGTCTGCTCTCCTCTGTCTGCTCACAGCTATCTGCTCTCAGCTGTCTGCTCTCAGCTATCTGCTCTCAGCTGTCTGCTCTCCTCTGTCTGCTCTCAGCTGTCTGCTCTCAGCTGTCTGCTCACAGCTATCTGCTCTCAGCTGTCTGCTCTCCTCTGTCTGCTCTCAGCTGTCTGCTCTCAGCTATCTGCTCTCAGCTATCTGCTCTCCTCTGTCTGCTCTCAGCTATCTGCTCTCAGCTATCTGCTCTCCTCTGTCTGCTCTCAGCTGTCTGCTCTCAGCTATCTGCTCTCAGCTGTCTGCTCTCAGCTGTCTGCTCTCAGCTGTCTGCTCTCAGCTATCTGCTCTCAGCTGTCTGCTCTCAGCTGTCTGCTCTCAGCTGTCTGCTCTCCTCTGGGATGATTCTGTCGGTCATTTCTCACAGATGGATCTGTAAAGACAGACGTAAAACAGAGTGTGTGTTTACGGTTTACAGAGTTGATGCAGAAGGTAAACACTGAGCTAACAGAGCTATAAATAGCATTATTTACCTGAGAGAAACCGTCAGGAGAACCTGGAGTCTGGACCGCAGATGTTCATCATGTGTCGCCGATTTCTGATCAGTTTCCTCCGGTAACGTGCACTGGGTGAAGTTTCTGGTTTATAAACTTTAAAGTAGTTTATTTTCCTCTTCTGCTTCTCTCTCCCTGCTCTCAGGCCGCGAGGGGGGCGGGGAGGGTGACGCTGTTGTTGTTGAGGACGTTTGATTGACAGAAAACGCTGACCAATCAGAGCAGAGTGGGAGGAGACAGGCTGTGAATCAGGGGTTTTCAGACAGAGGCTGAATTAGGCTCTGAGGCAGGCAGACTCAGGCTGCAGTATGAGAAGAATAAAGGGTTTTTTGAACATTGCAGCATGTAAACATGTTCTAGTGCAACATTAAAATACATCTATGAACCTGGAAATGAGCATAATATGAGAGCTTTAAAGTCCATCAACGCATTCACAGTGGAGAGAAACCGTACTGGTGTGACCAATGTGGGAAAACTTTTTCTCAGATTAATGCCCTTAACAGACACCGACTCATTCACACTGGAGAGAAACCGTACCAGTGTGACCAATGTGGGGCAGCTTTCACCAGTCAAGGTAATCTAGAAATGCATCGACGTGTTCACACGGGAGAGAAACCGTACTGGTGTGACCAGTGTGGGAAAACTTTTTCTCAGGATAGTTCCCTTAAAAGACACCAACTCATTCACACTGGAGAGAAACCGTACCAGTGTGACCAATGTGGTAAAACCTTTACTCAGAGTAGTCACCTTAAATCCCACCAATGCATTCACACTGCATCGTTGTGAACATGTTTCAGAGGCCAGCTAGCTGTTTCCTCCTGCCTCCTCCCCACGCCCTGATAGCTATGTTGTTATATTCTGAGCTTCTCTCCACATTGAAGTCTGACCAACAGTGACTTTACAAAACAATTCAACAAAGAAAATACTCAGCAGATTAATGGATGGTAAAGAAAAAAATGTATTACAGGAATAAAGGTCAGTATGTAGCCGTAGCCACAAGAACATACATGCTGTTTAGAACATAAAGACCAGAAACTGTTGACTGTAGTCGAACCCCTGGGCCTGTGCCCCGTAGACCCGTTCAATAATCCATCCACGAGTCGACAGCTGGAGAAAGATCAAGGAGGACATTCACATCCGACACCAGAGACCATCTTTGAACAGAGACAGGGGTTACCATCTCCCCCCGACTACAACCACCTGTTATCATGTGACTGTGCTGGACTAGCGTCATGTGATGACGACTGAGGAAGGTTAAGTGCTGAAGAAGGCCATGGAAGGTGGTCAAAAGCTCCAAAAAGAGAGTATGTGAGCCTTGAGTTTAGAATGATTTATTCCAGATGTGTTCCCATTATTGTTTTTATCAGCTTCATGCATATTCTCTTGTTCTTATTGTTTTATAGTTCAACATTATATTTTCCTCCTCTGTGTAGTTTTCATTGAATAATCTTTATTTTACATTTATATTCTTGTTTTTATTTTCTATGAATGAATGAGGTTTTGAATCTGTCGATGTTCTCATTAAATTAGTCGACACAAAGAGATGCTTTGACTCCTCGTTTGAAACTGTTTCCTTCAATCAATATTTGTTGAGCTGTTGTAATTGTCAGCATTAACATTGTTTTAGGACTAAGTCTCGAGCTAATTGGACTCATAATCGTTAATCATCTGACACCAGTCAGATAATTAATGAACTCAGTAGTTAAAGCCCCACACAGCAGCTGGGAAGGAGGTTATGTTTTCACCGGCGTTGGTTTGTTTGTTTGTTTGTTCGTTAGCAGGATTATTCCAAAAGTCTGCGTTGGTTTTGCATACATGTTTTTGGAGGGGTGGGGTGTCGCACAATGAACGATCCATTAGAGTTTGATGGTGATCCGGATCATGATCCGGATTCAGGAATATTTTTAAGGATTCCGATCAGCCTGAGCATTAAGACCACAGAGTATAACACATGCACAGTGTACCTGATGACGCGTGACCCCTCCTTCTGAGAGCAGAGAGATCCGTGTGTGGATGTGTGTGTGTGGAGCTGCTGGCCGTCCGCGGTGAGAAAGAACAAAGCGGTAGATGACGGGATGAGAGACAGTGTAGTGTAATGTTCTACAGACATCACAAGGCTGCTGGATGAGAGAGGCATCCACGATACGTTACACGGAAAAACACCGTGTTAATAATAACAAGCTGACCACCTCGCGGTACCGCCAGCTGTGAGCTGGGATCTGTTTTTAAAATCAAGCGTTGGCGGAGGTCATCGCTCTCCGAGTGACATTCTAGTTGTTGATGTTTTCTTTCATATCACAAATCCACAGCGTACTGAGGCTCCACAGAGAGACACTAAATGACTACAAGCTCTCTGGGGCCTGTTTCACAAAAGCAGAATGAATAAATCCAGGATAAGAGAGAAAGCGAGGCTCGACCTAGCGTAGTCAGTTCATCCTGGTTTAATACGTTTCACGTAGGCCAAGCCAGGCTGAGGAGGGACGACTAGGTTGAGCCAGGTGGAAGTAATTCAGAGAGATGCACGTTCACTGTTTTCTTCAACAGACCACGAGGTCGATCACAGATTTACTGATGCTGAAATGGAGTAAACGTGTTCTGCGTACTTTAAACCTCAGTGAGAAACATCTACTAACAGCTACTTTAGACCAGAGTGGAGACAGAGTGAGCCAAGGTTAGTCTCCGGCTAAACGCAAAGATTACCGAGGTAATCACCTCCAACATCCTCCCGGGCCGTCCACTCCTAAAGACAGCAGGGGGTGTTTGTAACCCAGGTCACAAAGGCCCTGTTCAGACCTGGTATTAACATGCTCCTAGCTGGAAGCTTCATTCATTCGCTCGCAGTCCAAACTGAACTCCGCTTAAAAATCTTAAAGCTTAGTTTCCTCTAACTTACCCGCATGTGCACATTCATTATAGATAATATCAGAAGACGTTTCCTGCTTCTATTTAAGCCATTTTTCAATTTGGCTCATGTTTACTAGACTTAGCAGCCCCTTATTTTGCTTAAAGCTAAAGCTTAAGAAGTCATTATAGACATTTTCTGTTTGGGAAACTGATCTTAGGAGGACTATATCTATAACTATATCTATATCTATGCTGAATGATCTTAGAAGGACTATATCTATATCTATATCTACAGTGCCTTCAGAAAGTATTCAGACCCCTTCACTTTTTTCACATTTTGTTATGTTGCAGCCTTATGCTAAAATCGATAAAATTACTTTTTTTCCTCATCAATCTACACGCAATACACCACAATGACGAAGTGGAAACAGAATTTTAGAAATTTTTGCAAATTTATTAAAAAGTAAAAAACTGAAATATCACATTTACCTAAGTATTCAGACCCTTTGCTATGACACTTGAAATTTAGCTCAGGTGCCTCACATTTTCCTCCATCATCTTTGAGATGTTTCTCCACCTTGACTGGAGTCCACCTGTGGTAAATTCAATTGATCGGACATGTTTGGAAAGGCACACACCTGTCTATATAAGGTCTCACAGCTGATAATGCATATCAGAGCAAAAACCAAACCATGAGGTCGAAGGAAATGCCTGAAGAGCTCAGAGACAGGATTGTGTCAAGGCACAGATCTGGGGAAGGCTACAAAAAATTCTGCAGCATTGAAGGTCCCCAAGAGCACAGTGGCCTCCATAACTCTGAAATGGAAGAAGTTTGGAACAACCAGGACTCTCTCTAGAGCTGGCCGCCCGGCCAAATTGAGCAATCGGGGGAGAAGGGCCTTGGTAAGGGAGGTGACCAAGAACCCAATAGTCACTCTGGCTGAGCTCCAGAGATCCTGTTTGGAGATGGGAGAAACTTGTAGTAGGACAACCATCAGTGCAACACTCCACCGATCTGGGCTTTATGGCAGAGTGGCCAGATGGACATGAAAGCCCGCTTGGAGTTTGCGAAAAGGCACCTAAAGGACACTCAGACTGTGAGAAACAAGATTCTCTGGTCTGATGAAACCAAGATTGAACTGTTTGGCCTCAATTCTAAGCGTTATGTCTGGAGGAATCTAGGCACCGGTCATCACCTGCCCAATACCATCCCAACGGTGAAGCATGGTGGTGGCAGCATCATGCTTTGGGGGTGTTTTTCAGCAGCAGGGACTGGGAGACTAGTCAGGATCAAGGGGAAACTGAACAGAGCAAAATACAGAGATATTTTAAAGAAAACCTGGTCCAGAGCGCTCAGGACCTCAGACTGGGCCGAAGGTTCACCTTCCAACAGGACAATGACTCTAAACACACAGCCAAGACAACTCAGGTGGCTTAGGGACAACTCTGTGAATGTCCTTGAGTGGCCCAGCCAGAGCCCTGACTTGAACTCAATCGAACATCTCTGGAGAGACCTGAAAATGTCTGTCCACCGACGGTCCCCATCCAACCTGACAGAGCTTGAGAGGATCTGCAGAGAAGAATGGCAGAAACTCCCCAAATCCAGGTGTGCAAAGCTCGTCGCGTCATACCCAAGAAGACTCGATGCTGTAATCGCTGCCAAAGTTGCTTCAACTCAGTACTGAGTAAAGGGTCTGAATACTTATGTCAATATGATATTTCAGTTTTTCCTTTTTAAAAAATTAGCAAAAATTTCTAAAATTCTGTTTCAACTTTGTCATTGTGGTGTATTGCGTGTAGATTGATGAGGGAAAAAAGTAATTTTATTGATTTTAGCATAAGGCTGCAACATAAAAAATGTGTAAAAAGCGAAGGGGTCTGAATACTTTCTGAAGGCACTGTATGCTGAATGATCTTAGAGGACTATATCTATATCTATATCTATATTGAATGATCTTAGGAGGACTATATCTATATCTATATCTATTCTGAATGATCTTAGAGGACTATATCTATATCTATGCTGAATGATCCTAGGACTGTATCTATATCTATATCTATTCTGAATGATCTTAGAGGACTATATCTATATCTATATCTATGCTGAATGATCTTAGGAGGACTATATCTATATCTATATCTATGCTGAATGATCTTAGGACTATATCTATATCTATATCTATGCTGAATGATCTTATGAGGACTATATCTATATATCTATGCTGAATGATCTTAGGACTATATCTATATCTATATCTATGCTGAATGATTTTATGAGGACTATATCTATATATCTATGCTGAATGATTTTAGGACTATATCTATATCTATATCTATGCTGAATGATCTTAGGAGGACTATATCTATATCTATATCTATGCTGAATGATCTTAGGAGGACAATATCTATAACTATATCTATGCTGAATGATCTTAGAGGACTATCTATATCTATATCTATGCTGAATGATCTTAGAGGACTATATCTATATCTATATCTATATCTATATTGAATGATCTTAGGAGGACTATATCTATAACTATATCTATGCTGAATGGACGAGTGGATTCTATTGATTAAGAAAATGAAGTTGTATTTTATATCTGAGGTGTGTTTAGCCGAGATAGGAAAAGATAAATATGCCATTTTTTTTTAAGGAGTCTGGTGTCAAGATAAAAATACTGCAGGTTTGAAGAACAACAAATGTTACCATTAAAACAAATACTTACTAATGAGTAACCTAACACTGCCACATATATATTGGAATATCACTGGACTGTTTTTATATGATTAGACATTATGGATAATGGCAAAGTGAAGCTGTTTAAACTTCTTCTCTGCAGCTCCTACAACACTTAATAATCCTGCTGATGACGTATAATTTGGTTGATTTTGGTTCTGAACTTGTGAACTTGTTGATGTCTTTAATACCTGTCTGGTTTCTTCAAGTACAAAGATCTTCATGTGTATCAGCTGGAACATCCCACACAGGTCATCGAGAGGACGTCGGGGAAGAGTGAGTTCATGTGTTTCATTATAACGATCATTACATCATTACATTATCTGAAAATATCATATTTCAAATGGGTCTGACTGCAAATCCAAAAGTAGGACGGAGTATTAGGGCCACTGAGGGGGGAAAAGAGAATAAAGTCATAATTTAATGAGAATAAAGTCATAACTTTACGAGAAAGAAAGTCGCAATATTACGAGAATAAAGTCAAAAAGTCATAGTGTAGTATGTCAAAAAATGTAATGATAAAAAGTCATAGTATAGTATGTCGAAAAACTTTATTAAAAAAAATCATAGCATAGTATGTCAAAAAATATTTTTAAAAAGCCATAGTATGGTATTTGAAATAATATTAAAAATTTCATGAAAAAATGTCATAGTATATATAGTATGTTGAGAAATTGACATGCAGTGACTTAAGATGCTCTTATAGAGAAAATAAACAGAAAAAAGCTAAGAACTGTATAAAAGCCTTTATTAATTGGTTTCTTATATTGATGTTGATGACGACATCCATAATCATGGTTAACTGAAGCTCAGTGACTTTAATGGACCATCATACCAAACTGCAGAAATAAAAAGACCACTTGATGGAAGACAAATATTTAGATGTATTAATAAATATGTAATATAAAATATCTGTTACATGATAATAAAGTCAAAGATAGTCATATTATTTCATAGCAGTTCTTGTCCTTTCGTCCCAACAGAGACGGACACAGCAGGTATACACATCATATTATTTCATAGCAGTTTTAAAACCGTTCACCATCAGTGGAATTACAGGCCTGATGCTTGTTCAAGACCACTATGTCTGGTTTGAACATTTATAGCACAATGTACCAACAGAGACGGACACAGCAGGTCGTCTGAGGTCTTTACACTGTGTGAGCGACTCCGTCTTCTTCGCCGGCTGCTGTAACGGGAACGTTCACATCGCCAACACTCGGACGTCTGCTGCTCCTCAGTTGTCCCCTCCACCAGCGTCTTCATGTGAATCTGTCCTCTGGTGGACGGATGCTTCGGCAGCTTCGTCTACCTGCAGCGTTGTAAAACTGAGAAAACCCAGGAGGAGCTGTGAGTCGGGCTCAGCTGGACGTCCAATCACGTCGCTGCAGCCTGGATGATGTCAGAGTGTCGTGGACTCCGGCGAGAATGTGGCACCGCTCCTTGATCCAGTGCAGAATGTATCCATAAACCTAAAGAGGCAAAAAGAAAATAGAAATATATAAAATAGAAAACAAAACTACTTACCATAAATGTTTGGAGAGTTCAGTTCAACAAAAGCACATATTTACAGCCTCATTTAGACCTCAGATATCCATGATTCAGTCATTGAAGTGTTAACATGTTGTTAGTATAAATCGTTTATTTTAATTTGGTTCGACACCATTTTAATAAATTGGTGTCTCTGTTTTTCTAAAGGTTAATATTTGAGTTTTTAATCTACAGACAGTTTATCTGAGCTGCTGATGTGAAGCTTTCTGAAAGCATCTCCGTCTTTCTCTTAATAATCTCACTTCACGTCATATTAAACAGTTTCACCTTCGTTGTGGAAAAACTCAAAGATGTTCTTTCCAGCTCCAACGTGTCACAGAAGTTTTACAGCGGATAAAGAAACAATCACAGAAGCTCCTTCTGCACAGAGTTTAAGGCAGCTTTGTTTAACAACAGGTGTGAATGCTTCATGTCCCATATGAAGCAACTCACTGTGTGCAGGCTGGTGTGTTCATCATTTAGGATCCTGGATTCAGTTCCTCCAAGACCTCAGCGTTGTTTCCAGCTGTAAGGTCAGAAACACATTGTTAATCCTCAGCAAACACTGCAGGAAGAAGTCCTTCAGCACAAAATACACTAACTCTTTTTAATCTACAGAGATTCAGCTCAGAGGAAATAGAATAAAAACAAGTTGTACTTACGAGATGGAGGGCGTTTGGCTGGAATAAAAAGATAAGACTAGTTATTGATGTTGTCACAGTTGAAGATGTCAGACTTTGTCACCTTTAATGGTTCCAGTGATGACCCGCTCTTCTACTCACTCAAACTCATCAATAAATCCCTTCTACCTTCTGTTTGACATCATTTATCTTCCATCACCTCTCCCTTCCATCATCATGCTATAGTCATATTATCATCAAACTGTGGCTCTGAGCCTTACAGCACTGACTGCTGGTTCAAACACATTTAGATGTGCTGGGAAGTGAAATTAGTTTGGATAAAAGCATCAACTTAAAAGTCTAAAATCAAAACAGAGAGGAAAAGACATGAGACGATGTTTCTGTTTGGGTTTCTCACCGTTCTTCTTTTTATAAATGACGACTCCAATCACAGCGATGAGGACGAGAACAAGAACAACCACTGCAGCGATGATGAAAATCTCTGTTGAGCACAAAACAACAACAAATAGTCACAACCTGAACACATGAAGCAGGTTAGAAGAGAAGAACATCCATAAGACAATGAAATTGTGTTTTGTCTGTTCGATTATTGATATGTTTCTATATTAATCAAAGCTAAGTAAACAGTGGACAGGCAGCACAACAGAAATGGTGGTAATAACTCCGGGTCCAGAGGAGCACGTGCATTGGTTTAATACTGATCTAAACCTTCAATTTGTATATAAAAACTAAATGATAGAAAGTGAAACAACACAACTTCCCATCCACATAAAGCTACATGAACTGCAGGACAGTGACAGTGAACTAAATGTGTGTTTGCCATCTCCATCACTCCTGATCTCAGTCTCACCTCTGTTGCTCCTGACTTTGTCCAGTTTGGTGACGAGGTCGTCCTTCACACCAGAGAGCTGAAACACACAGTCGTACCTCGTCCGATCTTCATCTGATGAAAGTTTCAGGTCAGCACTCATCTGGAAGGTTCCATCGTGGTTGGGGAGGATCTCTCCGAGGTCCACGTCCTCATGAAGCTCCTCTCCATCTTTCCTCCAGAACAGTGTGGCTCTGTCAGGGTAGAAACCTGTAGCGTGGCAGCTGACTGGAGAGGAGGGAGTCTTCTGGAGGAGAGACACTGAGGGAAGCTCTGGAGAGTAAAGACAACAGTATTATTATTTACTGCATATTAATATTAGCATTCCTGTTTGATGGGTTTTAAATGCCTTCGTAACACATAGGGGAGAGCGGGGTCGGTTGGGACAGGGGGACAGTAGGGACAGAGACTTTTTAAATATAAGGTGTTAATATTTAGACTGCATTTATTCAATTTAAATGATATTTGTTTAGTCCAGAACAAGATGTCCCAACCGTCCCGGGGAGGCAGAATTTAGTGAAAATGCACTCCTTGTACATTTATCTAAATTGTGTCTTTCACATTCGGGTTTAGCTCTAAAAACAAACTAGATATAAATTGTTAGCAGACACCTGTATCTGTTCAGGGACCAAACTATTCTCATTACTGGTCAAGTAGTCTGTGAGCAATGGGACGTTATTTGGTGTCGATACCAAAGTGTGAGAGAGGTGAGAGGAAATGAAAGAAAGAGAAATGTGTGTAAAGAGAGACGCAGTGGGTCTCTGTATGTTGGTGACATGTACTGTAATGTTACTGTTGCTTAGAAACAGAGGAGACATATGAAGGTTGTTCAGGTCATGTGATTCTACCTGTTCTCAGCAGAACGCTCCTCCCATAGTTCACATGCTTCTTCACCCACTCAGGACAAATCTGGGTGAGGTAGTGTTTTTGCCCTGCTATCCTAGCTTTGTCATGATCCCACTTGTGTTTGGTGATGAGAGCCTGTTGTTTTGGAGCGACGTATGTCTCTGTGTCCAGGTCCAATGATAAGAAGTCTTCTCCATCATAACCAAACTGATCATAACCTTTAACGTCATCAGTCACATCGTCCCATTCACAGCCGTACATCCACTGGTAAATGTGGACACCTGAGAGAGAGAGACAGAGACGGCATTAAACCAGAGTGAGATCACAGCCCAGTCATCTATTACCAGTTGATATCACATCTTTACCACAGAGACACACTGATCCACAGACACCAAGACAGAGGATCTACACCTCCTGCTGTTATTGGCTCCATGAAAGACACTTACAGCCAATCATCATGTGGACAGTGTGGACGTCTTGGAGAGAGACAGAGAGGCAGAGACTGCTGGGAAACAGAGTGACATCCTAACACAGTTCAGATCCTCTTTTTACCACAGAGACACAGTGCCTCCACTGAGACCAACAGTTTCTCTCCACTGCTGAAGGTGCTGTGGCTTCATGTGAGCTGCAGGAACAGAGTCCTGACTAGCAGACTCACATTAAACCTGATCCTGGACTGAACATTACACCATTCAAGTCTTGAATGATTATTTGATTATCAAAGTTTGTATCAATTAATTTTCTGTTGATCAACTAATCGATTAATGGTTTCAGCACTATATATGTTTATTCACTGTGGTCAAGTAAAGTTAATTAAATCTAATCTGTATTATACTCCATATTTAGGGTTCAAAGTAATTATTCTTGTCATTGTTGATTATGTAATGACTGGTTTTCAATTAATCAATAAATTGTTTACACTGTAAAATGACAAAAAAAATCTCATATTGAGAAACCTGATCTAGAACATGTTTGATAATCTGCTTGATAAATTAAAAATGAAATACTGTATCATAGACACACTGTGGTCATGTAAAGGTAATCTAATCTAATTTGTAGTTTTAACATATATTTAAGGATAAAAGTTATTATTGTTGTGATTATTGATTATATCATGACTATGAATAAATCAATAAATTGTTTACAATGTAAAATGTAGAGAATTATAATTTAATTAAAAATATTATTAAATATAAAAGTATTATTAAAACCTCCTGCTACTCCTCTCATATGAGGACCCAGCAGAAGCAGCCTGCGGCCCGTTTACAGTCCTGCTCCGTACTTTAAGAAACCAGCAGGCAGTAATGTTCCTCTATCAGCTGTGGGTTGTAAAGCTGTTGTGATAAACAGGTTCCTGCAGCAGAGTTCTTATGGACCAACTCACTGTGGGCAGTTCAGTAGACTGATTCTGATCTAATCTAGTGGAGACAAAGGGTTCATCATCTCTGCTGGTTATTATGGGATGGACAGAAACACTGTGTGTGTGGTAACATCTGTTCACTAAAATACAGGATGAAAATAGAAACAACATTTTATCAGTAGAAAGTGAAACATGAACAAACCTCCAGTTTGGTTGAAGCGCTTCTTTAGATTGTCAATGCCGACTTTGAAGGTCTGCTGGTGACCCTTACCGCGCTCAGTGTTCCTGTCCAAGTACTGAGGATCATTTTCTGTGACTTTGCTCATCCAGTCCTGTTTGGGTTCTGCTCTCCTGGTGTTACTGTCATAGTGACTGATCTGAACTTCATCAACCAACCCAACAGTCACAAACTCTGGGAAGTTTGGGACTCCAGTAGACGCAGTGTAGAAATACTTCAGAGAGTGAGTCACTGGAAGAGAAAGTTAACGTCATGATTTCAGTTTTTATATCATACTTTTATAAATCACTGAACAACGTTATTTCTCTGCACACAGAATCAAAAAGAACTACAAGACGTCCTAATAATCTCTGTGTAGTCAATAAATATATAATATATTTGCTGTCCCCTACTGTCCTCCGCCGTCCTCTACTGTCCTCTGCTGTACTTTGCTGTCCTCTGCTGTCTTCTACTGTCCTCTACCGTCCTCTGCTGTCCTGTCCTCTACTGTCCTGTCTTCTACTGTCCTCTGCTGTCCTCTACTGTCCTCTACTGTCCTCCACTCTCCTCCGCTGTCCTCTACTATCCTCTGCTGTCCTCTACTGTCCTCTGCTGTCCTCTGCTGTACTCTACTGTCCTCTACTGTCCTCTCCTGTCCTCTCCTGTCTGAATGCATCTAGCTCATATTTCTGTGTTCAGCTGAACTTTAAATATTCTGCACTGAAAGATGTTTAACAAATCTGTCCCAGAATAAATGTGATTCTGTTAATACATCAAATCCTTAAACAGCATCGCCCGACCGATGCTGGATTTTTGAGGCCGACACTGATATCAATATTCAACATATGGGCCGACAGTATTTAGAATAGAGACACAGAACATAAACAGACAAACTTGATACAGATTCCTTAGTTGTTGTTGTTTTGTGACCAGTAGAACTCAGTGGGACATTTCACAGTTTACAAATGAACTGGTGCTCTCTGGAGGACAAACTATGTGATGGAGACACTGTTTATGAATGAGCTCAAACTCAGTTTGGCATTTCTGCACTTCAGTTTCTTGTTACTTATCAGCCGATATATACACCGATACCATATATCTGCAATAAGCTGATATCAGCAAATAATATGGAGGTGTGATTTATCAGTGTAGCTCTACTAAACAGCATGATATAGTACAGTCAATGGAACTATCAGTGTGATGTCATCTGACCCAACCAACACAACTCAGTATGGAGGTACTACGTTAAAGCATTATTAGATAGAATAATATACTATATGAAATATTATATCACTGAAGAAAATAAATAGATGATGATATGAATGTTCAGTAGGTTGTTATTGATTATGTGTGTTTTTCTGTGTTGTCTAATTATTCTCTAAATATCATTTATTTATATCTTTTCCTATGCAAAATGTTAAATTAATTAATCTGTAGGTATGTTTTATTTTATTAATTATGTGTTTGCTGGCTTTTTTATTCTTTATTTATTTATTTATATTTTATTTTTGTTTTACTTATTTATTTTTGCTTTTGGTTATTTACATTATTTTATGTATTTATTTATTTATTTTAAATCTTAATTTTGAACCATCATTCCCTGTGTAGATATATTATTATACGTTATTTTGTCTAGGCAGAAATGCTCTGTGTTAAATATCTGTGAATAATATTATTTTTCTTAAAGGGACTATTTGTAACTTTGTACGCGCATAAATGTAGCAGGTCGTCACACATGCGCGCTCGCGTGTAGCCGCTGTACCCTCCTCCTCTGCCTGCTCTCCTTCACTCAGACAGCTCAGCTCGCTCCACCTCTAGACGTGAACGCGCGTTCACTCCACCCTGCAGAAGAGTTAGTTTAGCTCTGAGAATATCTAGGGAATGTTCAGTGGACGTTTGTGCAGAAATAACTGCTGCAGCTCCTCCAGACCAACAGAGGTTTCCCGTGTCTTGTGAAGTGAAGGAGCTCTACAGAGATTTACGTTGTCTTCTCATTACCGACCGGGTGCCGGTGTCTCCCTGCTCTCTCCGGCTGCGGGCGGAGAGAGCAGAGAGACTCGCTGCAGAGCCCCGCTGCCTCAGCCTGCACTGAGGCAGGAAAAGCCAACACTAGGATCAGATCTAAATCATGTTCATGGAGAGACCTTCGTCTGGTCAGCTAACATTACTGCCAAGCAGCTGAAATATAGAGTGATATTGTGCTTTTAGCTGACGTGTGTCGCCTCACTGTTTTGAGTGATGCTCGTTCAGGTATATTGAGAGCGAGCAAGCGCGAGCCCGACGCTGACTTTCGTTGATTTCACGGCCACAGGTGTCGCTGTTAAGAAGCATTTCTGAAAGTTACAAATAGTCCCTTTAAATAAAAAAAAATAATAAAATAATAAAAATAATAATATATATGTATATAAGTTAATCAAATTATATCAGTTTTTTAAATGGAATTTTTCAAATCTTTTTCTTATTTTTTTTACATTAGTACCAATTCCCAGAGGACAAGAAGCACATTTTTAAGAAAACTATGGTGACTAAAGTCCAACACTTTTAGCTGCTACTGGCTGCTAATTGGTAAATGTTGTTTAGACATACAATATGCAAA
Source organism: Sebastes schlegelii (assembly GCA_014673565.1). Lineage (NCBI taxonomy): Eukaryota > Metazoa > Chordata > Actinopteri > Perciformes > Sebastidae > Sebastes > Sebastes schlegelii. Next base: position 32,438,713 of record CM025840.1, read on the forward strand.
GCTCCAAAGCACCTTGTTTCATTATTACTGTGAGCTCTAACAACTTAAAAAGCGACTCTCTTACGCCCCCTAGAGCCTGGAGGCATATTACACAAATAAAATACCACAAAGAAATACATGGCTCCTACAAAAATGTACTTCAAAATACCATAAAACACAATATAACAGACAATACAAATACACCACCCACTACAGATAATATACAATCATAAAATAAATAAACATGTAAAGACAATAACATGTAAGTATGTAGAACATGGGGTTAAACAACGTGTAAAATAAGATCTAGGTTAAATATATGACTACAATATATTATTATTACCTGATGAAAAATTATGAATGAATGTATCTCAATTATTATAAATAAACTCGTTAATAAAAAAAGCCTGATGGTGTTTTCATTTCTGCCTTAAAGTGGTGTTAATGAAGCTCTTCAAAGTGTGACTTACAGTAAAGTTATTAGAACTACAAAACGTTTTTAGTAAATCTTACCTGCGGATGCAGCGTGGCAGAGGCACAGCAGGAAAATAACTTTCCTCATTTTGTTCACATAAAGAAACACCGAGAAGAGAAATTCACCACGATGTTACTCCTCTCCTTCTCCGTCTTCTGCTGGTTCCTTCCAACATGCGCAGCAGCTTCATTCTGACCATTAGAAAACTCCTCATTGGCTGTGCGTCATGACTCATCATGAGTAACTAGGTGAGATTGAACAACACAGGTTTTCAGTGGGAAGTGACACTATATATTGACAGAAAAACTACAGAACAGGAGACAAACAGCAGCACATAATGTATATAAAGTCATAAATATGACTTCATCAAGTTATTGTTGGTTTTCTAAAGACAATGTATAATGGTAACAATTATGTTACAATATGTTTTGTTGTTATTTAACGTCATCCTATTCAATATTTAGGTTTTTGTCATTATATATAATAATAATAACATATCCTAACACAATTCTGTTACAATTATTCATTGTCTTCAGAAAACCATCAATAATTTGACGCAATATTTATCATATAATATAATATCACAGTTGTGGGACAGGTGTTTGGACCCATAAAACCCATAGAATGATAGAATGAAGCATCTGTGAGATATGACAAACAGTTTAATGTGAGGCTACAACCTTTCAGGAGTAGAATCCCGTCTGTGAGAACAGAGGTCAGATGAGGACAAGTAAAACAGAAACCATGAATGGACCAGAACACTCACACATACAGTCTACACATACAAACTGTGTTTTACCGACCATCACTCTATTTAATACAACACATCAAGGTCATGGCCCTCATATCCAGAGAGCAATACTTGGGTGTTTTTATCTGCTTTTAACATGCAACTTTTTAAAGAAAAAGATAAATACAACTCATTTCCTTTTGATATATTCACCAGATACAAGGGTTATTTTCCTTTAGGTGCAGTTTCTTGTAGATTTAAAGCCAATTGTTCACACTTTATGTATGACTTTTCAGTCAACATCATTGAAGTTTTACTGATGATCATGTTTGATGTTGTTTCTTCAACACCAGAGGAATGTGGCAAAACGAAGAAGACAAGAAGCTGCGATGGCCTGGCAGGGACCAAAATAACAACCATGTTACTGTGTATGCCACAATATGCAGATCATGCTGGATCTCTGTCAAACAACACAGAAACGAAACCTAACAGACTCATCAGGGGATTTACGAGAAATGCTCCAGAGGGTTGTGCTGTTTCTGGCCAGTGGAGGAGCTCTAACCCCGTTACTGAGTCCTGAAAAGGCCTCATAGCCGACCAGAAATAAAAAACAGCAGGGTTCAGCAGAGAGACATGAAAAAGGAGTTAATCAAGTTGCATTGTGGGTAGGTTCATTGGGACTCACTGCTTCTGCCTGTTCCAGATCATTAGTGTTATCTGGAGAGTTTCATGTCTGTGTTTATAAAACAAATCAAAACATATTGTCATATCTTCTATTCTTCATCTATTTTACATTTCCTTTGATTCAAATAATTATGTCTCTGTGATAGAAATCAAATATTGACGTCCACAGTCTGTAGTGTGCGCGCATGCATGTGAGGTGGAGCGAGCTGAGTGAAGGCAAACAGGCAGAGGAGCAGAGACTCCGGTCCTGGAGACCAAAGCTACGGTCTCCCCCGCGTCCTCCGACCGCGGCCAACACTGTTTAACAGCTTCACTAGATACAACCAAGAGGTTTTGGTGCTTCACTGGAGTTTGTGTTGGAGTCTGAGTCTGAACAGCGGAGACACACGCGAGCGCGCATGGGACACCGACCCGGGTGATTTATACGTGTAAGAAGTTACAAACAGTCCCTTTAAATTTTTCAACATACTATACTATGACTTTTTTTAAATGACATTTTTTGACATACTATAACTTTTTAATATTTTTTTTTGATATTCTATACTCTGCCTTACTTATGATTTTTAGACATGTTATACTATGACAAGTATGACTTTTTGCAACATATTATATTATGATTTTTTTGTCTTTTTTCAACATACTATACTATGAGTTTTTTCGAAATGTAATATGACTTTTTATGACTTTTTTTCCCAAAAGTATAGTATTACTTTTGTATGACTTTGTTTTAAAAAGATTTTGACATACTATGACTTTTTTTTAACTTTTTAGACATGTTATATTATGACATTTTTATGATTTTTTTGCATGATATGACTTTAATATTTTATTTCATCATGTTATACTTTGACTTTTTTTTAAATACTATACTATGACTTTTAAAAAAAACATTTCGACATACTATACTATGACTTTTTTTACATCAAATTTTTCGACATACTATACTATGACTTTTTTTACATCAAATTTTTCGACATACTATACTATGACTTTTTTTCATTAAATATTTCAACATGCTCTACTGTAGAAAAGCAAGTACCGTCATGTTCTCAGAATTTTGGCATCGACTTTGTTACGAATTATCAGTTCTTGTGACATCCCTATTCATTGCATGTTTTACTACTATCTTTCTGCAGGTTTCAGTGGAGCGGTTCAGATCTACAACACATCAGTCTGGAGGACGGAGCTGCAGGAAGTCCAGCCGCTGTTTGAGCATCGTGGTCACGCAGTTTCATCGCAGTCTGATGACGACGTCTTCGTCACCTCCCACATCTGGCATCATCTGTCTTCAGTAAACATCCACAGATCTTTACTTTTATGAATTGCTGTTGGATTGAACTGCTGTAATTTAAATACAAATTAAATCAGATGGCTTTTGGTTTTTGTATTACAGCACACATTTGTGTTGAAAATTGCATTCGCTAACTAAATATTTTCACTGCAGAGGGCTGGGGAGAACGGTTGGTTTTTCCCAACTCAGATTTTTAAAAAGTATTTGTTGACATTTTTTTTCAAACTTCAATAAAAGTTTATATTTTGGTTAGATCAGAGGTCAGCAACCTGCAGCTCTTCAGCTCCTCTCCAGTGGCTCCCTGTGGATTTATAAAAATGGAAATGAATAACTGTTCTTTGTTTACATTTTCATTTTTATTTATCATTGTTGTAGATCTATGGTACGACGGTACGACGGAGTATTAGGGCCACATTGAGGAAAAAAAAAATCTGAGATTTAGAGAATAAAGTCATAATATTATAAAGTAGTAATTTTACGTCTTTTTTTTCTTTTTTTCTCGTAAAGTTATGACTTTATTCTCGTAATATTAAGACTTTTTTTCTTGTAAAGTATGACTTTATTCTCTTTATATTAAGACTTTTTTTCTCGTAATATTAAAACTTTTTTTATCGTAGTATTACGACTTTTTTTCTCATAAAGTTATGGCTTTAGTCTCGTATTATTGCGTCTTTTTTCTCGTAATATTCTGACTTTATTGTGTAAATCTCAGATGTTTTTTCCCTCAATGTGGCCCTAATACTCCGTAGTACATTGTCTCTTTGGCCCTCACTGCATTAGACTTATAAACTATATACTTAGACTATAAACTGTGTTTCCTTCATCACAATGATCACATGTTTTGCGGCTCCAGACAGATTTGTTGTTGTTTTCTTTGCCTAAAATGTCTCTTTAGATAGTAAAGGTTGCTGACCCCTGGGTTAGACTAATTAGATTCCAATTGTTTGTGTGACTTTCTTCTGTAGAAATCGCCTCTATTAAAACTGTTAAGTGTTTCTGCAATGAGAAGATGCATATGAGTTTTTGCAATTTTTCAATTCTCGAAGGAGCACAAAATAAGCAGCATCCACCTCTATTGTTTTAGGACTGAGGCAGATATCTGCATGGACAGATAACAACAGGGGGAAATGAGACAAATTAAATCCTGAAAACATCGGTGTCCCAACATGACACATCTGTGATAACCGACTCTGACGGAGAAGTTAATTCATTACAAACCACAGAGAACAAGGAGTGAAGTGTGACACGAGGACTCTGCAGCCTCTTTACTTGTTTGTGTGTCACATGTAAAGTCGGTTTCAGGTCAGAAGAGGCTGAAATGGTTTTAGGATATTTTAGGTTACAGAAATAAAACATTCCAAACATGATTCTCTAGCCGTCTTTGTCCACTGATTCAACCAGACTGACAACTGAAGGAGACGTTGGTCCCTCTCAGCAACAGTTGAATCAGAAGAGAACAAATCAGCAGTCATTGGTGAATGAAACTGGAAGCTGAAATACATAATAGTAATCTCATAAAAAAATGTCATACTATAGTATGCCATATAAAAAAGTAATAGTATGGTATGTCGTAAAAATTAAATCAAAGAAAGTCATGGTATAATGTGTCATAAAAACGTGAGTGTATTATATCATAAAAATGTCAGTATATTATATCATAAAAAAACATTGTATAGTATGTCATACAAAATGTAAAAAGAAAAGTCATAGTATAGTATGTCAAAAAATGTAATTTAAAAAAGTCGTAAGTAAAACAAATGGCATCGTCTTGTATTCCATGTCATTAAAAAACAACTCATAGTATAGTATGTCAAATAATTTCATGAAAAAACTCATAGTATAGTACCTAATAATAAAATGTCATAAAGAGTAGTAGAATGGTATAGAATATAAAAAAATTGTGATAAAAAAAAGTCATAGTATGTCACAAAAATGTCTTGTAAAAAGTCATAGTATAGTATGTCATAAAGAACTGTAATAGAAAAGTCATTGTATAATGTGTCGTAAAAAAGCCACAAAAAAGTTATAGTATAGTATGTCATGAAAAAATTTTATTAAAAAAGTCATTGTATAATATGCCGTAAAAAAGTCATAAAAAGTCATAGTATGTCGTAAGTAAACAAATGGCATTGTCTGGTATTCCAAGTCATTAAAAAAAACTCATAGTATGTCAAATAATTTCATGAAAAAACTCATAGTATAGTACTTAACAATAAAATGTCATAAAGTACTTCATGTAAGTCGTAAAAGAATCATAGTATAGAATGTAAAAAAAATTGTGATAATAAAAGTCATAGTATGTCATAAAGAAATGTAATAAAAAAATATAGTAATAATATAGTATGTTATAATAAATAAAGTATATCATACAATTTCACAAACTCATAATATAGTATGTCATAAAAAATGTAAAAAAAAGTCATAGTAATGTATGTCAAATAATTTCATGAAAACGTCATAGTATAGTATGTAATAATAAAATGACATAAAAAATCATAGTATAGTATGTCATAAAAAATGTAAAGTCATAGTATAGTATGTCGAAAATTGTTATAAAAAAGTCATAGTATATATGTCGAAAAATGTAATGATGAAAAGTCATAGTATATATAGTATGTTGAGAAATTGACATGCAGTGACTTAAGATGCTCTTATAGAGAAAATAAACAGAAAAAAGCTAAAAACTGTATAAAAGCCTTTATTAATTGGTTTCTTATATTGATGTTGATGACGACATCCATAATCATGGTTAACTGAAGCTCAGTGACTTTAATGGACCATCACACCAAACTGCAGAAATAAAAAGACCACTTGATGGAAGACAAATATTTAGATGTATTAATAAATATGTAATATAAAATATCTATGTTACATGATAATAAAGTCAAAGATAGTCATATTATTTCATAGCAGTTCTTGTCCTTTCGTCCCAACAGAGACGGACACAGCAGGTCGTCTGAGGTCTTTACACTGTGTGAGCGACTCCGTCTTCTTCGCCGGCTGCTGTAACGGGAACGTTCACATCGCCAACACTCGGACGTCTGCTGCTCCTCAGTTGTCCCCTCCACCAGCGTCTTCATGTGAATCTGTCCTCTGGTGGACAGATGCTTCGGCAGCTCCGTCCACCTGCAGCGTTGTAAAACTGAGAAAACCCAGGAGGAGCTGTGAGTCGGGCTCAGCTGGACGTCCAATCACGTCGCTGCAGCCTGGATGATGTCAGAGTGTCGTGGACTCCGGCGCTGGACGACTGTATCGCAGTGTCAGGTGAGTTTAGAGGCACGCGGTAATCCAGCTGTTAATTTAAGGAAATAGAGTTAGATGAGAAGGTTGATACCACTCTGTCTGTTAAATATGACATTACAGCTTGCAGCCAGTTAGTTTAATAAACCAATGAATACATGAATAGACTGTAATGCCATCATATAGAATAATAGACCTGTCTATGTCATTTGAGATTTTTAGGTCAATGCATGCAAAAAATAAAAAATTCTGATTTGGATGTCGACGCTTCAGAACATTTGGGTCAGTCTTACTATACACATTGTTTCATGATTTTTTCCACATGTTATACTATGAATATATTGATATACTATACCATGCCTTTCTGATGATTCTTCCGACATGTTATATTTATGACTATGACTTTTTTAAGACATGTTATATTATGACATGTATGACTTTTTACAACATGTTATGCTATGACTTTTATCGACATACTATACTATGAATATTTTCAACATACTATACTATGACTTTTTAATTTTTTTTGCCATTTTATGACTTTTTAATATTTTTTTAGACATAGTATACTATGACTTTTTTTTTCATAAAAGGGACTGTTTGTAAGAATCAGAATTGCTTGTTAACAGCGACACCTGTGGCGAAAGTCAGCGTCGGGCTCGCGCTTGCTCGCTCTAAATATACCTGAACGAGCATCGCTCATCACAGTGAGGAGACACACGTCAGCTAAAAGCACAATATCACTCTATATTTCAGCTGCTTGGCAGTAATGTTAGCTGACCAGACCAAGGTCTCTCCATGAATCAATGCTGATCCTAGTGTTGGCTTTTCCCGCCTCAGCCTCCCGGCCGGAGGGAACGGGGGAGACGCCGCAGTTTTGGTCGGAGACGATAACGTTTCTCTCTGCAGAGCCCCGTCACTTCACAAGACACGGGAAACCTCTGTTGGTCTGGAGGAGCTGCAGCAGTTATTTCTGCACAAACGTCCACTGAACATTCACTAGATATTCTCAGAGCTAAACTAACTCTTCTGCAGTGTGGAGTGAGCAGCATGCACGTGAGAGGTGGAGCGAGCTGAGTGAAGGCAGGCAGAGGAGCAGAGACTCCGGTCCTGGAGACCAAAGCTACGGTCTCCCCCGCGTCCTCCGACCGCGGCCAACACTGTTTAACAGACGGGCTTCACTAGAAAGAACTTTGCAGTTTTGGTGCTTCCGTGTAGTTTGTGTTGAAGTCTGGGTCTGATCAGCGCATATGCGAGCGCGCATGGGGAACCGATCTGGATGATTTATACGTGTAAGAAGTTACAAACAGTCCCTTTAATGAATTGATATGTGAAATAAGTTGATATTTATGTTTTAATTTGCTTCTTTATTTATTAATCTTTCTATTAATTCCCTTATTTATTGTATCCATAAACCTAAAGAGGCAAAAAGAAAATAAAAATATATAAAATAGAAAACAAAGCTATTGACCATAAATGTTTGGAGAGTTCAGTTCAACAAAAGCACATATTTACAGCCTCATGTAGACCTCAGATATCCATGATTCAGTCATTGAAGTGTTAACATGTTGTTAGTATAAATCATTTATTTTAATTTGGTTCGACACCATTTTAATAAATTGGTGTCTCTGTTTTTCTAAAGGTTAATATTTGAGTTTTTAATCTACAGACAGTTTATCTGAGCTGCTGATGTGAAGCTTTCTGAAAGCATCTCCGTCTTTCTCTTAATAATCTCACTTCACGTCATATTAAACAGTTTCACCTTCGTTGTGGAGAAACTCAAAGATGTTCTTTCCAGCTCCAACGTGTCACAGAAGTTTTACAGCGGATAAAGAAACAATCACAGAAGCTCCTTCTGCACAGAGTTTAAGGCAGCTTTGTTTAACAACAGGTGTGAATGCTTCATGTCCCATATGAAGCAACTCACTGTGTGCAGGCTGGTGTGTTCATCATTTAGGATCCTGGATTCAGTTCCTCCAAGACCTCAGCGTTGTTTCCAGCTGTAAGGTCAGAAACACATTGTTAGCCCTCAGCAAACACTGCAGGAAGAAGTCCTTCAGCACAAAATACACTAACTCTTTTTAATCTACAGAGATTCAGCTCAGAGGAAATAGAATAAAAACAAGTTGTACTTACGAGATGGAGGGCGTTTGGCTGAAATAAAAAGACAAGACTAATTATTGATGTTGTCACAGTTGAAGATGTCAGACTTTGTCTCCTTTAATGTTTCCAGTGATGACCCGCTCTTCTACTCACTCAAACTCATCAATAAATCCCTTCTACCTTTTGTTTGACATCATTTATCTTCCATCACCTCTCCCTTCCATCATCATGATATAGTCATATTATCATCAAACTGTGGCTCTGAGCCTTACAGCACTGACTGCTGGTTCAAACACATTTAGATGTGCTGGGAAGTGAAATTAGTTTGGATAAAAGCATCAACTTAAAAGTCTGAAATCAAAACAGAGAGGAAAAGACATGAGACGATGTTTCTGTTTGGGTTTCTCACCGTTCCTCTTTCTATAAATGACGACTCCAATCACAGCGATGAGGACGAGAGCAAGAACAACCACTGCAGCGATGATGAAAATCTCTGTTGAGCACAAAACAACAACAAACAGTCACAACCTGAACACATGAAGCAGGCGCCTCTAATCTCTGAACTGTGGCTACACATTAAAACAGTTACACAAGGCTTTATAGCATCTAAAATCTAAAACTAATTTACAAAGGTGACAGTGAACTAAATGTGTGTTTGCCATCTCCATCACTCCTGATCTCAGTCTCACCTCTGTTGCTCCTGCCTTTGTCCAGTCTGGTGACGAGGTCTTCCACACCAGAGAGCTGAAACACACAGTCGTACCTCGTCCAGTCTTCATCTGATGAAAGTTTCAGGTCAGCACTCATCTGGAAGGTTCCATCGTGGTTGGGGAGGATCTCTCCGAGGTCCACGTCCTCATGAAGCTCCTCTCCATCTTTCCTCCAGAAGAGTGTGGCTCTGTCAGGGTAGAAACCTGTAGCGTGGCAGCTGACTGGAGAAGAGGGAGTCTTCTGGAGGAGAGACACTGAGGGAAGCTCTGGAGAGTAAAGACAACAGTATTATTATTTACTGCATATTAATATTAGCATTCCTGTTTGATGGGTTTTAAATGCCTTCGTAACACATAGGGGAGAGCGGGGTCGGTTGGGACAGGGGGACAGTAGGGACAGAGACTTTTTAAATATAAGGTGTTAATATTTAGACTGCATTTATTCAATTTAAATGATATTTGTTTAGTCCAGAACAAGATGTCCCAACCGTCACGGGGAGGCAGAATTTGGTGAAAATGCACTCCTTGTACATTTATCTAAATTGTGTCTTTCACGTTCGGGTTTATCTCTAAATAAACTAGATATAAATTGTTAGCAGACACCTGTATCTGTTCAGGGATCAAACTATTCTCATTACTGGTCAAGTAGTCTGTGAGCAATGGGACGTTATTTGGTGTCGATACCAAAGTGTGAGAGAGGTGAGAGGAAATGAAAGAAAGAGAAATGTGTGTAAAGAGAGACGCAGTGGGTCTCTGTATGTTGGTGACATGTACTGTAATGTTACTGTTGCTTAGAAACAGAGGAGACATATGAAGATTGTTCAGGTCATGTGATTCTACCTGTTCTCAGCAGAACGCTCCTCCCATAGTTCACATACTTCTTCACCCACTCAGGACAAATCTGGGTGAGGTAGTGTTTAAACCGTTTTATCTCAACTTTCTCATTATCCCACTTGTGTTTGGTGATGACAGCCTGTGGTTTTGGAGCGACCCATGTCTCTGTCTTCAGGTCAAATGATATGAAGTCTTCTCCATCATAACCATCCTGAAAATAACCTTTAACCTCATCAGTCACATCGTCCCATTCACAGCCGTACATCCTCTGGACAATGTGGACATCTGAGAGAGAGAGACAGAGACGGCATTAAACCAGAGTGAGATCACAGCCCAGTCATCTATTATCAGTTGATATCACATCTTTACCACAGAGACACACTGATCCACAGACACCAAGACAGAGGATCTACACCTCCTGCTGTTATTGGCTCCATGAAAGACACTTACAGCCAATCATCATGTGGACAGTGTGGACGTCTTGGAGAGAGACAGAGAGGCAGAGACTGCTGGGAAACAGAGTGACATCCTAACACAGTTCAGATCCTCTTTTTACCACAGAGACACAGTGCCTCCACTGAGACCAACAGTTTCTCTCCACTGCTGAAGGTGCTGTGGCTTCATGTGAGCTGCAGGAACAGAGTCCTGACTAGCAGACTCACACTAAACCTGATCCTGGACTGAACCTTACACCCACTGAGACCCTGCAGCCAGTGGATCAGTCCAACAACATCCTCTTCCCGAGACAAACTCCAGACCAGACTGTCCTGAGGCTGCTCTAGAAGCTTCCACTGAAGGACACTTTCAGTCCAGGATGAGTCACTAGACTCCAGCTGCTCAGCCAGGACAGCACTGTGTTACTACAACTGGTCACAATAAGGCAGAGACCATCAGGACCATTATGGAGACTGGGAGGCAGTCTGTGTGTCCTGATTGGTCCATCCATCAGTCAGTCATTCAAGACAACCAACAGCTGTTTCCAGCTGCAGATGTTGTCTTGATGCTGCCTGCTGGGATGGACCAACACACTGTGGTCAGTACAGTAGAGTTAATCTAATCTAATCATCTGGAGTTCTACTGTATAGTTAGGGCTGAAACTCATTATTCTTTTCATCATCAATTATTATTGGATTAATAGATTAAACATTTACTTATTTTAAAATGTCAGAAAATAGTGAAGATGCCCATCACAAGTTCTCAGAGTCTAAAGTGAAATCTTCAAATTGATTCTTTTGTCTGAATAACACTGAACAGGATTTAATATTAAATGATATGAAACAGAGAAAAGAAGAAAATTCTCATATCGGGAAACCTGATCAGGAACATGTTTGATCAATTAAAAATTAAATACTGTATCATAGACACACTGTGGTCATGTAAAGGTAATCTAATCTAATCTGTAGTTTTAACATATATTTAAGAATAAAAGTTATTATTGTTGTGATTATTGATTATATCATGACTATGAATTAATCAATAAATTGTTTACAATGTAAAATGTCAAGAATTGTAATTAATTTAAAAGTATTATTAAAACCTCCTGCTACTCCTCTCATATGAGGACCCAGCAGAAGCAGCCTGCGGCCCGTTTACAGTCCTGCTCCGTACTTTAAGAAACCAGCAGGCAGTAATGTTCCTCTATCAGCTGTGGGTTGTAAAGCTGTTGTGATAAACAGGTTCCTGCAGCAGAGTTCTTATGGACCAACTCACTGTGGGCAGTTCAGTAGACTGATTCTGATCTAATCTAGTGGAGACAAAGGGTTCATCATCTCTGCTGGTTATTATGGGATGGACAGAAACACTGTGTGTGTGGTAACATCTGTTCACTAAAATACAGGATGAAGATAGAAACAACATTTTATCAGTAGAAAGTGAAACATGAACAAACCTCCAGTTTGGTTGAAGCGCTTCTTTGCAACTTCAAGGTTGACTTTGAAGGCCTGCTGTTTAGCCATACAGTGCTCAGTCTCCCTCTCCCAGTACTGAGAATCATCTTCTGTGACTTTGCTCATCCAGTCCTGTTTGGGTTCTGCTCTCCTGGTGTTACTGTCATAGTGACTAATCTCAAATTCATCAACCAACCCAACACTCACAAACTCTGGGAAGTTTGGGACTCCAGTAGACGCAGTGTAGAAATACTTCAGAGAGTGAGTCACTGGAAGAGAAAGTTAACGTCATGATTTCAGTTTTTATATTATACTTTTATAAATCACTGAACAACGTTATTTCTCGTTATCGCCCGACCGATGCTGGATTTTTGAGGCCGACACTGATATCAATATTCAACATATGGGCCGACAGTATTTTGAATAGAGACACAGAACATAAACAGACAAACTTGATACAGATTCCTTAGTTGTTGTTGTTTTGTGACCAGTAGAACTCAGTGGGACATTTCACAGTTTACAAATGAACTGGTGCTCTCTGGAGGACAAACTATGTGATGGAGACACTGTTTATGAATGAGCTCAAACTCAGTTTGGCATTTCTGCACTTCAGTTTCTTGTTACTTATCAGCCGATATATACACCGATACCATATATCTGCAATAAGCTGATATCAGCAAATAATATGGAGGTGTGATTTATCAGTGTAGCTCTACTAAACAGCATGATATAGTACAGTCAATGGAACTATCAGTGTGATGTAATCTGACCCAACCAACACAACTCAGTATGGAGGTACTACGTTAAAGCATTATTAGATAGAATAATATACTATATGAAATATTATATCACTGAAGAAAATAAATAGATGATGATATGAATGTTCAGTAGGTTGTTATTGATTATGTGTGTTTTTCTGTGTTGTCTAATTATTCTCCAAATATCATTTATTTATATCTTTTCCTATGCAAAATGTTAAATTAATTAATCTGTAGGTATGTTTTATTTTATTAATTATGTGTTTGCTGGCTTTTTTCATTCTTTATTTATTTATTTATATTTATTTTTGTTTTACTTATTATTTATTTAGCTTTTGGTTATTTACATTATTTTATGTATTTATTTATTTATTTTAAATCTTAATTTTGAACCATCATTCCCTGTGTAGATATATTATTATACGTTATTTTGTCTAGGCAGTGGGGGGGTGAAGAAAAGTGAAAATGCTCTGTGTTAAATATCTGTGAATAATATTATTTTTCTTAAATAAAAAAAAAAATATATATATATATATATATATATATATATATATATATATAAAATCAAATTATATCAGTTTTTTAAAATGGAATTTTTCAAATCTTTTTCTTATTTTTTTTTTTTACATTAGTATCAATTCCCAGAGGACAAGAAGCTCATTTTTAAGAAAACTATGGTGACTAAGTATCTAGAACATGGGGTTAAACAACGTGTAAAATAAGATCTAGGTTAAATATATGAGTACAATATATTATTATTACCTGATGAAAAATTATGAATGAATGTATCTCAATTATTATAAATAAACTCGATAATAAAAAAAGCCTGATGGTGTTTTCATTTCTGCCTTAAAGTGGTGTTAATGAAGCTCTTCAAAGTGTGACTTACAGTAAAGTTATTAGAACTACAAAACGTTTTTAGTAAATCTTACCTGCGGATGCAGCGTGGCAGAGGCACAGCAGGAAAATAACTTCCCTCATGTTATTCACATTGTGACGACCCCTCCCCGCCACTAGGTGTGTGTTGGCTCGCTGGTCTCTTTTGTTTCTTGCAGGCTCTGGTTGAGGCGGGAACATGAGGACATGATGGGTTGATGAGCTTCACCTGGGCCCGGTGTAGCGCTGACTATAAAACCCTCTTCGCCATTCAGAACGCGCTCTCTCTCTCTCCATGCACACATCACTCCATTCCTGTGCACATCGCGGCGCGGCTATTCTTCCTCTTTTTCTATATGCTCTCACACACACGCATCCATGCACTCCTACACCACTGATTACTGATAATGATCTTTACATTTATTCATGAAGTTAGTGTTTTGTAAATAAACTTTGATGCTTTTTGCATTTACCTCGTCTCCACTCACATTTTTGTTGCAACCTAAGAGCCGGGTTGTAACAACATAAAGAAACACCGAGAAGAGAAATTCACCACGATGTTACTCCTCTCCTTCTCCGTCTTCTTCTGGTTCCTTCCAACATGCGCAGCAGCTTCATTCTGACCATTAGAAAACTCCACATTGGCTGTGCGTCATGACTCATCATGAGTAACTAGGTGAGATTGAACAACACAGGTTTTCAGTGGGAAGTGACACTATATATTGACAGAAAAACTACAGAACAGGAGACAAACAGCAGCACATAATGTATATAAAGTCAGAAATATGACTTCATCAAGTTATTGTTGGTTTTCTAAAGACAATGTATAATGGTAACAATTATGTTACAATATGTTTTGTTGTTATTTAACGTCATCCTATTCAATATTTAGGTTTTTGTCATTATATATAATAATAATAACATATCCCATCACAATTGTATTACAATTATTCATTGTCTTTAGAAAACCATCAATAATTTGATGCAATATTTATCATATAATATAATATCACAGTTGTGGGAGAGGTGTTTGGACCCATAAAATGCTTCGTACATTTTATTAAAAATTATGTAATTAATGTCATCTGAAGAAAAAAAAACATTATTTTATATATATATACATATATATGTATATATATATATATATATATTATTTTAGAACTCAATAAATAATTTAGTTCAATCTCTTAAAACTGCAGGTGGAATAGTGGTATTTTTTTAATAAGCACTAATTAAAACAGAAAACAATGATATGAAGGCATTAAGGAGAAATTGATTGATAAAGTCATGATAAATTGGAATGATGAAATGAAGCACCTGTGAGATATGACAAACAGTTTAATGTGAGGCTACAACCTTTCAGGAGTAGAATCCCGTCTGTGAGAACAGAGGTCAGATGAGGACAAGTAAAACAGAAACCATGAATGGACCAGAACACTCACACATACAGTCTACACATACAAACTGTGTTTTACCGACCATCACTCTATTTAATACAACACATCAAGGTCATGGCCCTCATATCCAGAGAGCAATACTTGGGTGTTTTTATGTGCTTTTAACATGCAACTTTTTAAAGAAAAATGATAAATACAACTCATTTCCTTTTGATATATTCACCAGATACAAGGGTTATTTTCCTTTAGGTGCAGTTTCTTGTAGATTTAAAGCCAATTGTTCACACTTTATGTATGACTTTTCAGTCTCACATCATTGAAGTTTTACTGATGATCATGTTTGATGTTGTTTCTTCAACACCAGAGGAATGTGGCCAAACGAAGAAGACAAGAAGCTGCGATGGCCTGGCAGGGACCAAAATAACAACCATGTTACTGTGTATGCCACAATATGCAGATCATGCTGGATCTCTGTCAAACAACACAGAAACGAAACCTAACAGACTCATCAGGGGATTTACGAGAAATGCTCCAGAGGGTTGTGCTGTTTCTGGCCAGTGGAGGAGCTCTAACCCCGTTACTGAGTCCTGAAAAGGCCTCATAGCCGACCAGAAATAAAAAACAGCAGGGTTCAGCAGAGAGACATTAAAAAGGAGTTAATCAAGTTGCATTGTGGGTAGGTTCATTGGGACTCACTGCTTCTGCCTGTTCCAGATCATTAGTGTTATCTGGAGAGTTTCATGTCTGTGTTTATAAAACAAATCAAAACATATTGTCATATCTTCTATTCTTCATCTATTTTACATTTCCTTTGGTTGAAATAATTATGTCTCTGTGATAGAAATCAAATATTGACGTCCACAGCTACAATATTCATGTTATTGTAGCTACAGTCACAGATGTGTGAGCATATATATGGAATCACAAAAAGACAGAACTTTGTAATATTGGGGATTTTATTGAAAAGCAAAACAGTACAAAAGGAGTGAAACAGCAGAGCAACTTCATTCAACGTTCATCTACTTAACCCAACACAAGACGGGATTCTGAGCATCGCTGTTCAATTTCTTTACGTTTATAAAACTAAGAGAGAAATCGTCTCTTGTCCCAAAAATACTAGCAGGAAATATTTACAAGAACATTTCTATCAGTGTGCTGAGAAGCTTCAAACATCCCACAACCCTTTAGAAGATCAGCTAAACATTACAATATATTAATGTGTCAAAACAGATCAACAGATGTTACAGTATCCTACTAACATATCCATATGTATACTGAACTGTGTTATATCACTTAATAGTACTTTAGTATATTTAAATATGGTTTATTATAGTTTAAAGTATAATACAGGTAGGTAATGCAACACGAACAAATATACATTTTGACAAAATAGCTCATCTGTTTCCGAGCAGAACTCAGCCACACAGGTTTTACCCGTGGAGGTATATACTGTAGGTGTTAATGAAAAAAGGTCAATCATCTATGAGGATCTGTTTGTGAAGTTAACCTTTGGAGGTCACAGAGGGCTAGCAGTTAATGATATGATTTAAAAAATATATATTAAAAACCAAAGGCTGCACAAAATGTTGTTATCACAGCTATTTTAATGACATAAAGTATGTATTTGGGGTATTTATTACTGTAGGTACAGTATAACCTACAGCACATTGCATCTAGTTAGAAAGATTCTGAGGAGCCACAGAATTTCCTGACTGTTGTAATGTCATCAGTTGCCGGGCAGATTTCAGTGCAACAGGTTTTAACAGGGGAATACCAGAGCAGCGTGCAGCCGGAAGAATAGCTGAGTGGAGTGGATCTGCCAAGTCTATCAATAAAAGAATATATACCGTATATATACAGTATATACTGTATTTATATATATACATACAAATAACATGTTAAGACCTTTCTTATTAGAGAAAGCAGAAAACCACACAAGAGAGAGAGAGAGAATGTAAAAGGTGGTCAAACTAAATCATCTCATTTGTTTTCTTGTCATGTGAAAAGTAAAATTCCTCCCTTCAGTTAAAAAGTTTCAGTTCTGCCTTCAGTTAATGTTAAAAAGCTCGGACCAAGCCAGAACTCTTGGTGTAGTCATGGACTCTGACCTGAGTTTTAACAGCCACATTAAGACAATAACAAAGACAGCCTTCTATCACCTGAAGAATAGAGCAAGAACTAGAGGACTGATGTCTCAGCAGGATTTAGAAAAACTAGTCCATGCATTTATCTTCAGTCGACTTGACGACTGTAACGGAGTCTTTACTGGTCTTCCTAAAATATCCATCAGACGGCTGCAGCTGATTCAGAACGCTGCTGCTAGAGTCCTCACTAAGACCAAGAAAGAGGATCACATCAGTCCAGTTCTGAGGTCTCTACACCGGCTCCCTGTCTCTCAGAGAACTGATTTCAAAATACTGCTGCTGGTTTACAAAGCACTAAATGGTTTAGGGCCAAAATACATGTCTGATCTTCTGCTGTGTTCTGAACCATCCAGACCTCTCAGGTCATCTGGATCAGGTCTGCTTAGTGTCCCCAGAGTCACAACTAAACATGCAGAAGCAGCGTTCACTTTTTATGCACCAAATATCTGGAACAAGCTCCCAGAAACCTGCAGGACCTCCAACTCTGAGTTCTTTTAAATCAATAATGATCTTATACTGCACTAGAGCTTTTACTCTTGTGTGTTATTCTCTATTTTAGCTTCTATCCTAGCTTTTATTAGCATTATATGCTTGTTTTTATTTTCTAATCTTAAACGTTTATATGTTTTTATGACTGTTTTAATGATGTCTTAATGTTCTTTTGCACTTTGTCACAATGTTCTTGAATGTTTGTGTAAAGCACTTTGAATTGCTCTGTTGCTGAAATGTGCTCTACAGATAAAGCTGCCTTGTCTTCAGTTATCTGTGAAGAATCCCAGGTTTGCCCAAATAATTAGTCTCTTCCTGCTCTTTAGTTTAACATCTACAGGTCAGAGACACGTTCATTTAGTCTCTGTGACTATATACTGAATACTCAGGCAACATTCAGACGGTTGTAGTCAGCCACTGGAATCACACAAAGACACACACATTTGTAATTTTGGCCAATTTATTGAAAAGCAAAACAGTACAAAAGGAGTAAAACAGCAGAGCAACTTCATTCACGTTCATCTAGTTCACCCAGGAGTCAGCAACCTTTACTATCAAAGGAAACACAGACTGTTAAGTCTAATGCAGTGAGGACACAAGTCCAAAAGAGACGCAGGACATTTGTCTGGAAGCTCCTGCTGGAATATATTCAGCAGATGCAGTGAGCTTCTTCTGAAAATGTCTTTCAGTATTACTGTTTTATTGTTGAATCTGTCCGCGCACTATTAAATTACTCAGAGACTTTTCTTCTTTGGGATTTGGAATCGACAGCGAGCCTATTGAGCTATTAAGGTTCAGCAAAATTAGAGGATAAGGCGCCGGGCCTGAAGACATACATACATAGGACATGACGCACGTTTTAGTTGATTGAAGTGATGACAATTTTATTCAGTGTATAGGGCTACATATTTATTTATTTTTTTTACAATTGGAGAATGTAAGACACACTTTAGGTCTACAACAATGATGTTTAAAAAATAATCTGTTATTCATTTCCATATATATATTTTGTTGTCAAAGCCACTGGAGAGGGGCTAAAGAGCCTGCAGGTTGCTGACCGCTGACTTAACTCAACACAAGATGTGATTTTGAGCATCGCTGTTTATATTTACAAGAACATTTCTATCAGTGTGCTGAGAAGCTCCAAACATCCCACAACCCTTTAGAAGCTCAGCTAACATTAGAATATATTAATGTGTTAAAACAGATCAACAGATATTATGAAACAACAACACACTCCTGATTAATTAAGAAAAACCTCAAAGACATGGATTATTATTTGCTTTGGAAAAACAAGATCTTCTTACACGTATAAATCATTGCGGGTCGGTGTCCCATGTGCGCTCGCGTGTGTCTACGCTGTTCAGAATCAGACTCCAACACAAACTACACGGAGTTGTATCTAGTGAAGCCCGTCTGTTAAACAGTGTTGGTTGCGATCGGAGACCGTAGCTTTGGTCTCTTAATCTAGTTGTCTGGTAAAATAATGTAAATTAAAATGATCATTTCCCTGCAGACTATACTGATTAATGACCCAAACTGTGCTCTCCAGGGCCCTGGGCTGTACTATGTGGATGACAACGGGACGCGTCTGTCTGGCCGTATGTTCTCTACCGGCTGTGGTAACAGTTACGCCTACGGCGTGGTGGACAGCGGTTACCGGGAGGACATGACGGTGGAGGAGGCGTACGAACTGGGCCGTCGGGGCATCGCTCACGCTACGCACAGGGACGCCTACTCTGGAGGGTCGGTCAACAGTGAGTATACTCTGAGAATGCTCCTCGGATTTGTTTTTTGATTTAGCATTCAAGCATATCTTTTATCTCAGTTTAAGACATTCTGTTTGGCCGCACCATCGGTATGGTTACAGAGGGTCAGTCCGTCCTCTTTGGTCCAGACTGACATCTTAACAACTATTGGATGGATCGCCATGACATGTTGTACAGACATTCATGGTCCCCAGTAGGATGAATCCTCGAGCTCCACTGTGAGGTTCACATTTTGGTTTTCAGTTAAATATCTCAACAATCTTTTAGGATGGACTACGATGACATTTGGTTCAGACATTCATGTACCGGTGATCCTCCTGACTTTTCATCTGTCACCATCATCAAACCTTCAAGACTAATGACATTCCCATCATCCTCAACTGCTCTTTCACTAGCAAGGACCACACTACCAACAAGACGAGCTTAACGATTTATTAAAGAAAGACATGACTGATGTGTAAGACTTAAACTGCCTGTAGCTCATCCGCTTTGCCAAATGCAGTTGTGGGGAAGCTTCGACAGGGAATCAGCCGTAGCACCCGGACACAACGAAGCATAGCCTGATTACAGTCATGAAATGTATAACGCTGGAGTATTAGGGCCACATTGAGGGAAAAAATAAATCTGAGAGAATTAAGTCATACGTTTACGAGAAAAAAAGTTGTAAAATAATGAGAATAAAGTCAGAAGTTTAAGAGAATAAAGGCGTAGTATTATGAGACTAACGTCATAATATTATAAAGTAGTAGTTTTACGTGTTATTTTAGAGGGGAAATAGAGCAGTGTGTGTGAAAATGAGGAACGTGGAGCATCTTGTGAAGTTCTACTTTAGTTTAGGTTTCACAAATAACCAAATACTTCATCTTTTGGCTCATCAGCAGCACATTATCATCAGGATCAGGACCTGGAAAAGAAACTGCATTTATTGCAAAGAAAGAACAGCACGGACCTGATGGAGGAAATATTTATTTTCTCATAAAGTTATGACTTTATTCTCGTAATATTACGACTTTTTTTTCTTGAAATAGTATGACTTTACCTTCCATCCGTCCCTCCTTCCATACTTCCGCCCGTTCGCGTGTCACAATTTAGGTTCAGGAGCAGAACTCGGAAACTATTTAACTTTGGAACTTCGACTCTGGTCTGATGGTTGACAGTTTGGTCTAGTTGTGCCTTTTGGGTTAGAAGTCCAGGGTGCCCATTAGTTAATTAGTTAATGCTCATTAATTCCATTAGTTCCAAAAGGGCAGAACCTTTGGCCCTACTTTAGTAGGGGTCAAGCAGTGTGCGGGGGTAAGTGAGCCATGCTCACTTTGGCCACTTTTCCCTCAATGTGGCCCTAATACTCCGTCGTACTGTGAGCACTTGAAAAGGGTAAATTGTCACTTTTGTCTTTATGTATTTATGTGTACATTTGTGTGAATATGTGTGAATATGTGTACTCATCTGTGTGTGTGTGTGTGTGTGTGTGTGTGTGTGTGTCTAGTGTACCACATGCAGGAGGACGGCTGGATAAAGGTGTGTAAGGACGACGTATCAGAGTTGATCCACCGCTACAGGAAGGGAATGTTCTGAGTTTGACCTCTGAACCCAGATCAACCTCAGCACTCGACCCAATAAAGCGCTTGTTTCCAAGATGATGCAACGTTTTTTCAATACATTTATTTTAAAGATATATTGAAATAGTTGATTTTAGAAATGAATGACCCCACTTTGTCTCCCAGCAGAGTGTGTGGTCCATTTCTGATTTTGGATCAATGAAATATCAGAACATGAAATGCTAAAGAACCGTTTCTTTCCGGGACAGACGAACCTAAACTTTGCAGAATCAAACTGTTATTAGATCGTTAACATCTTTGTTTGGTTATTGTTCTTTAATATGATGTAATGCAGGTTCTGTGTATGTTGATTCTTACATGGTTCAGTGTATTGTTTTGTGGTTTTGTTAAAACAATCTCAGCAACACAACACACAGCTCCAAATAAAGATGTTTGTTCAGCCCACTGCTCTGTCCTGTAATGATTAACCTGAACTGATACGTCCTGCTGCTGTTTGATATAAAGTGGACAGGATTCATGATGATGATGCAGCATGCTGTATGATATATGTAGTAAAATATGTTGACATGAGTGTGTTAAATATAAATAATATTTCTTGTTTACTGTCAACCACATAGTTATTCTATATCGTGTCATCACATTTTCAACGTGAGGTAAATCCTTTTTTTTTATATATCTTATTTTTATATTTATGGGAGAAACATTCTCGATGCATCGTCTGATCGTTACAGACTTTGTTTTTATCATCGCTGGGCGTCTGGTGAAATGTGACCGCAAACATACAGGAAGTGCCAAACCTCATTTCCATGACTAAACCTGTTGGGTGAGATTTCTAAAGCTGTCGTATTTCTGATAACTGATGTTACAGTATCCTACGAACAAATCCATATTAATACTGAACTGTGTTATATCACTTCAGTATAGTTAAGTATGGTTTATTATGTAATTTAGAGTTTAAAGTATAATACAGGTCGGTAATGCAACACAAAAAAATATAAATTTTGACAAAATAGCTCATCTGTTTCCGTGCAGAACTCAGCCACACAGGTTTTTACCCGTGGAGGTATATACTGTAAGTGTTAATGAAAAAAGGTCAATCATCTATGAGGATCTGTTTGTGAAGTTAACCTTTGGAGGTCACAGAGGGCTAGCAGTTAATGATATGACTTTAAAAGAAAATATTAAAAACCAAAGGCTGCACAAAATGTTGTTGTCACAGCTATATTAATGACATAAAGTATGTAATTGGGTATTTATTACTGTAGGTACAGTATAACCTACAGCACATTGCATCTAGTTAGAAAGATTCTGAGGAGCCACAGAATTTCCTGACTGTTGTAATGTCATCAGTTGCCGGGCAGATTTCAGTGCAACAGGTTTTAACAGGGGAAAACCAGAGCAGCGTGCAGCCGGAAGAATAGCTGAGTGGAGTGGATCTGCCAAGTCTATCAATAAAAGAATATATACCGTATATATACAGTCTATACTGTATTTATATATATACATATATATTATGTATATTATATATATATTATATTATATATTATATATATTATTATAGTATATATATATATATACATACAAATAACATGTTAAGACCTTTCTTATTAGAGAAAGCAGAAAACCACACAGAGAGAGAGAGAGAATGTAAAAGGTGGTCAAACTAAATCATCTCATTTGTTTTCTTGTCATGTGAAAAGTAAAATTCTCCCTTCAGTTAAAAAGTTTCAGTTCTGCCTTCAGTTAATGTTAAAAAGCTCGGACCAAGCCAGAACTCTTGGTGTAGTCATGGACTCTGACCTGAGCTTTAACAGCCACATTAAGACAATTACAAAGACAGCCTTCTATCACCTGAAGAATAGAGCAAGAACTAGAGGACTGATGTCTCAGCAGGATTTAGAAAAACTAGTCCATGCATTTATCTTCAGCCGACTTGACGACTGTAACGGAGTCTTTACTGGTCTTCCTAAAATATCCATCAGACAGGCTGCAGCTGATTCAGAACGCTGCTGCTAGAGTCCTCACTAAGACCAAGAAAGTGGATCACATCAGTCCAGTTCTGAGGTCTCTACACCGGCTTCCTGTCTCTCAGAGAACTGATTTCAAAATACTGCTGCTGGTTTAGAAAGCACTAAATGGTTTAGGGCCAAAATACATGTCTGATCTTCTGCTGTGTTCTGAACCATCCAGACCTCTCAGGTCATCTGGATCAGGTCTGCTTAGTGTCCCCAGAGTCACAACTAAACATGCAGAAGCAGCGTTCAGTTTTTATGCACCAAATATCTGGAACAAGCTCCCAGAAACCTGCAGGACCTCCAACTCTGAGTTCTTTAAAATCACAGCTTCAAACTTTCCTGTTTGCTGCTGCCTTTTATTAAACCAGATAATGATCTTATACTGCACTATAACTTTTACTCGTGTGTGTTATTCTCTATTTTAGCTTTTATTTTTAGCTTGTTTTTATTTTCTAATCTTTAATGTGTTTTAATTATGTCTTAATGTTCTTTTGCATTTTGTCACAATGTTCTTGAATGTTTGTATAAAGCACTTTGAATTGCTCTGTTGCTGAAATGTGCTCTACAGATAAAGCTGCCTTGCCTTCAGTTATCTGTGAAGAATCCCAGGTTTGCCCAAATAATTAGTCTCTTCCTGCTCTTTAGTTTAACATCTACAGGTCAGAGACACGTTCATTTAGTCTTTCTGACTATATAGTGAATACTCAGGCAACATTCAGACGGTTGTAGTCAGCCACTGGAATCACACAAAGACACACACATTTGTAATATTGGCCAATTTATTGAAAATCAAAACAGTACAAAAGGAGTAAAACAGCAGAGCAACTTCATTCACGTTCATCTAGTTCACCCAGGGGTCAGCAACCTTTACTATCAAAGGAAACACAGACTGTTAAGTCTAATGCAGTGAGGACACAAGTCCAAAAGAGACGCAGGACATTTGGCTGGAAGCTCCTGCTGGAATATATTCAGCAGATGCAGTGAGCTTCTTCTGAAAATGTCTTTCAATATTACTGTTTTATTGTTGAATCTGTCCGCCACTATTAAATTACTCAGAGACTTTTCTTCTTTGGGATTTGGAATCGACAGCGAGCCTATTGAGCTATTAAGGTTCAGCAAAATTAGAGGATAAGGCGCCGGGCCGAAGACATACATACATAGGACATGACGCACGTTTTAGTTGATTGAAGTGATGACAATTGTATTCAGTGTATAGGCTACATATTTTATTTTTTACAATTGGAGAATGTAAAACACACTTTAGGCCTACAACAATGATGTTAAAAATAACTGTTATTCATTTCCATATATATATTTTTGTTGTCAAAGCCACTGGAGAGGGGCTAAAGAGCCTGCAGGTTGCTGACCGCTGACTTAACCCAACACAAGACGTGATTTTGAGCATCGCTGTTTATATTTACAAGAACATTTCTATCAGTGTGCTGAGAAGCTCCAAACATCCCACAACCCTTTAGAAGCTCAGCTAACATTACAATATATTAATGTGTCAAAACAGATCAACAGATATTATGAAACAACAACACACTCCTGATTAATTAAGAAAAACCTCAAAGACATGGATTATTATTTGCTTTGGAAAAACAAGATCTTCTTACACGTATAAATCATTGCTGGTCGGTGTCCCATGTGCGCTCGCGTGTGTCTACGCTGTTTAGAATCAGACGCAAACACAAACTACACGGAGTTGTATCTAGTGAAGCCCATCTGTTAAACAGTGTTGGCCGCGGTCGGAGACCGTAGCTTTGGTCTCTTAATCTAGTTGTCTGGTAAAATAATGTAAATTAAAATGATCATTTCCCTGCAGACTATACTGATTAATGACCCAAACTGTGCTCTCCAGGGCCCTGGGCTGTACTATGTGGATGACAACGGGATGCGTCTGTCTGGCCGTATGTTCTCTACCGGCTGTGGTAACAGTTACGCCTACGGCGTGGTGGACAGCGGTTACCGGGAGGACATGACGGTGGAGGAGGCGTATGAACTGGGCCATCGGGGCATCTCTCACGCCACGCACAGGGACGCCTACTCTGGAGGGTCGGTCAACAGTGAGTATACTCTGAGGATGCTCCTCGGCTTTGTTTTTTGATTTAGCATTCAAGCATATCTTTTATCTCAGTTTAAGACATTCTGTTTGGCCGCACCATCGGTATGGTTACAGAGGGTCAGTCCGTCCTCTTTGGTCCAGACTGACATCTTAACAACTATTGGATGGATCGCCATGACATGTTGTACAGACATTCATAGTTCCCGTAGGATGAATCCTCGAGCTCCACTGTGAGGTTCACATTTTGGTTTTCAGTTAAATATCTCAACAACTTTTAGGATGGACTACGATGACATTTGGTTCAGACATTCATGTACCGGTGATCCTCTGACTTTTCATCTGTCACCATCATCAACCCTTCAAAACTAATGACATTCCCATCATCCTCAACTGCTCTTTCACTAGCAAGGACCACACTACCAACAAGACGAGCTTAACGATTTATTAAAGAAAGACATGACTGATGTGTAAGACTTAAACTGCCTGTAGCTCATCCGCTTTGCCAAATGCATTGTGGGGAAGATTCGACAGGGAATCAGCCGTAGCACCCGGACACGACGACATGAAATGTATAACGCTGGAGTATTAGGGCCACATTGAGGTAAAAAATTAATCTGAGAGAATTAAGTCAGAAGTTTACAAGAAAAAAAGTTGTAAAATAATGAGAATAAAGTCAGAAGTTTAAGAGAAAAAAGGCGTAGTATTATGAGACTAACGTCATAATATTATAAAGTAGTAGTTTTACGTGTTATTTTAGAGGGGAAATAGAGCAGTGTGTGTGAAAATGAGGAACGTGGAGCATCTTGTGAAGTTCTACTTTAGTTTAGGTTTCACAAATAACCAAATATTTCATCTTTTGGCTCATCAGCAGCACATTATCATCAGGATCAGGACCTGGAAAAGAAACTGCGTTTATTCCAAAGAAAGAACAGCACGGACCTGATGGAGGAAATATTTTTTTCTCATAAAGTTATGACTTTATTCTCGTAGTATTACGACTTTATTTTCTTGAAATAGTATGACTTTACCTTCCATCCGTCCCTCCTTCCATACTCCCGCCCGTTTGCGTGTCACACTTTAGTTTCCGGAGCAGAACTCGGAAACTATTTAACTTTGGAACTTCAACTTTGGTCTGATGGTTGACAGTTTGGTCTAGTTATGCCTTTTGGGTTAGAAGTCCAGGGTGCCATTAGTTAATTAGTTAATACTCATTAATTCCATTAGTTCCAAAAGGGCAGAACCTTTGGCCCTACTTTAGTAGGGGTCAAGCAGTGTGTGGGGGTTTGTGAGCCATGCTCACTTTGGCCACTTTTCCCTCAATGTGGCCCTAATACTCCGTCGTACTGTGAGCACTTGAAAAGGGTAAATTGTCACTTTTGTCTTTATGTGTTTATGTGTACATTTGTGTGAATATGTGTGAATATGTGTACTCATCTGTGTGTGTGTGTGTGTGTGTGTGTGTGTGTGTGTCTAGTGTACCACATGCAGGAGGACGGCTGGATAAAGGTGTGTAAGGACGACGTATCAGAGTTGATCCACCGCTACAGGAAGGGAATGTTCTGAGTTTGACCCTCTGAACCCAGATCAACCTCAGCACTCGACCCAATAAAGCGCTTGTTTCCAAGATGATGCAACGTTTTTTCAATACATTTATTTTAAAGATATATTGAAATAGTTGATTTTAGAAATGAATGACCCCACTTTGTCTCCCAGCAGAGTGTGTGGTCCATTTCTGATTTTGGATCAATGAAATATCAGAACATGAAATGCTAAA
Source organism: Sebastes schlegelii (assembly GCA_014673565.1). NCBI lineage: Eukaryota > Metazoa > Chordata > Actinopteri > Perciformes > Sebastidae > Sebastes > Sebastes schlegelii. The sequence continues at coordinate 32,465,491 of CM025840.1, forward strand.
GAACCGTTTCTTTCCGGGACAGACGAACCTAAACTTTGCAGAATCAAACTGTTATTAGATCGTTAACATCTTTGTTTGGTTATTGTTCTTTAATATGATGTAATGCAGGTTCTGTGTATGTTGATTCTTACATGGTTCAGTGTATTGTTTTGTGGTTTTGTTAAAACAATCTCAGCAACACAACACACAGCTCCAAATAAAGATGTTTGTTCAGCCCACTGCTCTGTCCTGTAATGATTAACCTGAACTGATACGTCCTGCTGCTGTTTGATATAAAGTGGACAGGATTCATGATGATGATGCAGCATGCTGTATGATATATGTAGTAAAATATGTTGACATGAGTGTGTTAAATATAAATAATATTTCTTGTTTACTGTCAACCACATAGTTATTCTATATCGTGTCATCACATTTTCAACGTGAGGTAAATCCTTTTTTTTTATATATCTTATTTTTATATTTATGGGAGAAACATTCTCGATGCATCGTCTGATCGTTACAGACTTTGTTTTTATCATCGCTGGGCGTCTGGTGAAATGTGACCGCAAACATACAGGAAGTGCCAAACCTCATTTCCATGACTAAACCTGTTGGGTGAGATTTCTAAAGCTGTCGTATTTCTGATAACTGATGTTACAGTATCCTACGAACAAATCCATATTAATACTGAACTGTGTTATATCACTTCAGTATAGTTAAGTATGGTTTATTATGTAATTTAGAGTTTAAAGTATAATACAGGTCGGTAATGCAACACAAAAAAATATAAATTTTGACAAAATAGCTCATCTGTTTCCGTGCAGAACTCAGACACACAGGTTTTTACCCGTGGAGGTATATACTGTAAGTGTTAATGAAAAAAGGTCAATCATCTATGAGGATCTGTTTGTGAAGTTAACCTTTGGAGGTCACAGAGGGCTAGCAGTTAATGATATGACTTTAAAAGAGAAATATTAAAAACCAAAGGCTGTACAAAATGTTGTTGTCACAGCTATATTAATGACATAAAGTATGTAATCTGGGTATTTATTACTGTAGTTACAGTATAACCTACAGCACATTGCATCTAGTTAGAAAGATACTGAGGAGCCACAGAATTTCCTGACTGTTGTAATGTCATCAGTTGCCGGGCAGATTTCAGTGCAACAGGTTTTTACAGGGGAATACCAGAGCAGCGTGCAGCCGGAAGAATAGCTGAGTGGAGTGGATCTGCCAAGTCTATCAATAAAAGAATATATACCGTATATATACAGTCATATACTGTATTTATATATATACATACAAATAACATGTTAAGACCTTTCTTATTAGAGAAAGCAGAAAACCACACAAGAGAGAGAGAATGTAAAAGGTGGTCAAACTAAATCATCCTCATTTGTTTTCTTGTCATGTGAAAAGTAAAATCCTCCTTCCTCTTCCTGCTCTTTAGTTTAACATCTACAGGTCAGAGACACGTTTATTTAGTCTCTGTGACTATATAGTGAATACTCAGGCAATATTCAGACGGTTGTAGTCAGCCACTGGAATCACACAAAGACACACACATTTGGAATATTGGCCAATTTATTGAAAAGCAAAACAGTACAAAGGAGTAAAATAGTAGAGCAACTTGATTCAGGTTCATCTAGTTCACCCAGGGGTCAGCAACCTTTACTATCAAAGGAAACACAGACTGTTAAGTCTAATGCAGTGAGGACACAAGTCCAAAAGAGACGCAGGACATTTGGCTGGAAGCTCCTGCTGGAAAATATTCAGCAGATGCAGTGAGCTTCTTCTGAAAATGTCTTTCAATATTACTGTTTTATTGTTGAATCTGTCCGCGCACTATTAAATTACTCAGAGACTTTTCTTCTTTGGGATTTGGAATCGACAGCGAGCCTATTGAGCTATTAAGGTTCAGCAAAATTAGAGGATGAGGCGCCGGGCCAAAGACATACATACATAGGACATGACGCACGTTTTAGCTGATTGAAGTGATGACAATTTTTATTCAGTGTATAGGCTACATATTTTTTTATTTTTACATATGAACATTATTTTTACATTTTACATATTATTTCTACATATTTTATTTTTTACAATTGGAGAATGTAAAACACACTTTAGGTCTACAACAATGATGTTTAAAAATAACTGTTATTCATTTCCATATATATTTTTGTTGTCAAAGCCACTGGAGAGGGGCTAAAGAGCTGCAGGTTGCTGACCGCTGACTTAACCCAACACAAGACGTGATTTTGAGCATCGCTGTTTATATTTACAAGAACATTTCTATCAGTGTGCTGAGAAGCTTCAAACATCCCACAACCCTTTAGAAGCTCAGCTAAACATTAGAATATATTAATGTTTTAAAATAGATCAAACGATATTATGAAACAACAACACACTCCTGATTAATTAAGAAAAAACCTCAAATACATGGATTATTATTTGCTTTGGAAAAACAAGATCTTCAAATTCGATCAGTTTTTAAAGAAATAATCAAACAAACTATTTACACAATATACTATATATATACATATATATAGTATATTGTGTAAATAGTTTGTATATTTATATATATATACACAACTGGATAATAAATGTTGAGCTGATGTTTCTATTGTGTGTGTGTGTGTGTGTGTGTGTGTGATACAACCCATCACTGTTGATGTTGTGATGTATATAATTCACCACAGTGATGCAGAACTCCATCCATCCATTTCCTCTCCGGCTCATCCTGCTGAGAGCCAAAGAATGACTTCATCACTAGAAACAGTAAAGGAAACTCTACTGGTTGACAAATATCTGTTATCTCAAGGTATATATCATCATAGTGCCACACCCTAGGAGTGCACGTGGATGTGTGTGTGTGAGTGTGTGTGTAGATAGAAATATTTCTATGGTGTCTATATATGTAAAGTTATATTTGTGTTACCAATAACCAGAAAACCCTCATTTGATTTACCAACATTTAAACGCCACTTTTTTTAAAATTAAAACTAAATGATCTAAAATAATGTAATGTCACCATTTATGTTTGATAATGTTTTTAAAATATTTGTCAAACTATTTTTCAAATTAGTTTTCTTTGTGTTCCAGTCGATGAGCATCTACTACTAGATTACACTGTGTGGCTCTGCTCCTTGCTCCAGAGCAGAATACATCCATCAATCAGAGATAGTTCTCGGTGGGTTCGTCACTACTAGCGTCACCTTTCACATTACACGTTGTCATTTGATCAATTTTTCATACACAAATATTGATGAATGCAGCTTTAAAGCCTCATTGCACTGCAGCTCTTAGACCACATCCATTAAAGTGATATTCAATCCATCTTGGTGGTGAGGTGGCACCTTTTGTTTATATTATGTTGAGATTTTATAGATAACAAAGTTTAATGTTGCCAATTTCATATGAAGTGATGTTCACCGTCCTCTTCACGCTTCACGTGTCTCACATCTGTCCAGACAAATAAATAAGCATTCATAAATGAACAGTGCAAAGAGTCTCATTGATAATATCTCAATAATGAATCAAAGATGGAAAGATGAAATCATGAGGAGAGAAAAGTAAACGCTTGTACATTCTCAAAAATGTACATAAACACAGACAGATAGAGCCAGTACAGAGCCATCAGTTACCATTATTGATCACATCATTTGATCAGTGGTGTGTTGCTGTTTACACTCGGTTGAACAACCACTTGAGGAAGACTGTCGCTCTGAAGAGAAGAAAATACAAAATTATTTGAACAATAGTCAAGTGAAGGACAAAATTAAGATAGATAGATAGATAGATAGATAGATAGACAGATAGATAGATAGATAGATAGATAAATGGATAGATAGATAGATAGATAGATAGATAGATAGATAGATAGATAGATAGATAGATAGATAGATAGATAGATAGACAGACAGATAGATAGATAGATAAATGGATAGACAGATAGATAAATAGACAGATAGATAGATAGATAGATAGATAGATAGATAGATAGATAAATGGATAGATAAATAGACAGATAGATAGATAGATAGATAGATAGATAGATGGATAGATAGATAAATGGATAGATAGATAGATAGATAAACAGACAGATAGATAGCTAGATAGATAGATAGATAGATAAATGGATAGATAGATAGATAGATAGATAGATAAATAGACAGATAGACAGATAGATAGATAGATAGATAGATAGATAGATAGACAGATATACAGATAGTTTACATCCATGTTTGTCAAAAATGACTTTACAATACAAATTAGACATTTTTGTGAAATTGTCATAATTAGCATATGAGTTCTTGAGTCTAAAAATGCATTTTGTGAGGTCACAGTGACCTTGACCTTTGACCACCAAATTCCTATCAGTTCATCCTGGAGTCCAAGTGGACGTTTGTGCCGAATCTGAAGGAATTCCCTGCAGGTGTTCCTGAGATATCGCGGTCACGAGAATATGGCGTACGGACGAAGGCACGGAGGCATAATTAAGAAAAACCTCAAAGACATAATAATCAATATCATATTTCCACCTGTGCAATTGTGTTAATAGTCTGCTTATTGTTAATGCTGTATATATTGTTCCAATGTTTTTATATTCCCCTTGTTTATATTGTTCCTATTTTATATTTCCTTCTATTTAAATTGTTCATATTTTATATGTCTGTCTACTTTTGTTTTGCTTTTTGCATCGTGTTTATCTTGATTTTTGTTTTTTACTGATGCTTCTTGTTTTTTGCACTATCCTCTCTGCTGCTGTACACAGCACATGTCCCCACTGTGGGACTAATAAAGGAATATCTGATCTTATCTTAGAAATTATTCTTTGCTTTGGAAAAACAAGATCTTCAAAATGTATCAGTTTTAAAGAAATATTTAAACAAACTATTTACACAACTGGAAAATAAATCAAGATATATATCATCATATTGACAGACCTTAGGAGTGTACGTGTGTGTGTGTGTGTGTGTGTGTGTGTCTATCAGAAATATTTCTATGGTGTCTATATATGTAAATTTACATTTGTGCTTGAAGCACTGGATCCTGGATTCAGTTTCTTGTCCTCAGGGTTCTTTCCAGCTGTAAGGTCAGAAACACATTGTTAGTCCTCAGCAAACACTGCAGGAAGAAGTCCTTCAGCACAAAATACAAAAACTCTTTTTTATGGAGTCAGATCAGTCTCAATATTAACAAATGCACACAGAAGGATTCACAAATGTATTTTGTGATTTATATATCAATGACTCTCTCCACAAAAATGTTTTTCACTGCACACAAACATAGTTATTGTTGAATATAAATGTAAAAAAAATCAAGGTTCATAAATATATTTTTCTGATGCACACACAAATATGTCTTGTTTTAAATACATGTAATAGAAATCCACAAATATATGTATTTAAAAGTATTAACATGTTTTCATCAAAAACACATTTTTATGTTGTTACATTTACAAACTGCTGGTCATGTGTGAACTTCACTGCATCTGTGTTTGGGTTTTTTGAGACTCCCTGACAAGCGATCCACAAATGTTTTATTCAACAGGGAATTATCTGTAGCCAATCAGATGTCTCCCTCCTTTCCACCAATCACATGAGTGTGTCCCCGCGTGGGTATGATTGACCTCATGCACAGGGGGTGGGGTGAACGCTGTGACCCCCGTGACTCGGTGACCGAGCGGACGCTACTGCGCCTGCTCCATGGGCCCAACGGATGAGGAAAATCCGGGTACTTTTCCACTCAGAAGTCGAGCCATTTTGACTTCATGCACCACTGAGCAACTTTCATAGGAATGAACAGCCCGCCTAGTTCTCTTAATACATCCATGCTGTCACGCTGTCGTCACGGCTTGCTAACTCCTCCTCCCAGCCCTCGCTCCAGCCTCGGTCTGGGTCTCATTTTACAACTAATGATTAAAATAAGGGATATTCAAGTGTTCATACTGGGGAGTTGATTCACCTCAAATCATGTAAGTCAATGTAAGTCTTTGGGTAAAAGTCTTTTTGTTGGAAGTTGTAGAGGCGCCGTTTGGCCACTACGAAAATTGGCATCAACGGCCGGCGCTCTTCCTGGTTTGCTTCAGGGGAGTCTCAAAAAACCCACACACAGATGCAGTGAAGTTCACACATGACCAGCAGTTTGTAAATGCAGGTTCAACAGTTTGTTTATAAATGTAACAACATCCAAATGTGTTTCTGAGGAAAACATGTTATTACTTTTAAATGCATATATTTGTGGATTTCTATTACATTTATTTAAAACAAGACATATATAGATATATAGACATACAACGATAACTATGTGCAGTGAAAAATATTTTTGTGGAGAGAGTCATTTATATATAAATCACAAAATACATTTGTGAATCCTTCTGTAACAGTGCATTTGTTAATATTGAGACTGATCTGACTCCATACTTTTTAATCTACAGAGATTCCAGCTCAGAGAATAAAATGTAATTTTACTTACAAGACGCAGAGCCTTTGGCTGAAATAAAAAGACTAAGACTAGTTATTGATGTTGTCACAGTTGAAGATGTCAGACTTTGTCTCCTTTAATGTTTCCAGTGATGACCCGCTCTTCTACTCACTCAAACTCATCAATAAATCCCTTCTACCTTTTGTTTGACATCATTTATCTTCCATCACCTCTCCCTTCCATCATCATGCTATAGTCATATTATCATCAAACTGTGGCTCTGAGCCTTACAGCACTGACTGCTGGTTCAAACACATTTAGATGTGCTGGGAAGTGAAATTAGTTTGGATGAAAGCATCAACTTAAAAGTCTAAAATCAAAACAGAGAGGAAAAGACATGAGACGATGTTTCTGTTTGGGTTTCTCACCGTTCTTCTTTTTATAAATGACGACTCCAATCACAGCGATGAGGACGAGAGCAAGAACAACCACTGCAGCGATGATGAAAATCTCTGTTGAGCACAAAACAACAACAAATAGTCACAACCTGAACACATGAAGCAGGCGCCTCTAATCTCTGAACTGTGGCTACACATTAAAACAGTTACACAAGGCTTTTTAGCATCTCAAATCTAAAACTAATTACAAAGGTGGTAAAAAAAAAAAACTTAAAATAGAAACCAAAGACAATGAAATTGTGTTTTATCTGTTCGATTATTGATATGTTTCTATATTAATCAAAGCTAAGTAAACAGTGGACAGGCAGCACAACAGAAATGGTGGTAATAACTCCGGGTCCAGAGGAGCACGTGCATTGGTTTAATACTGATCTAAACCTTCAAGTTATATATAAAAACTAGATGATAGAAAGTGACAACAACACAACTTCCCATCCACATAAAGCTACATGAACTGCAGGACAGTGACAGTGAACTAAATGTGTGTCTGCCATCTCCATCACTCCTGATCTCAGTCTCACCTCTGTTGCTCCTGACTTTGTCCAGTCTGGTGACGAGGTCTTTCACACCAGAGAGCTGAAACACACAGTCGTACCTCGTCCAGATCTTCATCTGATGAAAGTTTCAGGTCAGCACTCATCTGGAAGGTTCCATCGTGGTTGGGGAGGATCTCTCCGAGGTCCACGTCCTCATGAAGCTCCTCTCCATCTTTCCTCCAGAACAGTGTGGCTCTGTCAGGGTAGAAACCTGTAGCGTGGCAGCTGACTGGAGAGGAGGGAGTCTTCTGGAGGAGAGACACTGAGGGAAGCTCTGGAGAGTAAAGACAACAGTATTATTATTTACTGCATATTAATATTAGCATTCCTGTTTGATGGGTTTTAAATGCCTTCGTAACACATAGGGGAGAGCGGGGTCGGTTGGGACAGGGGGACAGTAGGGACAGAGACTTTTTAAATATAAGGTGTTAATATTTAGACTGCATTTATTCAATTTAAATGATATTTGTTTAGTCCAGAACAAGATGTCCCAACCGTCACGGGGAGGCAGAAATTGGTGAAAATGCACTCCTTGTACATTTATCTAAATTGTGTCTTTCACGTTCGGGTTTAGCTCTAAAAAAACTAGATATAAATTGTTAGCAGACACCTGTATCTGTTCAGGGATCAAACTATTCTCATTACTGGTCAAGTAGTCTGTGAGCAATGGGACGTTATTTGGTGTCGATACCAAAGTGTGAGAGAGGTGAGAGGAAATGAAAGAAAGAGAAATGTGTGTAAAGAGAGACGCAGTGGGTCTCTGTATGTTGGTGACATGTACTGTAATGTTACTGTTGCTTAGAAACAGAGGAGACATATGAAGATTGTTCAGGTCATGTGACTTCTACCTGTTCTCAGCAGAACGCTCCTCCCATAGTTCACATACTTCTTCAGCCACTCAAGGACAACTCTGGGTGAAGGTAGTGTTTTATACCTGTGCCATCAAAGCTTTGTTATTATCCCACTTGTGTTTGGTGATGACAGCCTGTGGTTTTGGAGCGACCCATATCTCTGTCTCCAGGTCCAATGATATGAAGTCTTCTCCATCATAACCATACTGATCATAACCTTTAACCTCCTCAGTCTACATCGTCCCATTCACAGCCGTACCATCCACTGGTACAATGTGGACATCTGAGAGAGAGAGAGAGAGACGGCATTAAACCAGAGTGAGATCACAGCCCAGTCATCTATTATCAGTTGATATCACATCTTTACCACAGAGACACACTGATCCACAGACACCAAGACAGAGGATCTACACCTCCTGCTGTTATTGGCTCCATGAAAGACACTTACAGCCAATCATCATGTGGACAGTGTGGACGTCTTGGAGAGAGACAGAGAGGCAGAGACTGCTGGGAAACAGAGTGACATCCTAACACAGTTCAGATCCTCTTTTTACCACAGAGACACAGTGCCTCCACTGAGACCAACAGTTTCTCTCCACTGCTGAAGGTGCTGTGGCTTCATGTGAGCTGCAGGAACAGAGTCCTGACTAGCAGACTCACATTAAACCTGATCCTGGACTGAACCTTACACCCACTGAGACCCTGCAGCCAGTGGATCAGTCCAACAACATCCTCTTCCTGTGACAAACTCCAGACCAGACTGTCCTGAGGCTGCTCTAGAAGCTTCCACTGAAGGACACTTTCAGTCCAGGATGAGTCACTAGACTCCAGCTGCTCAGCCAGGACAGCACTGTGTTACTACAACTGGTCACAATAAGGCAGAGACCATCAGGACCATTATGGAGACTGGGAGGCAGTCTGTGTGTCCTGATTGGTCCATCCACCAGTCAGTCATTCAAGACAACCAACAGCTGTTTCCAGCTGCAGATGTTGTCTTGATGCTGCCTGCTGGGATGGACCAACACACTGTGGTCAGTACAGTAGAGTTAATCTAATCTAATCTGGAGTTCTACTGTATAGTTAGGGCTGAAACTCATTATTCTTTTCATCATCAATTATTATTGGATTAATAGATTAAACATTTACTTATTTTAAAATATCAGAAAATAGTGAAGATGCCCGTCACAAGTTCTCAGAGTCTAAAGTGAAATCTCCAAATTGATTCTTTTGTCTGAATAACACTGAACAGGATTTAATATAAAATGATATAAAACAGAGAACCGAAGAAAATTCTCATATTTGAGAAACTGGAGCGAGAAAATGTTTGACAATTTCCTTAATAAAAGTCTTGAATGATTATTTGATTATCAAAATTTGTGTAAATTAATTTTCTGTTGATCAACTAATGGATTAATGGTTTCAGCACTATACATGTTTATTCACTGTGGTCAAGTAAAGTTAATCGAATCTAATCTGAATTATACTCCATATTTAGGGTTCAAAGTAATTATTCTTGTCATTGTTGATTATGTAATGACTAGTTTTCAATTAATCAATAAATTGTTTACACTGTAAAATGACAAACAAATAGTGAAAATGCCCGTCAAGTTCTGAGATCTTCAGGTGAAATCTCCAAATTGATTCTTTTGTCTGAACAACACTGAACAGGATTTAATATAAAATGATAAAAAACAGAGAAAAGCAGCAAATTCTCATATTGAGAAACCTGATCTAGAACATATTTGATAAATTAAAAATGAAATACTGTATCATAGACACACTGTGGTCAAGTAAAGGTAATCTAATCTAATCTGTAGTTTTAACATATATTTAAGAATAAAAGTAATTATTGTTGTGATTATTGATTATGTCATGACTATGAATTAATCAATAAATTGTTTACACTATAAAATGTCAAGAATTATAATTAAATTAAAATATTATTAAATGATAAAAGTATTATTAAAACCTCCTGCTCCTCCTCTCATATGAGGACCCAGCAGAAGCAGCCTGCGGCCCGTTTACAGTCCTGCTCCGTACTTTAAGAAACCAGCAGGCAGTAATGTTCCTCTATCAGCTGTGGGTTGTAAAGCTGTTGTGATAAACAGGTTCCTGCAGCAGAGTTCTTATGGACCAACTCACTGTGGGCAGTTCAGTAGACTGATTCTGATCTAATCTAGTGGAGACAAAGGGTTCATCATCTCTGCTGGTTATTATGGGATGGACAGAAACACTGTGTGTGTGGTAACATCTGTTCACTAAAATACAGGATGAAAATAGAAACAACATTTTATCAGTAGAAAGTGAAACATGAACAAACCTCCAGTTTGGTTGAAGCGCTGCTTTAGAGTGTCCATGTCGACTTTGAAGACCTGCTGGGCACCCGCACGCAACCCAGTCTCCCTCTCCCAGTACTGAGGATAATCCTCTGCGACGTTGTTCATCCAGTCCTGTTTGGGTACATCTCTCCTGGTGTTACTGTCATAGTGATCCATCTGAACTTCATCAACCAACCCAACAGACACAAACTCTGGGAAGTTTGGGACTCCAGTAGACGCAGTGTAGAAATACTTCATAGAGTGAGTCACTGGAAGAGAAAGTTAACGTCATGATTTCAGTTTTTATATCATACTTTTATAAATCACTGAACAACGTTATTTCTCTGAACACAGAATCAAAAAGAACTACAAGACATCCTAATAATCTCTGTGTAGTCAATAAATATATAAATATATTTAGTTCCAGACACTCTTTAATATTTCTGATGATTTAGTCTTGAAAACTGTTTTAATTCTGAAATAAAATATAAAAGGAGTCTCATATTTAGGTCATACAGTTGTGTAGCTGACATTCATTGATAGAAAGCAGTTTGTAAAAACAGACATCATTTATTGATTTATTTGTATCTAGTGCTGGATATCTCAATGTGAAGAGAAAGTCCAGTTTAGTTTCCAGTTAGTGGAGTCATTTATTCTTCAGGATGCATCATTAGTAGTTCACACTCCTCATTATCACATGAGTTTGAAGTCTGTCTCTACTGTCCTCTACTCTGCTGTCCTCTGCTGTCCTCTACTGTCCTCAAATGTCCTCTACTCTACTGTCCTCTACTGTCCTCTGCTGTCCTCTACTGTCCTCTACTGTCCTCCACTGTCCTCTACTATCCTCTGCTGTCCTCTACTGTCCTCTGCTGTCCTCTACTGTCCTCTAATGTCCTCTACTCTACTGTCCTCTACTGTCCCCTGCTGTCCTCTACTGTCCTCTGCCGTCCTCCACTGTCCTCTACTATCCTCTGCTGTCCTCTGCTGTCCTCTACTGTCCTCTGCTGTCCTCTGCTGTCCTCTCCTGTCCTCTAATGTCCTCAAATGTCCTCTACTCTACTGTCCTCTACTGTCCACTGCTGTACTCTACTGTCCTCTACTGTCATCTGCTGTCCTCTACTGTCCACTGCTGTACTCTACTGTCCTCTACTGTCATCTGCTGTCCTCCACTGTCCTCCGCTGTCCTCTACTATCCTCTGCTGTCCCCTGCTGTCCTCTGCTGTCCACTACTGTCCTCTACTGTCCTCTGCTGTCCTCTACTGTCCTCTGCTGTCCTCCACTGTCCTCTACTATCCTCTGCTGTCCTCTGCTGTCCTCTCCTGTCCTCTAATGTCCTCAAATGTCCTCTACTCTACTGTCCTCTACTGTCCACTGCTGTACTCTACTGTCCTCTACTGTCATCTGCTGTCCTCTACTGTCCTCTGCTGTACTCTACTGTCCTCTACTGTCATCTGCTGTCCTCTACTGTCCTCTGCTGTCCTCTACTGTCCTCTGCTGTCCTCTCCTGTCCTCTAATGTCCTCAAATGTCCTCTACTCTACTGTCCTCTGCTGTCCTCTACTGTCCTCTACTGTCCTCTACTGTCCTCTCCTGTCTGAATGCATCTAGCTCATATTTCTGTGTTCAGCTGAACTTTAAATATTCTGCACTGAAAGATGTTTAACAAATCTGTCCCAGAATAAATGTGATTCTGTTAATACATCAAATCCTTAAACAGCATCGCCCGACCGATGCTGGATTTTTGAGGCCGACACTGATATCAATATTCAACATATGGGCCGACAGTATTTTGAATAGAGACACAGAACATAAACAGACAAACTTGATACAGATTCCTTAGTTGTTGTTGTTTTGTGACCAGTAGAACTCAGTGGGACATTTCACAGTTTACAAATGAACTGGTGCTCTCTGGAGGACAAACTATGTGATGGAGACACTGTTTATGAATGAGCTCAAACTCAGTTTGGCATTTCTGCACTTCAGTTTCTTGTTACTTATCAGCCGATATATACACCGATACCATATATCTGCAATAAGCTGATATCAGCAAATAATATGGAGGTGTGATTTATCAGTGTAGCTCTACTAAACAGCATGATATAGTACAGTCAATGGAACTATCAGTGTGATGTCATCTGACCCAACCAACACAACTCAGTATGGAGGTACTACGTTAAAGCATTATTAGATAGAATAATATACTATATGAACTATTATATCACTGAAGAAACTATAAATAGATGATGATATGAATGTTCAGTAGGTTGTTATTGATTATGTGTGTTTTTCTGTGTTGTCTAATTATTCTCTAAATATCATTTATTTATATCTTTTCCTATGCAAAATGTTAAATTAATTAATCTGTATGTATGTTTTATTTTATTAATTATGTGTTTGCTGGCTTTTTTATTCTTTATTTATTTATTTAGCTTTTGGTTATTTACATTATTTTATGTATGTATTTATTTATTTATTTATTTTAAATCTTAATTTTGAACCATCATTCCCTGTGTAGATATATTATTATACGTTATTTTGTCTAGGCAGTGGGGGGTGGGAGAAAAGTGAAAATGCTCTGTGTTAAATATCTGTGAATAATATTATTTTTCTTAAATAAAAAAAATAATTAAATGATTAAAAATAATTAAAAATAATGATATATATATAAGTTAATCAAATTATATCAGGTTTTTGAAATGGAATTTTTCAAATCTTTTTTTACATTAGTACCAATTCCCAGAGGACAAGAAGCACATTTTTAAGAAAACTATGGTGACTAAAGTCCAACACTTTTAGCTGCTACTGGCTGCTAATTGGTAAATGTTGTTTAGACATACAATATGCAAAGCTCCAAAGCACCTTGTTTCATTATTACTGTGAGCTCTAACAACTTAAAAAGCGACTCTCTTACGCCCCCTAGAGCCTGGAGGCATATTACACAAATAAAATACCACAAAGAAATACATGGCTCCTACAAAAATGTACTTCAAAATACCATAAAACACAATATAACAGACAATACAGATACACCACCCACTACAGATAATATACAATCATAAAATAAATAAACATGTAAAAAGACAATAAAATGTAAGTATCTAGAACATGGGGTTAAACAACGTGTAAAATAAGATCTAGGTTAAATATATGACTACAATATATTATTATTACCTGATGAAAAATTATGAATGAATGTATCTCAATTATTATAAATAAACTCGTTAATAAAAAAAGCCTGATGGTGTTTTCATTTCTGCCTTAAAGTGGTGTTAATGAAGCTCTTCAAAGTGTGACTTACAGTAAAGTTATTAGAACTACAAAACGTTTTTAGTAAATCTTACCTGCGGATGCAGCGTGGCAGAGGCACAGCAGGAAAATAACTTTCCTCATTTTGTTCACATAAAGAAACACCGAGAAGAGAAATTCACCACGATGTTACTCCTCTCCTTCTCCGTCTTCTGCTGGTTCCTTCCAACATGCGCAGCAGCTTTATACTGACCATTAGAAAACTCCTCATTGGCTGTGCGTCATGACTCATCATGAGTAACTAGGTGAGATTGAACAACACAGGTTTTCAGTGGGAAGTGACACTATATATTGACAGAAAAACTACAGAACAGGAGACAAACAGCAGCACATAATGTATATAAAGTCAGAAATATGACTTCATCAAGTTATTGTTGGTTTTCTAAAGACAATGTATAATGGTAACAATTATGTTACAATATGTTTTGTTGTTATTTAACGTCATCCTATTCAATATTTAGGTTTTTGTCATTATATATATAATAATAACATATCCCATCACAATTGTATTACAATTATTCATTGTCTTTAGAAAACCATCAATAATTTGACGCAATATTTATCATATAATATAATATCACAGTTGTGGGACAGGTGTTTGGACCCATAAAATGCTTCGTACATTTTATTAAAAATTATGTAATTAATGTCATCTGAAGAAAAAAAAACATTATTTTATATATATATATATATATATATATATATATATATTATTTTAGAACTCAATAAATAGTTCAATCTCTTAAAACTGCAGGTGGAATAATGATATTTTTTTAATAAGCACTAATTAAAACAGAAAACAATGATATGAAGGCATTAGGGAGAAATTGATTGATAAAGTCGTGTAAAATTGGAATGATGAAATGAAGCACCTGTGAGATATGACAAACAGTTTAATGTGAGGCTACAACCTTTCAGGAGTGGAATCCCGTCTGTGAGAACAGAGGTCAGATGAGGACAAGTAAAACAGAAACCATGAATGGACCAGAACACTCACACATACAGTCTACACATACAAACTGTGTTTTACCGACCATCACTCTATTTAATACAACACATCAAGGTCATGGCCCTCATATCCAGAGAGCAATACTTGGGTGTTTTTATGTGCTTTTAACATGCAACTTTTTAAAGAAAATGATAAATACAACTCATTTCCTTTTGATATATTCACCAGATACAAGGGTTATTTTCCTTTAGGTGCAGTTTCTTGTAGATTTAAAGCCAATTGTTCACACTTTATGTATGACTTTTCAGTCTCACATCATTGAAGTTTTACTGATGATCATGTTTGATGTTGTTTCTTCAACACCAGAGGAATGTGGCCAAACGAAGAAGACAAGAAGCTGCGATGGCCTGGCAGGGACCAAAATAACAACCATGTTACTGTGTATGCCACAATATGCAGATCATGCTGGATCTCTGTCAAACAACACAGAAACGAAACCAACAGACTCATCAGGGGATTTACGAGAAATGCTCCAGAGGGTTGTGCTGTTTGTGGCCAGTGGAGGAGCTCTAACCCCGTTACTGAGTCCTGAAAAGGCCTCATAGCCGACCAGAAATAAAAAACAGCAGGGTTCAGCAGAGAGACATGAAAAAGGAGTTAATCAAGTTGCATTGTGGGTAGGTTCATTGGGACTCACTGCTTCTGCCTGTTCCAGATCATTAGTGTTATCTGGAGAGTTTCATGTCTGTGTTTATAAAACAAATCAAAACATATTGTCATATCTTCTATTCTTCATCTATTTTACATTTCCTTTGGTTGAAATAATTATGTCTCTGTGATAGAAATCAAATATTGACGTCCACAGCTACAATATTCATATTATTGTAGCTACAGTCACAGATGTGTGAGCATATATATGGAATCACAAAAAGACAGAACTTTGTAATATTGGGGATTTTATTGAAAAGCAAAACAGTACAAAAGGAGTGAAACAGCAGAGCAACTTCATTCAACGTTCATCTACTTAACCCAACACAAGACGGGATTCTGAGCATCGCTGTTCAATTTCTTTATGTTTATAAAACTAAGAGAGAAATCGTCTCTTGTCCCAAAAATACTAGCAGGAAATATTTACACGAACATTTCTATCAGTGTGCTGAGAAGCTTCAAACATCCCACAACCCTTTAGAAGATCAGCTAAACATTACAATATATTAATGTGTCAAGAAATGCTCCAGAGGGTTGTGCTGTTTCTGGCCAGTGGAGGAGCTCTAACCCCTGTTACTTTTGTTTTTTGTATTACAGCACACATTTGTGTTGAAAATTGCATTTGCTAACTAAATATTTTCACTGCAGAGAGCTGGGGAGAACGGGTGATTTTTCCCAACTCAGATTTTTAAAAAGTATTTGTTGACATTTGTTTTATTCAAACTTCAATAAAAGTTTATATTTTGGTTAGATCAGAGGTCAGCAACCTGCGTCTCTTCAGCTCCTCTCCAGTGGCTCCCTGTGGATTTATAAAAATGGAAATGAATAACTGTTCTTCATTTACATTTTCATTTTATTTATCATTGTTGTAGGTCTATGGTACGACGGTACGACGGAGTATTAGGGCCACATTGAAGAAAAAAATCAATCGGAGATTTCAAGAATAAAGTCATAATATTATAAAGTAGTAATTTTACATGGTATTTCCTTTTTTTCTCGTAATATTCTGACTTAATTGTGTAAATCTCAGATGTGTTTTCCCTCAAAGTGGCCCTAATACTGCGTAGTACATTGTCTCTTTGGCCCTCACTGCATTAGACTTATATACTATATACTTAGACTATAAACTGTGTTTCCTTCATCACAATGATCACATGTTTTGCGGCTCCAGACAGATTTGTTGTTGTTTTCTTTGCCTAAAATGTCTCTTTAGATAGTAAAGGTTGCTGACCCCTGGGTTAGACTAATTAGATTACAATTGTTTGTTTGACTTTCTTCTGTAGAAATCGCCTCTATTAAAACTGTTAAGTGTTTCTGCAATGAGAAGATGCATATGAGTTTTTGCAATTTTTCAATTCTCGAAGGAGCACAAAATAAGCAGCATCCACCTCTATTGTTTTAGGACTGAGGCAGATATCTGCATGGACAGATAACAACAGGGGGAAATGAGACAAATTAAATCCTGAAAACATCGGTGTCCCAACATGACACATCTGTGATAACCGACTCTGACGGAGAAGTTAATTCATTACAAACCACAGAGAACAAGGAGTGAAGTGTGACACGAGGACTCTGCAGCCTCTTTACTTGTTTGTGTGTCACATGTAAAGTCGGTTTCAGGTCAGAAGAGGCTGAAATGGTTTTAGGATATTTTAGGTTACAGAAATAAAACATTCCAAACATGATTCTCTAGCTGTCTTTGTCCACTGATTCAACCAGACTGACAACTGAAGGAGACGTTGATCCCTCTCAGCAACAGTTGAATCAGAAGAGAACAAATCAGCAGTCATTGGTGAATGAAACTGGAAGCTGAAATACATAATAGTAATCTCATAAAAAATGTCATAGTATAGTATGCCATATAAAAAAGTAATAGTATGGTATGTCGTAAAAATTAAATCAAAGAAAGTCATGGTATAATGTGTCATAAAAACGTGAGTGTATTATATCATAAAAATGTCAGTATATTATATCATAAAAAAACATTGTATAGTATGTCATAAAAAAATAAAGTATATCATACAATTTCACGAAGTCATAATATAGTATGTCATAAAAAATGTCAAAAAAGTCATAGTAAAGTATGTCAAATAATTTCATTAAAACGTCATAGTATAGTATGTAATAATAAAATGACATAAAAAAATCATAAAATAAAAAGTCAAAATATAGTATGTCATAAAGAAATGTAATAGAAAAGTCATCGTATAATGTCACGAAAAAGTCATAGTATAGTATGTCATGAAAAAATGTGGGGGAAAAAAGTAATCGTATAATATGTCGTAAAAATTTCATCGTATGTCATAAAGAAATGTAATTAAAAAAGTCATAATATAGTATGTTATAATAAAATGTCAAAAGATGTCATAATATAGTATATATAGAACGCTTTTGTCCATCAGTCCATCTTGTTGCTAAATAATAATTAATGTGCTGCTAGGGAGATGTAAATCCAGAGGACAGATGGTCATGTTGTAATGGGGTTATGTATGGTTAATTGTGATGTGTTTTGTTTTTTGTCTGATGGGTCTTACTTGTCTGTCTGTCTATGTTAACAGTATGTCTATTGTATGTGTACTTTTTCTCAAACTGAGCTGCCTATGGATGGAAAAATGTATTTCAGTGCAAACTGACCATAAAGTTGTATCGTATCGTATCGTATTAATATCCCTATAGTTTGCTGTCTGTAACGTTACTGTGCGACACTCAGGTGAAGCTGAATGACTGTTTTCCCTTCAGCGAATGATAATCCGAGTATAATCCGTGATCAGCATTGCTTGCTTCGTCGTTGCCATCTACCCGGTGCAGGTTGTTATAATCGTCGTGCTGACATCAGGTAAGTGCAAAGAGTCTTGTTTATATGCTTTACTCACAGGTGTGTGAATTGACCCGGATATGAAGCGTCTGTAGCACAAAATAATATAAATGTTTGTTTCTAAAGAGATCAGACGGAGTCCTTTCCTCTCGTATAAAACATTCAGCAGCAGCGGCATACAGAGGAAACACTGGTGAAGCTGCAGGTCGTATCCCCGCGGACCCTCCACCGCTTTCTGCTTTCTACTTTAGCTTTGTTTTGGTTTTGAAACGGATGTGACGTCACGTTACTCAGACTACACAATAAAAGCGGTAACTTTCTTCTACCGGTTGTATCAGAGGACGAGCCTGCTGCTGGTCTTCTGGGGACCTTGTGGCTCTGCTGGGCCTCCTCCATTTCACTCTTGTAGTGCTCCTGGTCCTGGTCTCTGAGATCCAGCAGGTCTCCACTCTGACTGCTGGACTCTGTTGTCCTGGACTCATACGGAGATGTTCAGGTACTGCTGTCTCCTCTTGTTTTACTCCCATCCACGTAGTGCTGATAACATGGTCTATGTTAGCCTGGAAACAGCTGCAGCTCTTCTCTGAGGGATGCTTATGACTTTTTTTTCCAGACATTTTTCTGACTTTGTTTGGAAATGTTTCTGACTTTTTTTCAGACATTTTACAGAATTTTTTTCAATTTTTGATATTTTTCTGAATCTTTTTCAGAATTTTTTTAACTTTTTTTTGGATATTTGACAGACATTTTTCTGGGTTTTTTCTAAATTCTTTGGAAATTTTTCTGACTTTTTTTGGAAAATTTTCTGACATTTTCTCCGTCATTTTTCAGACTTTTTTTCAACATTTTTGGACATTTTTCTGAGTTTTTTTCTACATTCTTTGGACATTTTTCAGACTTTTTTGGGAAATTTTTCAGACATTTCACAGAATTTCTTTCAGACATTTTGTCTAACTTTTTTTTTTTTTGTACATTTTTCTGACTTCTTTTCCAGACTTTCTGGACATTTTTCGGATTTTTTTTCAGAATTTTTTAAAAACTTTTTTTGGACATTTGACTGACATTTTTCTGACTTTTTTTCAACATTTTTGGACATTTTTCTAGTGTATCAGCAGATATCTCAAAGGAAACTTCCACTTTATTTATACCTTTTTTTATTTTATTGCAAGACAAAAGACAATACATTAACACAACAACAAGAGGATGACAAGAACAGTGAAGACAGGCCAGTTAGCACATTTCTGTGTGTGCGTGCGTACGAGCATGTGCCTTGGGGTGGGGTCTATAGGGTGGATACATAGAGAGAGGAGAGGTTAATAAAAATAAAAAAAATACATGCATATATACATATACATACAGCATATACACAAATAAATACACAAATTAAAAAATTAAAAATGTGTAAGTAGTTAACTAAGGGGAAGCATAGGGAAGAAAATAACTAAATAAATGAGCAAGGAACATAATTAATTCTAATATTTACACTTTATTTATACCTGATGTATTTCCTATAAATGTGTCCATTGTGACTCTATTGGTCACGCTAATTTGTTGTTACTGAATCTGACCAAGTTAGTTAATTTGGAAAGCTGTAGAAGGCTCGATTAGCTGTCCCTGATATTAATGTTCTGCACTAGTCTTTGTTTCCCTGAATCTCTATAACGGAGGTTCTGAGTGCAAAGTTTGCGTGAAACATAGAGTCACAACGGTTACATTAATGGGAAATACGTCAGGTTGAAATAAAAAAACAATTAACCTTTAAGATTTTTAAAGGTTTGTGGCTGGTTCTCCCTCCTTGTGATTGGAAGACTCTTCCAGATGTTCTGAAAGTTCAGCCTCATAACGGAGTCCCACTAGGAAATTTCTGGTGGTCAAAGTATGTAGTCATAGCCACAAATCAAGTAATCATGCCGTTTAGAACATGAATTTACTGTTGGTCAGCCTTCAATGTGGAGAGAAGCTGACAATATAACAACACAGCTATCAAAGCATGGGGAGGAGGCAGGAGGAAACAGCTAGCTGGGCTCTGAAACATATTCACAACGACGCAGTGTGAATGCGTTGGTGGGCTTTAAGATGCTCAAGCCGAGAAAAAGTTTCCCACATTGGTCACATGAGTACGGTCTCTCTTCAGTGTGAATGCTTTGATGGTATTATAGATAACCCTGTTGTACGAAAGAGGCACCACATTCATCACAGCTGTAGGGTTTCTCTCCAGTGTGAAGGACTTGATGGTTTTTCAGTTGGCCTAATGTAACGAAAGCTGACCCACATTCAACGCAGCTGTAGGGTTTCTCTCCAGTGTGAATGCGTTGATGGATTTTTAGGTTACTCTGGACCTGGAAAGATCACCCACATTCATCGTCCTGATCTCAGCTGTAGGGTTTCTCTCCAGTGTGATTGCGTTGGTGAACTCTGAAGTTACCTCCCAAAGTGAAAGTTTTCCCACATTGGTTACAGGTGTGTAGTTTCTCTCCAGTGTGAATGCGTTGGTGTACTCTGAGATTTCTCGCCGTAGCAAAAGTTTTCTCACATTGGTCACAGGTGTGTGGTTTCTCTCCAGTGTGAAGTCTCTGTTGAATCAGTCCCTTTTTTCCTCTCCGTTTCTATAGCAACAGACATACACAGAGAGAGAGAGAGAGAGAGAGAGAGAGAGAGAGAGACAGTGAGATGCCATGGTGGAGCGAGCTATCTAAAACCACTGGTATTGGTATCGACTACTAGATTTCTGGTATCGTGACATCCCTACACGGTGTACGTGAGCAAGTAGTGTACAGTGTACCTGAGCAGGTAGTGTACGGTGTCGGGACCTCACCATGTGAAATGAACAAAGAGCGGCCTGTAAGGTCAGGGGCCTTAACAACTGTGCATTTACAGCAGTCTTCCACTACAACAAAGACCACAGGGGTTGCCTTTTACTAGCTAAGTAAAATGAATAGCAATTTGAGATCGTGCCCGCTTGCCCCGAGCAAAAAGCAGAGTCCAGGCAAGAAAGACCTCAGGACGGCCAGGTAAATACCATTGCCAACCTGTTTGCCCAAGTGTCACCTAACACTAACACTGAGACGGGTTTTGTTTCTGGCCCATACAGCCAAACCTTAGCAGCTCCTAGCCGGACCTCTTCCAACCTCATCACCTTTGAGATGGAGAGGGTCTTTATGTGAGCGCCCGAGGACAGTTTTTGGCTGTTTTACCAACCAAACTGACATAAGGTAAGATTATTGTTTATATGCTTTACTCACAGGTGTGCGAGTCTGTAGCGCAAAATAATATAAATGTTTGATTCTAAAGAGATCAGACGGAGTCCTCTCCTCTGATATAAAACATTCAGCAGCAGCGGTCGTATTTTATCAGCAGTGCTGCTGCTGGCATACAGAGGAAACACTGGTGAGGCTGCAGGTCGTATCCTCGCGGACCCTCCACCGCTTTCTGCTTTCTACCTTCAGCTTTGTTTTGGTTTTGAAACGGATGTGACGTCACGTTACTCAGACTACACAATAAAAGGGGTAACTTCCTTCTACCTGCGCATGTGTCCTTTTTCAACACAGTTTTGTGGGTAAAAACATCAGTTTTGTGTCGTTTTAAACAGTCATTTATTCAGTTATTGACTCTACCTCGTGTCTTTAGTGTCGTTTATGAAGCATGAAGTCATGAACACTGACCTGAACATCGGTGGTATCAGAGGATGAGCCTTCTGCTGGTCTTCTGGGGACCTTGTCGCTCTACTGGTCCAAGTTCTGCTGGTCCTCCTCCATTTCACTCTTGAAGTGCTCCTGGTCCTGGTCCTGAGTCTAATACACAGTCACATTCACCACTTTATCATCCATTAAGGAAATGTCAGTCTGCTAAAAGATGAATTCATGAACAACACTGAATTCAACTTTATTGTCTTGTTGACACTTTTCCCTGCTGGGACCTTTTTAAAGAGAAATGTGCACAGTCAGCGTATCCATGCATTACTATCTCTATCTGAAATGGATCCAGATGGAGGCTCTGCCTCTTAGTTACCTGTTGCCATGGTGAATCGTAGTATCGGAGCTCCATTGATGATGGCTGTTTTCATCCTCACATTTGATGGAACAAACTCTGATCAGCTGTTCTGGAACCGAAAACTTTTCCATCTCAGAGTTTGTTAAAGCTGCTTTCTGAACCGGGCTCCTGGTCCTGGTCTCTGAGATCCAGCAGGTCTCCACTCTGACTGCTGGACTCTGTTGTCCTGGACTCACACAGAGATGTTCAGGTCCTGCTGTCTCCTCTGGTTTCCATGGAAACTATCAAAGATCACATAGAAAAGCCTAAATGTGTGTGATCTGGTTGGCAGCGGTTTAACCGGGCAGAGGACAGTGAATGTGCTCGTGGAACTACAGGAAACTGATCGATGGGACAGTTTCCGGTTTTATTCAGGAAGAAGTTCTCAACGGGCGTCTTCAGTGACGTCATTGGTCTAAATAAAACGATACGAGCCTCACGCTTCACGGAAAACTTCCTGAATTACTCGACACGCACTCCGAAGCCTCGACACAGCACGTGACATCAGTACTGAAACCCCTGAAGGGTTAACCCTGAAGTTAGCTCGCTAACCCCAAACCCTGCTTTGAGTCCAGACCTCAGGCCTCTGGCCCACTTCAAGCACTGATATTAAACAAAGACGCATTCACGAGGACAGCTACGTCTTCTCTTCCTGTCTTCCTGTCTCTTCCAGACTTTGACCAATCACAGGTCATTTCAGAGAGAGAGAGAGAGAGCGTTCCTATTGGCTGTGCTCCGGTCATGTGACCGGCACTTGGCATTCCTTCAACAGATTTCACAATGGCGGCGGCGTCACAAACGTTCTCATGTTGCAGCTAAACCGTGCACTACAAGATGATTCTGAGAACATGTGAGGAGAGAAATAGGCATTAACGTAACAGAATATTGATTCATATTTGATCAGCGGTGCCTAGTTTGATCGTTTGGTCGGAGTTCAGAGTGATTGACAGCCGGCTCTCAGAGACGGCAGCTGGACAGCAGACCTCAGATCAGCTCTGACTGCTTGTTTTCCTCCGGTCTGTGAAATCTTGCAGATGCCGTTAGGAGCAGTTAGGACCTGTCTCATGTACTACTGTCACGATATAGTGACCATTTTATAAAAATAACTTTTTTTAATCATATTTGCTCCAATCTCACCGACTGCAGCTTTAAAGTACCAAACATAAAAGTACACATTATGCAGAATAATGTATATTATTGGATTATAATTATTGATGCATTAATGTGTTCATCACTTTAATGTTGCAGCTGGTAATGGTGTAGCTCATTTTAATGACTTTATATCCTGCTGGGTAGTTTAATCTATTATAATACATAATTTATTCCCTGATTATATTTTGTATTAATAATCTGAATCTGTAAAGTAACTAAAGTTATTAAATCAATGTAGTGGAGTAAAAAGTACAATGTTTCCCTCTGAGATGTAGTGGAGTAGAAGTAGGAAGTATCAGAACATGGAAATACTCAAGTAAAGTACAAGTATCTCAAAATTGTACTTAAGTAACTTAGTTACTTTCCACCACTGATTACATGTTATACTGTTCTGTTTTTTAAAAGCATTCTTAACTGCTCCTGTTGGAATAAAATAATTATTTAACTAAAAAGTAGTAATGTGTTTTTGATACCTTTACTTTTTTTGCATTAAATCATATTAAAAATTGTTTTTTTTTTCTATTTTCCATTTTTTTATTTTATTTTTTTACTTTTTATTTATTCTTCATATTTATTTTTTATTTTTTATTTTAACATTTTTAAGTATGTTTTATTTTTAAGTCTAATGTTGTGTTGTTGGCACAACTGACAGCCGTAACCATCATGAAATAACTGCAGTTCCTCTTTTTTGTGCCAGAGAACAGCAAAATGCGATTTTAAATTCCAGTTGAAGTTATTTTTTATTTCATTTTTTCTTCTATTTTATTATAAAATTGTGTTAATAATTGGATGTTTGCTGAAACTGACTGGATAAGGCACCACAGACCTACCTAAAAACATGAACACCAGCCTCCACTGATCAACTGCATGTCTCTCAGAGGGCTGTTTCTTTTATTTATTTCTGGACCTTTATTTAACCAGGTAAAATCAATTGAGAACCAATTCTCATTTACAATGATGACCTGGCCAAGAGGCAGCAGCAAGAGTATAAAAACACAGATACAGTGCAGTATGACTAACATACAGCATGCCATGACAAGACATGAGAACATGGCTAAAAACAGCATATAGGTAAATAACTAGGTGAGACATTAATAAACACTATGTACAAAACAAGGTGGACTACTGGATGTTCTTTGTGAAATTGTAACGGAAGAGAGAGAGAGAAGCAAGTCCAGCAGTCAACTAGGACTGGTTGCAGCTTTAGTGTGAACATGTTGAGGTGTGAGTTTGAGGTGTTTTGTAGTGACTTCCGGTCATCTGCAGCAGCAAAATGAAAAGTAATGATGAGCCTAATGACGTCACTGTTTCTCAGCCGCCTGTTTGCTTTGTTTGGATCACGTACAGCTTTATATGCAGCTATCTTTCCATCATGTAACAGCAGCAGCAGCAGCAGCTGTTGTTGTTGATCAGTGTCTCAAAAATAGCGACATGAAGTGATGAACACTGACCTGAACATCAGAGAGATCAGAGAGTCTGCTGCTGGTCTACTGGAGACCCTGTTGCTCTGCTGGTGCTGCTGCTGCTGCTGCTGGTGCTGGTCCTGGTCCTGGTGCTGGTCCTGGTCCTGGTCCTGGTCCTGGTCTGTGAGATCCAGCAGGTCTCCTCTCTGGATTCTCTCTCCGCTACAGATCTCGCGGAGCCTCCGTGTTAACTACTGAGGTCATTAATCATCTGACTGGTGTCAGATGATTAATGATTATGAGTCCAATTAGCTCGAGACTTAGTCCTAAAACAATGTTAATGCTGACAATTACAACAGCTCAACAAATATTGATTGATGGAAACAGTTTCAAACGAGGAGTCAAAGCATCTCTTTGTGTCGACTAATTTAATGAGAACATCGACAGATTCAAAACCACATTCAGTCATAGAAAATAAAAACAAGAATATAAATGTAAAATAAAGATTATTCAATGAAAACTACACAGAGGAGGAAAATATAATGTTGAACTATAAAACAATAAGAACAAGAGAATATGCATGAAGCTGATAAAAACAATAATGGGAACACATCTGGAATAAATCATTCTAAACTCAAGGCTCACATACTCTCTTTTTGGAGCTTTTGACCACCTTCCATGGCCTTCTTCAGCACTTAACCTTCCTCAGTCGTCATCACATGACGCTAGTCCAGCACAGTCACATGATAACAGGTGGTTGTAGTCGGGGGGAGATGGTAACCCCTGTCTCTGTTCAAAGATGGTCTCTGGTGTCGGATGTGAATGTCCTCCTTGATCTTTCTCCAGCTGTCGACTCGTGGATGGATTATTGAACGGGTCTACGGGGCACAGGCCCAGGGGTTCGACTACAGTCAACAGTTTCTGGTCTTTATGTTCTAAACAGCATGTATGTTCTTGTGGCTACGGTATATACTGACCTTTATTCCTGTAATACGTTTTATTCTTTACCATCCATTAATCTGCTGAGTATTTTCTTGATGAATTGTTTTGTAAAGTCACTGTTGGTCAGACTTCAATGTGGAGAGAAGCTCAGAATATAACAACATAGCTATCAGGGCATGGGGAGGAGGCAGGAGGAAACAGCTAGCTGGCCTCTGAAACATGTTCACAACGATGCAGTGTGAATGCATTGGTGGGATTTAAGGTGACTACTCTGAGTAAAGGTTTTACCACATTGGTCACACTGGTACGGTTTCTCTCCAGTGTGAATGCGTTGGTGTCTTTTAAGGGAACTATCCTGAGAAAAAGTTTTCCCACATTGGTCACACCAGTACGGTTTCTCTCCAGTGTGAATGAGTCGGTGTCTGTTAAGGGCATTAATCTGAGAAAAAGTTTTACCGCATTGGTCACACCAGTACGGTTTCTCTCCAGTGTGAATGCGTTGATGGACTTTAAGGGAAATATCCTGAGAAAAAGTTTTCCCACATTGGTCACACCAGTACGGTTTCTCTCCAGTGTGAACACGTCGATGGTTTTCTAGATTACCTTGACTGGTGAAAACTGCCCCACATTGGTGACAGCTGTACGGTTTCTCTCCAGTGTGAATGCGTTGGTGGCTTTTAAGGTGAGTACTCCGAGTAAAAGTTGTGCCACATTCGTTGCAGCTGTACGGTTTCTCTCCAGTGTGAATGCGTTGGTGGCTTCTAAGGTAACCGCCAACAGAAAAAGTTTTACCACATTGGTCGCAGCTGTACGGTTTCTCTCCAGTGTGAACACTCTCATGAATCTTTAAACTTCCAGATGTTGTGAAAGATTTGCCACAGAGCTGACAGCTGTGACGTTTGAGTCCCCCTCCACCTCTTCGTTTCTATAGCAACAGACAGACATAAAGAGAGAGAGAGAGAGTCAGTGAGATGCCATGGTGGAGCGAGCTATCTAAAACCATAAATAACATTTACAACATAACCCACAATGGGCCTCATGCAGCAACATTCCCTTAACTCTCTTTAAGGTTTTCTCCTAATTTTCTGTTAAGAGAAAAAATAAGAGGAGTCAACTCCAGATGCACCAGCTGTGCTGAATGATGAATCCCACTTGATGATAAATTGGAGGCATGTGGCTGATTGTTTATTATTAGCATAGGTCCCTCTAATCACTATATAAGGGCAGGAGTTGAGCCGTGTGTAAATATTCTGCAGCTTAACACACTCAATACCATCCAAGGGTTTTTATAGTCTTAATTGGGATCAATGGACCAATAGTATTTCTTTAGCCCACAAATTTAATCTAAGGGATAATGCCTGACGACCGTCTGCTGAGCCTCATCCAAGTCCATTAATTCCTGATTATGGACACCTCGAAGGACGTTATCTCACTTATACCATGGTCACTCACCAAAGAAAACAAATGAAGACCATTAATTTATATTTTCATGCGTTTTTCAAAAAAAAAATCTAAAGTTTTGTGTGTTCCAGTTGCCACCATGTGGTGTTCAGAAGATGAGGCACTGAAGGACTAATGTTATACTCAGTGTTGTTAATAAGATATTCAGATTGTTTTGCAGCCAGCACATTAATTTAGAACGGTGAACAGACAGTTTCGCTGGAAATACTTAGTAGGTGTCCATTATCAGGAATTAATGGACACCCTGCAGCCGATCAGAATCAAGTATTCACCCCTATCCCATACAGCTACACGTGCACATCTAAGGGATAATGCCTGACGACGTCTGATGAGCCTCCTCGAAGGCCATTAATTCCTGATTATGGACACCTCATAGTACTTCACTGCTTAAAGCCTCTGATGTTATTGCCTTCATACAGAGAGAGAGAGCATCCTTTATGGAGCTGAGCGACTCCCCTGCTTTGACTGCACTGATTGGAGTGTTTTTGATGCTGCAGCAGGAGCTACACTGAAAACGACCTGGCATCAGTGTGGAGGAGCCTGCAGGACGTCAGCAGCCCCCCCACTGTGGAGACTCATCAACTGGCTAACACCTGAATGTGTTTTACTGCAGGCTTGATAAGATCACATTCACACCCCTCACCCTCCCGCCGACCTCCTACCTGTACTCAGACCTGTAAAGACGATGTGAGTCAGATCTTTCATTTGCATGATGAGACAAAGAATGAGACGTAGAAACTAATTTGCACTCCAATGGTCAGTATTTTTCCATCAATCCCTTCGTAGCCGAGAGAGGGCAGGGACAGAATATGTTAATCTAGTCTGCCAGACTCATTGATCCTTTATCTGACTGAGGTTTGTGCAGGTTAAAATCTACGGCCCCGACCACGACTCTGAAATATCAGTAAATTAGAATCTATGGCCCGACCATGACTCTGAAATATCAGTAAGTTAGAATCTATGGCCCGACCATGACTCTGAAATATCAGTAAGTTAGAATCTACGGCCCCGACCACGACTCTGAAATATCAGTAAGTTAGAATCTATGGCCCGACCATGACTCTGAATATCAGTAAGTTAATCTATGGCCCACGGCTAAGTTAGAATCTATGGCCCGACCACGGCTCTGAAATATCAGTAAGTTAGAATCTACGGCCCCGACCACGGCTCTGAAATATCAGTAAGTTAGAATCTACGGCCCCGACCACGACTCTGAAATATCAGTAAGTTAGAATCTACGGCCCCGACCACGACTCTGAAATATCAGTAAGTTAGAATCTACGGCCCCGACCACGACTCTGAAATATCAGTAAGTTAGATATCAGTAAGTTAGAATCTATGGCCCGACCATGACTCTGAAATATCAGTAAGTTAGAATCTATGGCCCGACCATGACTCTGAAATATCAGTAAGTTAGAATCTATGGCCCGACCATGACTCTGAAATATCAGTAAGTTAGAATCTATGGCCCGACCATGACTCTGAAATATCAGTAAGTTAGAATCTACGGCCCCGACCACGACTCTGAAATATCAGTAAGTTAGAATCTATGGCCCGACCATGACTCTGAAGTATCAGTACGTTAGAATCTATGGCCCCGACCACGACTCTGAAATATCAGTAAGTTAGAATCTACGGCCCCGACCACGGCTCTGAAATATCAGTAAGTTAGAATCTATGGCCCCGACCACGGCTCTGAAATATCAGTAAGTTAGAATCTATGGCCCCGACCACGGCTCTGATATATCAGTAAGTTAGAATCTATGGCCCCGACCACGACTCTGAAATATCAGTAAGTTAGAATCTATGGCCCCGACCACGACTCTATAATATTTGGCACTACACACTATTATTGTTCCTCATTAAACCTGATGATAAAAACAGGATGAGACCGGGACCCTCGAGACTCTGCCTCGTGTCTTTAGTGTCGTTATGACGTCATGAAGTCATGACCACTGACCTGAACATCTGTGGGATCAGAGGACGAGCCTGCTGCTGGTCTACTGGGGACCTTGTTGCTCTGCTGGTCTGGGTTCTGCTGGTCCTCCTTCATTCCACTCTTGTAGTGCTCCTGGTCCTGTTCCTGTTCCTGGTTCTAGTTCTGGTTCTGGTCCTGGTTCTGGTTCTGGTGTTCCTGGTCCTGGTCCTGCTCCTGGTCCTGCTCCTGGTCCTGCTCCTGCTCCTGCTCCTGCTCCTGCTCCTGCTCCTGCTCCTGCTCCTGCTCCTGCTCCTGCTCCTGCTCCTGCTCCTGAGATCCAGCAGGTCTCCTCTCTGCTGTCCTGGATTCACTCTGGATTATGTGCAAATCTCGCGATGCCTCCGTGTTCTCGCGGTCACTTATCAATTTTAGCCCCGCCCACATACCCCTGACGTCATCGTGCTGCGTTCAGGACAAGTGGGAACATTATTTCAAAATGTCAGTATCCATAGTAACAGCAGAAAACATTAAAAACATTTACATACAAAAGAAGCATTGCGAAAACATAAACAAAGAGCTGTGACAAACATAAAAGGACAACAGAAATGAAACAAAACCAACATAAAATAAAAAAACACCATAAAAAAATAAATAATAATAAAAAAAGACCACGCGAGAGTATGACAATAATTCCACTTAAAAACATTAAAGATATTGCATACATTTTTTTTTTTTTGCTTTTTGGTTTTGTGAGGAATAAATTGTTTACAGATATAATTCCATTTCTTTCATAAATACGTAGAAATTAGGCTTTTTTTTGGTAAATTTACACTTGTGAATGTGGAACTTCACGAGAATTTAAATTAAATTAATAAGAAAAAATGCATTATGTCTTTGTCACTGTAACCATAGCAACCAAATATAATATTTCTATAGTACAGTGCAAAATCTGAGAAAATGTTAAGCGTTTTAAACAGTTATTAAACAGTTAACAGGACCAGATGAAACCACGTTCACCGTTTTAAAATCAACATGTTCTTTGTAACTCACACAAATGTCGTCACGTATCAAACTAATGTAGAATTATATCAGACAAAACCTGATTACGTGAATTAGTATGTTGCATTATATTGTGCACACATCATGATATGTTCCACATAAAGAAGAGTAAATATGTCACCATCCATCTTATTCTGTTCCTCAATCACTTCAACACGTCTGCTGAAACACTGAGCACATAACTGGTGGCTGAGGGTGCAGAATATGCAAAAGCCCTTTCCACAATTTTTGTCCAAGCTTTTGGGACAGAGAGCACAAAGAAGTCCTGTGAACGCAGTGAATACCGTCCACAATTTTTTTGCGTAGTAAAAACACTTAAGTGTTGTGGGAGCAGACCCAGAATCACTTTATATATAACGATGTACCAATGGAGAGACCCTATGGGTTGCCAGTGCAGGCCATCCCACCCGAGAGTCCAACTCACAGTGGTGAGTCAGAGCTTTACTATCTGTAGTGAACCTCGAGGATGCACGGTGAGCTACATCAACCATATGAAGGCACTGAGCAGAGGCATGCATCTACAAAACATCTCCATAATCTAAAACCGGTAAAAATAATGTAGAAACAAGACGCTTTTTTACATTAAAAGAAAAACACAACTTGTTTCGAAAACAAAAACCCAGTTTTAGCCTCAGTTTTTTTAACAAGGTACAGCACATGTGGTTTAAAAGTAAGGGAGTCATCGATCAAGATGCCAAGGTATTTGTAGGCCTTGACAGCCTCAATCTCCTTTCCATCCACAGTAAGCACAGGAACATCTTGTGACCTACACTTTGCTTTGGAAAACAACATAAGTCTTATATATATAATATCAAATCAAATCAAATCAATTTATTTTTGTATAGCATCAAATCACAACAGAAGTTATCTCAAGACGCTTTATATATAGAGCAGGTCCATGACCGTACACCAGAGTTTAGAGACCCAACAAGATCCACCAAGC
This sequence comes from Sebastes schlegelii, assembly GCA_014673565.1. Lineage (NCBI taxonomy): Eukaryota > Metazoa > Chordata > Actinopteri > Perciformes > Sebastidae > Sebastes > Sebastes schlegelii. The sequence continues at coordinate 32,496,746 of CM025840.1, forward strand.
GCACTGTGGCCAGGAACAACTCCCCCATTACTGGGAAGAAACCTGGAGCAGAACCGGGAGCAGGGCGGGCAGCCATCTGCCGAGACCGGCTGGGGGGATAGATAGAGAGAGAGAGAGAGAGAGAGAGAGAGAGAGAGAGAGAGAGAGAGTGAGAGTGAGAGAGAGAGAGAGAGAGAGAGAGAGAGAGAGAGGAGATAAGAGAGAGAGAGAGAGAGAGAGAGAGGAGAAAGAGAGAGAGAGAGAGAGTGAGAGTGAGAGTGAGAGAGAGATAGAGTGAGAGAGAGAGATAGAGAGAGAGATAGAGAGAGAGATAGAGAGAGAGATAGATAGAGAGAGAGATAGAGAGAGAGATAGAGAGAGAGATAGAGAAGCAGCCACAATAGCAGTCTAGCAGCTGTAATAGCTAATAGAAGTAGGACTGATAACACAAAACCAATAGTGGCGGATGGAAAGAGTGATAACAACTATCGGAAAGCCAGCACTGTCCAGCATCTGTCCTCAGTACGTCCATGTGTGTTGGTGTGGGACGTCCCTGCGATCGATGCCCGTGCGTTGGTTCCTGCAGCATCGGCATGCTTGCTGGGAGCTCTTGATGTCTTTGGCAGTGATTGAGAAGTGTTATTCTCCAGGCTGCCACATTGTCACTAGGTGTTGGAAATCCCTCGTTAGCATTGGTAGTCCCTCGTACAGACGTAGTTAATTAGGGATGGTAGCAGTTGGTGTCAAGCAGGCACCGACGCGGCAGCAGATGCAGCCACAGTACCGGAGACCACCAAGATCCAGGTGAAACCCTGCTCCAAGTGTACCCATGCTCCAGGTATAACCTCGCTCCAGGTGTGACCCCGCTCCAGGTATGACCTCGCTCCAGGTATGACCTCGCTCCACGGTTAGCTGCGAGACAACGAGGCACAAGGACTCCCGGGAAGGAATGCAGTTAGTAACAACATGGACATGGGACATGAGTATATCCAGAAGGAGAGGGGAGCTCAGTGTGTCATAGGAAGTCCCCCGGCAGTCTATGCCTATAGCAGCTTAAGTATAAGCGTTATCAAAGAGGAAAGTCTTTAGCCTACTCTTAAATGTAGAGACGGTGTCTGCCTCCCGGACTGAAACTGGGAGCTGGTTCCAGAGAAGAGGATGGAGGATGTGCGTGATCTTCGCAATGTTACGTAGATGAAAGAAGGCAGTCCGTGAGGTTTGTTTTATGTGAGAGTTAAAGGACATATCCTGGTCGAAGACAACTCCCAGATTCCTTACGGTGGTGCTGGAGGCCAGGGCAATGCCATCTAAAGTAACTATATCATTAGATAATTTGTTTCGGAGGTGCTCAGGGCCTAATACAATAACTTCAGTTTTGTCTGAGTTTAACATCAGGAAATTGCAGGTCATCCAGGTTTTTATGTCCTTAAGGCATGCTTGAAGTTTAGTTAACTGGTTTGTTTCGTCTGGCTTGATTGATAGATATAATTGGGTATCATCTGCATAACAATGAAAGTTTATGGAGTGTTTTCTAATAACATTGCCTAAGGGAAGCATATATAAGGTAAATAGAATTGGTCCAAGTACAGAACCCTGTGGAACTCCATGACTAACTTTGGCGTGCATGGAGGACTCATCGTTGACATGTACAAACTGAGATCGATCTGATAAATAGGACTTAAACCAACTTAGTGCAGTTCCTTTAATGCCAATTAAATGTTCCAGTCTTTGTAATAGGATGTGATGGTCAATGGTGTCGAAAGCAATATAAGGTCTTATCTGCATTTAAAACAACAATTAAGTGCACTCACCACATCAGTTCACACTGAGCAGCAAATCATCACACATCTACTAAAACTTATCAGACGCTCTCTGTCTCTGTGTACTTTTCATAATTTTTTCATACATTTTTCGGAAGTTTTTTCCAATTTTTTCTGACTTTCTTTTTTTTTTTACTTTTTTTTGACATTTTTCTGAATTCTTTTCTGACATTTTTTCAGGCATTTTTCTGAATTTTTTTGTACTTTTTTCCGACTTGTTTTTGAACATTTTTCAGACTTCTTTGGAAGCTTTTTCAGATTTTTTTCCGACTTTTTTTGGACATTTTCTGAATTTTCATAATTTTTTCAGAGATTTTTCGATAGTTTTTTCAGACTTTTGTTTTTGTACTTTTTTGGAAATTTTCTGAATTTTTTTCAGGCATTTTTCAGTTTTTCTCACACTTTTTTTGGAAATTTTTTGACAATTTTTCAGACTTCTTCGGAAGTTTTTTCAGATTTTTTTCCGACTTTTTTAAAACTTTTTTTGGACATTTTCTGAATTTCTTTTTTTTTTTTTGGACATTTTTCAGACTTTTCCGGAGTTTTTTTCAGACATTTTGTCTGACATTTTTCTTTTTTTTTTTTTTTTTTTTACTTTTTCAGGACAATTTTCAAACTTTTTTTACAACATTTTTTGGACATTTTTCAGACTTCTTTGGAAGTTTTTTCTGATTTTTTTCTGACTTTCTTGGACATTTTTCAGAGTTTTTTTCAGAAGTTTTTTTGGACATTTTACCGATTTTTTTCTGACATTTTTCGGAGTTTTATTTCAGAAATTTTTCAGATTTGTTTGGACCTTTTTTGGAAATTTTTCCCAATTTTTTTGGACATTTTTCTGACATTTTCCAGTGTTTTTTCCGATTGTTTGGGACATTTGTCTGGTCCTGGTCCTGGTCTGGAGCTTCAATCAGAGAACAGGAGCCGCATTAGAGAGCTGAGAGGCTAACGCTAGCAGCTAGCAGGCTAACCAGCTGTATTCGGGTCTAACTCGGTTAATATTCTTCTCTTCGTGTCTGCGTTGACTTCAGCTCAAAGGAGCCGTTTTCACCTGAGGAGGTTTCACCTGAGGTTTCACCTGGTCAAACGGATCTAAGATGCTCGTCAGCTAACAAAACAACTATCCCGCCAACAGCCCGACGTCACAACCAGACAACCGCACTTCCGGTTACTAGTACTTCCGGTCTGGTTTTTCAGTTTAAAGTGAGAGAACGTCTCCACCTGGAGGTCAGGAGGGAAACTACAGCTACACACAGTTCATGTCAGCTGTCCGCATTCCCACACGTTTTCATCAGGAAATGCATTATCTAGTTGTAACATAGATTGTTAAAATGATGGATGACAACAATAGTCAACATATGGGATTACATTTTTTTGTTTGTTTCATCTGTAGAGTACAATATGGTTCTTCACAGTGTACCACTACTAGTTCACGAGTATGGAGAGAATTTGGATGGAAGAATCTTACTAGATTCTTCACGTTATTAACGTGGGTGTTAATCCTGTAATATCCTGGGTGCTGATAGCCTTGTGCCTCAATGCATGCTGGGATAGGCTCCAGTCCCAGGGACCGTTACGGACAGCATCTTAGATGTCCATGATCCTGTTAGTGACATCATCCAGGCTGTGCTCAGGTGTAAACAAAAGCTGAAGAGTAACAACCGGTTTAAAAAGGTTTACTTGAGCGACTGATGAAGCGGAACCCAGAAGCAACTGCAGCTTCCGCCGTCCCGGCAGGTTCACCTGAGGAGGATCTGCCCAACAGAACAAACTGTTTGTTTTTGCGAGAGATGTGTGTTTTACTGGTTTGGTGTAAGCTTTTGTGGTTAGTGTGTAGATTTTTGCAAAACTAGCCTACTGTTTCAAACAAAGCACCTAAGCAATCAGAAATAAACTGAATATGTTCTGTGTGTGTGAGCAAGTGAGTGATGGCAGTGAAGGGACTGTCGGCTCCTGAGCTGACCGAGATCCAGACAACAACAGGGATTGATGCTGTGGATTAGAAAGTGCTGTAATCCGTGACCCAGCCAATCCAATCCCTGCCACAGACATGGGAGCTTTTCTGGCAACTTGTAGTAGGTTGTGTCTTTCAAAATAATATCAACTAACATACCGTGTGTGTGTGTGTATATGCATGCATCCATGCACACAAACACACACATGGTATGCATGCATCATGAATGAATGAATGAGTGAGTGAAAGAGAGAGAGAGGGGGGGGTAATGAGCATGAGCTGGATGACACGTGTCTCAGTAAGAGGGATGAGCCCACTATAGAGTTTATAGAGCCGAGCACACAGTTATCAGGCAGAACAACACTCAGACACTCAACGCAGTCCAACCTGAAGCACAAGGAACTCACTGCTGGTAAGCGCGGGATTTTTACAATTATCTTTATATATAATTTGGGGGGAGTCTGCTTAAATTTGACAAGTGTTATGTACATTTTTATTATAATCACTAGGGTTCAGTGTCTTGTGTCCCACTTTGGTGTGTAACAGGTGCCGGCAATCTCCAGCTGACCACACTCACATGTTCTGGTCCTGTCCGAAGCTCAATACATTTTGGTCAGAGATCTTTAACACACTTAACGTAGCAGATAATGCTGCTGTTATCCCCCCGGCCCTCTCTTGGCTTTGTTCGGAGTCCTTCAGCCCGATATTTCTACAGACATGCAACATGTTCTCTCCTTCACCACCTTGTTGGCAAGGAGACTTATTCTGTTTAAATGGAAACATGTTCTACCTCCGACTCACAACAGGAGGGTGATAGATACGTTACTGTCCGTTGGTTTGGAGAAAATTAGATTTTCCCTTAACTTAAGGGTTCCCTCAATTCTTTTGAAAAGACTTGGAAACCTCTTGTAAACCATATTGAATCTCTGACCTCCTCGCTTGGCTGTGACCTCTGAGCCTCCTTATTTGTTTTGTTGGATTGGTGTTATAATTTTTTTTTTTTTTTAAAGGGACTATTTGTAAGATTCAGAAATGCTGCTTAACAGCGACACCTGTAGACTTGAAATCAACGAAAGTCAGCGTCAAGCTTATTTCATGTGCCTAGTGTGTTTCTAATTTTGCTGTCACTGCTGCCTTAAGTCTTATAGCTTTTAGAGTTATATTGGTTATTTCTTTTATTGTCAGGGGTGTGGGGGTTGGGGACGACTTATTTGCTCTGTAATTTATATGCCTTGTAATGTTCTTCCAATTAAAAAAATAAAAAATAAATAAAACGTTAATGTGTTGAGTGAAGAAGGAAGGTTAAACGCACTTCAGCCGCCTCACAAGGAATAGTAGGACTGTCCGGTGCTCACAGAGTAGGACAGTCTTGTGACTGAGACTTCAAAGAACAGGTCCAAAGCACACTGGAGCACTCTGATGAAGACGCCAACTGCTTCTTCATCAAGTACAAAAGTATTAGCATCAAAATATACTTAAAGTACCAAAAGTACTCGTTATGCAGAATATATACACTGCCAGGCAGCTTGTGAATTTCATCAAGGGATCATAAAGTCAATAAATGTTATCCAATTTAACACATCATAATTCATTTGTTGATAATATTTTGTATTACTCTGCATCTGCAAAGTAACTAAAGTTATAAATAAATGCAGTGGAGTAAAAAGTGCAATATTTGCCTCTGAGATGTAGTGGAGGAGAAGTATAATGTAGCAGAAAATGGAAATATCAAAGCAAAGTACAAGTACCTTAAAATTGTACTTAAATACATGTACTTAGTTACTTTACACCACTGCATGCAGGCATAGTAAAGGCATATTCCAAATTAATGATTGTAGGCAAAACCTAATGCAAATAGCCGATGTATCTGTATCTGTCAGTCTCAGTGAAACATGTCGGACTGACTGAGTGTCTGTCTGTGTTGCTGCTTCAGGACTTGTATGACTACCGGTAAGCAGCAGAAGCCAGTGCTCACAGGCCAGAGGTTTAAGACCAGGAAAAGGGGTGAGTACCAAAGAGGGCTTCGTATGAGCTTGGCAGCGGCGATGTTCTGCTTTACCAAAGCGACAAAAATCGGTCTGGTTCTCTGCACGTTTCAAACATTTGTAAATTTATATTATGCAAAAAATAGTATTTATATTATATTAAATGAATCAGAGACTAAACCGCAATATTGACATGGACATTTAATTTAAGTTATTTGGGTTGAATCTGTTCTTAAAGGAACGCTCTCTCTCTCTGAAATGACCTGTGATTGGTCAAAGTCTCCCGTCACGAGCTAGATGTTCTAAAGCCTGAAAACAGAGCCATGAGGAGGAGCAGAAGTCTAGTTTCTCTAAGAACACCTGAAGTACAATATGCTGAAAGGTTATTTTGGGATTTTTGCCCAATGATGCCAAAAATATTCTGCCTACTGCAGCTTTAAAGCTGTTGTTATTATTCCCACAAGGACGGCCGCACTGACATGAACTGATGTGGAATCCTGACAAGGAAACGTTTGGATCTTTTATACTCTGTACGGGTTTCTCCTGGCGGCAAACTGACATTCTCATAGCAGCTCAAAGCTCTCCATTTTCTCCGCCCATCTGCGTCAACGTAGTTAGAAAAATTTGGATATGCACGGACAGACGAAAACCTGCCGCTCAGAGCCCGAAGGGCCGTGTCTGATAGTGTGACGTCACTTGCAGAAGTAATGTAAAGTTTATGTAGTAAATAACTTAGAAAGTAGCCTACAATGACATGTGTACGCATGTTCTATCTTTTTTGCATTGATCTTGTGATTCTCTGCTCTAGATGAAAAAGAGAAGTTTGAGCCAACAGTTTTTCGAGACACGATTGTTGCGGGCCTCAACGAAGCCGGTGGCGACTTGGATGCTGTAGCCAAGTTTCTAGATGTCACGGGGTCGCGACTGGACTACAGACGCTATGCTGACACTCTGTTTGACATCCTCATCGCAGGAAGCATGCTTGGTGAGTGTTGTCACTGTGGCCAGTAAGCGTTAGTGGCAGTGCAGTGCAGAGCATACAGTCATAAATGAGTATTGGGCTGATGGGTCCAGTAGTAGCCTGTGCAGGATTAGCTGTGGACAGACAGATGTACACACACACACACATAATCTCCTCCCAGGCTTACGCCTGACGGATATAACACATGATACAACATCAAGCAGGCAGTTGAATATGCTTAAAGCGATCTGAACCATCACACGGCTGTCCAGCTTGGGACAGGAAACGCTCTCAACAACGGGTCCAAGAGCTCTAACTCTAACCCTCCTGGTCCCTTCCTCAGCTCCTGGTGGGACTCGTATCGATGAAGGAGACAAGAACAAGGTGACGGCATTTTGCGTGTTCACCACTGAAGAAAGCCATGCCTCACTACGCCTACATGCTCAGGTACGTCCACGCTCCCCTTTGTACTGACTGTGACAAACAGGAAAGACTTCTGTTAAATGATATAGATCCTTTCTCGTCTTCCGACCACTCAAAGCGCTTTAATAATAAAGTATTTTGGGGTTCAGTATCTTGCTCAAGGACTCTTCGACATGCAGACCGGAGGAGCCGGGGATCAAACCGCCAATCTTCCCATTAGTGGACGACTTCCTGCGCCACAGCCGCCCCTTTAACATCTGGGTTCAATGGGCTCACTGGCCAATCAGATTAACATCATACAGACTTACTGACTGTCGTTTGGCTGATTATGTCACGGTCCACTTTGTGATTGCAGGTTTTCAATAAGCTCATCAGAAGATACAAATATCTGGAGAAGGCCTTTGAGGATGAAATCAAAAAGGTTAATCTTCACATGTTCAGTATTGTGTTGGTTTGTTACCGTCGTAACATCCGACTGTGACTGTCCTCACAGCCGGCTTTCTGTTGCTGTGTAGCTGCTGCTCTTCCTGAAGGGCTTCAGTGAGTCGGAACAGACCAAGCTAGCCATGCTGACGGGCATCCTGCTGGCCAACAGCACACTCCCAGCTGCCATCATCAACAGCCTGTACACCGATAACGTGGTCAAAGATGGTGAGAGGACACAACTCTGCTGTATTCTGCTATAGATTACTGCCTGATAGCAGCCTGTCTAACTGGGAGTAGTGGAGGTGGTTATAGTAGATAATAGATTTGATGTTCAGCAGTGAAGTTCACAAGACTTTATCAAATTAAACTAATAATCAGGAAGACATGCCATAAATTATCAGATTGTGACACGGGCCTAAATTTACCTGAACTGCAGAGAGAGACAAAACAGGTCTTTAAAGGTCCCATATCATAAAAAAGTGTGATTTCATTTTTTTTTAATTATAAAGCAGGCTTAAGTCCTATATAAATACTGTGAAAGTATCGAAACACTCAATCCAGAGGGAAATACACACAGCCGTATTCAGAAACTCTGCATTTGAAACAAGCTGTGAGGATTTCTGCACATTCGTGATGTCACGAATATACAATATTTAGACCCTTGACACAGATTTAAAAGTAAAGATTCTAAATGTGTTCCAGTTTATTCCTGGTTGCAGTGGATGTGTGTCATCAGCTGACAGGAAGTACACATGGACCCAAACTGTTGCCTAGCAACGCAATTCTGTTTTGCAATTTCGTAGCAATTCCATTGAAATGCACCAAAACAGAGCGTTTCAGACAGAGGGGGTAAATACAGGAATATTCAGGCAGACAGTATGAGGAAAATAAAGGTTTTTCTTAACATTACAGAATGTAAATATGTTCTAGTAGAAACACAAAATACAAGTGTGAACCTGAAAATGAGCACGATATGGGACCTTTAATTCTAATTTCTCCTTTTACCCAGTTATTGCACTTTTAAAGATTGTCTCCATGTTTACCTGTTGTCTGGAAGTCAGTTTAACGTTCTTTTCGACAGCACAACCACATATCCCAACGGAGCACGCTCCACTCTGCTGCTCTCATGTTCCCTTTACACAAGAATACTATTTACTTTCACTAATTATTATCAGTCTCTTCTACTTTGCAGTTCATTTTCAAGCTACTGCCTATTAAAGTCAACATGTCCTGCAGAAGTATTTCACGTTAAAAGTAGATCAGTTGGGAAAACAAATCCCTTTCCTGGTAAGCTTTTATTGTGAAACATCTGCAGGAACTGTTGGAAATACAGACTAAAGCCATAAAGGACTGTTCACTTTATAAATTGCTATACTTAAAGATATTGATTAAGATGTGTGAAGATGTGAAATTGGGCATCAAGGACCACCAGTAAGTATTATGTCAAATGACAAAGAAGATATTTCTTTCCGAACTGACTTCTTTGTTTCTGGACATCACTTTTTCAGGGATCTCTGCAGCCTTTGCTGTGATAATGTTCAAAGCATGGATTGCAGAGAAAGATGCCAATTCAGTGACCTCGTCTTTGAGGAAGGCAAACCTGGATAAAAGACTTCTGGTAAGAATAAAAACAAGGATCAACAGGAGGTTTACCGGAGAGTGTGACACATTTCAGAGAGTCAGAGAGTAACGTACTGGTCCCTTATCAGTAGGACTGAATGCAAAGCATTAATATCAGGAGAGTTTCCACTGATCGTGTTCATCTGTCAACCCGAGGGCAAGCAGAGGGCAACAATGCAAACTTAATATACTAAATTGGCTCTAACATCTAGACTAATCTTCCATTTCTGTTGTGAAGTTTGAAGAAGACCTTTGCTAAAGCAATGCTGTTAATTCCGGCTGCATTATTGTGCACCTGATACTGAAGCAGGAACTTGTTCCTATTTAAATCTGCACACATGTTGATGTCAAGCTTCCAGTTTCTTTTACCAACTAGACGGACACTCAGAGATACAGACCTCCGCCAAGGCAGCCCAGTCTTCCATGATATGCAAATCTAGAAAGCGCAACCACTCTTATGTCTGGATATATTTCCAAAACTGCTGTATTATTTTACTTCTTCTCTTCGGCGGAGTTAATGATTTTTTCTATTCACATTCAATTGTTGCTCAGAGAGATCTTTGTCTCTTTGTCTGGTTGAACCATTGTACAGCGTTTTGTTCTCCAGGTACAAAACAGCCCTTCATCTCTTTATAGAGCACTTTCTAGAACCAAAGAGCATTTAAACATGGAGAGTAGTCCTCTCAGACGTCTGACTGGACCCAATGAAGCTTTGTGGCAGCAGATTCTGAACACGTCAGTAAGGTAGTGTAGTTAAAGTCACCAGACCATCAGTCTGAGTTCTGTTGGACCTCTCTATAGGAGGATAAGCTGTTATCATTTCTAAAGCAATGTATTGTATTTTGTTCTTTTGTTTCCCGCCCATGTTGACTTCAGGAGCTGTTTCCTGCTAACAAGCAGAATGTGGAGCATTTCTCTAAGTACTTCAATGACGCCGGGCTCAAAGAGCTGTCTGACTTCCTGCGTCTGCAGCAGAGTCTGGGAACCCGCAAAGAGCTGCAGAAAGAACTGCAGGAGCGCCTGTCTCAGGAGTGCCCCATCAGAGAGGTACCGGGGTTCTATCGGCGTAGCGATCATACCGTAGTGTAATCAGATCTGGGGCCAGGCCTTACTGTATGCTCATGTGTGTTCAGATGGTGGTGTATGTGAAGGAGGAGATGAAGAGGAGCAATCTGCAGGAGCAGGCTGTGATTGGCCTGTTGTGGATGTGCCTGATGAACGCTGTGGAGTGGAACAAGAAGGAGGAGCTGGTCACAGAGCAGGCACTCAAACACCTCAAAGTAGGTCACACACACAGCTGATCACGGCACAACACAGAGTCCCCCGTCGGCCAGGACAAAAAGGTTTTTTACAACATTTTCCTACAACGTTCTCGGCAGTAAGTCGGACTCGTTTCCGGTCGGGGGTTGGCCTCCGCCAGGGCTGCGCTTTGTCACCAATCGATGAGTAGTTGGGGAGCGGGGTTTGCAGTTTGGTGCGCTGAGGATCTCATCGCTGCTTTTTGCAGATGATGTGGTCCTGTTGGCATCATCGGTCTGTGACCTCCAGCACTCACTGGATCGGCCGGGATGAGGATCAGCACCTCTAAATCTGAGGCCATGGTTCTCAGCAGGAAACCGGTGGATTGCCTACTCCGGGTAGGGAATGAGTCCTTACCCCAAGTGAAGGAGTTCAAGTACCTCGGGGTCTTGTTGGCGAGTGAGGGGACTATGGAACATGAGATTGGCCGGAGAATCGGAGCAGCTGGGGGGCGGTATTGCATTTGCTTTACCGCACCGCTGTAACGAAAAGAGAGCTGAGCCGGAAGGCAAAACTCTCGATCTACCGGTCAGTCTTCGTTCCTACTCTCACCTCTGGTCCTGAGGGCTGGGTCAGGACCCAAAGAACTAGATCGCGGGTACAAGCAGCCGAAATGGGTTTCCTCAGGAGGGTGGCTGGCGTCTCCCTTAGAGATAGGGTAAGAAGCTCAGTCATCCGTGAGAGACTCGGAGTAGAGCCGCTGCTCCTTTGGGTCGAAAGGTGCCAGCTGAGGTGGTTCGGGCATGTAGTGAGGATGCCCCCCCATCCCTGGGTGCCTCCCTAGGGAGGTGTTCCAGGCACGACCAGCTGGGAGGAGGCCACGGGGAAGACCCAGGACTAGGTGGAGAGATTATATCTCTACTCTGGCCTGGGAACGCCTCGGGATCCCCCAGTCAGAGCTGGTTAATGTGGCCCGGGAAAGGGAAGTTTGGGGTCCTCTGCTGGAGCTGGTGGCCCCCCGACCCGACCCCGGATAAGCGGTTGAAGATGAGATGAGACCCCTTTTTTTATTGAACAGAAGAAGCCAAAGTTCTCCAACGTAAACTAGTACATGATGCGTTCAGGCACAGTAACATGAATATCAGTATCATTAGCAATACTTTATGTATAAGAAGCTATAGGAGGGTCAGATGTTCACTGTGTGTGTGTGTGTGTGTGTGTGTGTGTGTGTCAGTACTATGCTCCTCTGCTGGCCGTGTTCAGCACTCAGGGTCAGTCTGAGCTGGTGCTGCTGCTGAAGATCCAGGATTACTGCTACGACAACATCCACTTCATGAAGTCCTTCTCTAAGATAGTGATGCTCTTCTACAAAGGTCAGTATCTCACACGTATCAATCTGCATCTACATGCTATCCTTTTGCATCTGGTCATTATCCTCCAGATGTGTTCGTTGTCTTTGTTTGGCGTCCAGGTTTTAAGCTCCTCGTACTGAATGTTCTTCTCTCTTTAACTCAGCCGACGTCCTGAGCGAGGAGGCCATCTTAAAGTGGTACAAAGACGCCCACGCCGCCAAAGGGAAGAGTGTCTTCCTGGAACAGATGAAGAAGTTTGTTGAGTGGCTCCAGAATGCTGAAGAAGGCAAAAACTATATTAATAATAATCAATTATAATCATGTCCCGACTCTGTCAGGATATTTGTTATTACTGCCACCAAGCGTGCCTTCGTGGAATATATTAAATCAGAGTGGGATGTCATTTGCATCATTTTATACTAAATTGACCGTAAAAATATTTACTTTATGCACTAAGGGGATTTGGAAAAGAAGTGTTTAACAAGCTTTATTAATTAAATGAGAAATACGAATTGGAATATATTTCATGACTACAAAACTGTATTTTTTGTTAACACGACGTGCTGCTCTTTTTGTATTAAAGGGACTGTTTGTAAGAATCCTAAATGTCTTGTTAACAGCTTCACCTGTGGCCGTTAAGTCAACTAAAGTCAGCGTCCTGTTGCTGGCGCTTGTGCTCGCTCTACATAGACATGAAGGAGCATCACTCAACACAGTGAGGAGACACACGTCAGCTAAAAGCACAATATCACTCTATATTCCAGCTGCTTGGCAGTAATGTTCACAGGCCACAGGCTCCGTCCTTTCCACGCTTCCCATTCATTGTCTATGTGAGCAGCCGTGCAATGCATTCTGGTCATCATCACAGTTAGTGTTCTAAGATAGTAAGTCTTACAGTCTTACTCACGTTGGAAAAATACACCTAATGTGTAAATACAGTAATGTTAGCTGACCAGACCAAGGTCTCTCCATGAATCAATGCTGATCCTAGTGTTGGCTTTTCCCGCCTCAGCCTCCCGACCGCGGCCGGAGGGAACGGGGGAGACGATAACGTTTCTCTCTGCGGAGCCCCGTCACTTCACAAGACACGGGAAACCTCTGTTGGTCTGGAGGAGCTGCAGCAGTTATTTCTGCACAAACGTCCACTGAACATTCACTAGATATTCTCAGAGCTAAACTAACTCTTCTGCAGTGTGGAGTGAGCAGCATGCACGTGAGAGTGGAGCGAATTCAGCGAGAACAGGCGCGGTGCGTGAGTGAAGGCAGCAGAGGAGCAGAGACTCCGGTCCTGGAGACCAAAGCTACGGTCTCCCCCGCGTCCTCCGACCGGTCGGGAGGCTGAAGCAGGAAGAGTTAACACTGTTTTGCAAGACGGGCCCACCAGACACAACCCCGCGGTTCTGGTGCCCCCGTGCAGTCTGAACAGCGTAGCTGTAACAAGTTACAAACAGAACCTTTAAAGCTTATCTGTGGGGATATTCTGTTCTGTGAAATGACTTTGAATCAGATGTGTGTCTGCTATCTGCATGCATTAACTGTATGACTTAGTAGAAGATAGTATATCATAATAACAGGACTCTAAAAGTATCCCGTAATTATATTCAGTATTATCATTTATGACTTATCATGATTTGTTTTTGGTAAAAAATAATGACATAATAACTCATAAATAGGATAACTCTAAATGATGACGGCTTCAGTATCCATACAGCAGGTTCTTGCTTTGACAGTCAGCCGTGTAATTGTCAGAATAACCAGCAGATGGAGCCGTCATGTTATGCCTTCTCTTCTTCATGTCCACAGAGTCCGAGTCCGAGGGGGAGGAGGCCTAGTTCCTGTAGTCTGCATGTGGCCCTGAACGACAGCCAGCAGCTAGTTAACATGTGTAAAGGAGGCGCTCCAACCGGCACCACCACAGACCCACTCCCCTCCTGTGGCAGCTCAATACCATCAGATAACCCCACGAGTCTCTGGACATTGGACCGGGAGTCCGTCCCACGGATGGAGACGGCCTTACTGGTGTCCATCCACCTCTGTACAGACTCCATCTATATATGACTCTGTCCAGGAATAGAAACATGTCCTCTGCAGTAGATGTAGCCTACGTATGTGAGTTTTGAGTAACTTGGCAATGCTCATGTTTTTATGAATAAACTGGTTTTATATATATGTATGTGTGTGTACGCTCTAGTTCTTCTTCTCCTTCTACCACCTGCACAATACTGCTGAGATCAGACCCTCTCTCACGCCCTGCTGCCGAGAGGCTCATCCACGCCTTCATCTCCTCTCGCCTCGACTACTGCAACTCTCTCCTGTACGGCATCAGCACCACCTCCATTCAATGTGTGTGTGTGTGTGTGTGTGTGTGTGTGTGTGTGTGTGTGTGACCCAGAAACGATGTGTGTTCTCTTCAAGCCAACGGGGTCGCTGATGAATCATAAATGAAGTGTGAGAGTAACATGAGACAGGAGGAATCAGAAGCAGCATCACCTCACAGACTGCAGCCGATACTGACTGACTGACTAACTCCACCTGACTGACTGCAGGTCAGTCTAGAGTCAGTGACTGAATGCAGGTCAATAACTGACTGCAGGTCAGTCTAGAGTCAGTGACTGAATGCAGGTCAATAACTGACTGCAGGTCAGTAACTGACTGCAGGTCAGTCTAGAGTCAGTAACTGACTAGAGGTCAGTCTAGAGTCAGTGACTGACTGCAGGTCGGCGTAGAGTCCGTAACTGACTAGAGGTCAGTCTAGAGTCAGTGACTGACTGCAGGTCGGCGGAGAGTCCGTTACTGACTCTACAGTCAGTAACTGATAGAATCAGTATCGAAGCCTCTCCATGCTGACTCTACTGATCCACATCCTTTCTGGAAGACTTTCAGAGGAAATAGCAGCACTTCCTCTGCAGCCAATCAGCAGCCGGATGCTCTGGCGCCTCATTGAGTCACATGCCGAGCAGGTGTCAAGTTAAATCAGGTGACCACACTGACACCGGAATCTCATCTAAACCTGTCTTCAAAATAAGAGCATGGACTTTCAGTTGACATGAATTCACTAAACACATTCAAAGACCCGGCATTGACTGTGATTCAGTCGTGTTTAGTTCCATCAGTATCTATAGAGGTTCTCTGATTATCCCCTCAGAAAGCAGTTGATGGTAAAGGCCGCCGTGTTTCTGTCACCATGAGGATAATAATGTCTCTTTATAAATGTTGACTACATAATGAAATCTTTCAGGATATAGTGATATTTTTCTTGTTACTGTGACACAGCGGATTCTCATTAAAACAACATTTCAACTAAGCACCTTACCAAATAACTCTTGTAATACCATAAGTCGGTATGTCTGTGTAATAAGAATATTTAGGTTTCAGTCGTAGAGAGACTCTCAGACATTACAATATTATTATTATAATTCACTAAACATAAGCGACTGCAACTGAATCATCAGCTGAGTGGAGTGAACTGAATTTCTAACAGGACTTCACTTTATGAACGATGTCAACCAACCGGTCATACAGCAATACAATAATATATTTATAAATGTTTCAGCTCACAGTGACTGAGGTGTATAAAGGTGGAGCATGCACTGACTGAGTGTCCATCCAAAGACTGGATCATCAGGCTTTGGATCATTTTCCTGCTAAAACAGCTGATTAAAGTTCCCTTTTATCTTTTTATTTTTATTTTAAACAGACTTTATTTCTGAATTGTGTTAATACAACGCTGACAATCCACTGCACAAACGTGTTTGGACTGATAGATATCCCCCACCCATGACAATACCCAGAGGGCACTCAAAAAAAACAAGTGTACAAAATAAATATAAATAAATAAATACACACATATACAAATGAAATTAAATAGTCATAGTAAAAAAAAAAAAATTTAAAAAAAAGATAAATAAATAAAATAATGATAAATTGTCTCGTTGTTTTATCTTTTATAGTGACATATTTTCTGTAGTCAGATCAATTGATGTTCAATAATAACAAAAAAAAACAAAAAAAAACACACTTTCCTTTGTAAAGACACAAGTTATTATATCCCTCTGGACATGTTTTATTTATTTTATCTTATTGTGTTAACTACATATTTATAGTTTCTGCAAGTGTTCTAATCTAAATGGAGAACTTCCTTCTGGAATCATCAACCACTTTTAAACTCTAAAACTCTGTGTCAGACACAAGCTTAAGTTTCCAGGAAACTTATGAAATAATAAAATAATGGACCCCACGCTGAAGGTCTAAATGCTGTTTCAAAGCCGTCTCCATGCAATCAGTAATACAAGACGATACTAACTCATTTATTGTTCTAACGTATTTATTTACTTATTTATGTATTTATCTATATATTTACTTATTTATTTATTTATTTACTTATTTATTTACTTATTTATGTATTTATTTACGTATTTATATATGTATTTATTTACTTACTCAATTACTCATTTACTTATTTATGTATTTATTTATTAATTAATTTATGCATTTATTTATTTACTCATTTACTTATTTATTTATATATCTATTTATCTATTTATCTATTTATTTATTTATTTATTTATTTATTTGTTTATTTTCTGTGGTCAAGCTAAGATAGAAGCTGTCTCACCTATACGATGACAAATGGATGTATTTTATTTCTAAGGCCTGCTATGTGACTTCCTGTGCAGTGTGTTGTGTATTGTCGGTATTGGACTCATCCAGCTCCGTTCTTCAGGTCCGACCTGCTGCTCAGCGACCGGTTATTCCTGCGGGGGGTTTTCTCTTTGTCCGGATTTCATCTCTGGAGCCGAAATATTAATTATACTTTATTGTTTTATGGTATTTATTGTCTTCATTTACTGACCGAGATGGGCTGCGCCGGATTCACCTGCTCCAAGCACTCCCTGTGCATCCTCAACATCCTCTATGTGGTGAGTATCAGCAGGATGGAGGCTACCATATGGATCATTATAATATAGAGTATCCTCAGCAGGATGGAGGTTACCATATGGATCATTATAGAGCAGGATGGAGGTTAACATATGGATCATTATAGAGCAGCAGGATGGAGGTTACCATATGGATCATTATAGAGCAGGATGGAGGTTACCATATGGATCATTATAGAGCAGGATGGAGGCTACCATATGGTTCATTATAGAGCAGGATGGAGGCTACCATATGGATCATTATAATATAGAGTATCCTCAGCAGGATGGAGGTTACCATATGGATCATTATAGAGCAGCAGGATGGAGGCTACCATATGGATCATTATAGAGCAGCAGGATGGAGGTTACCATATGGATCATTATAGAGCAGGATGGAGGTTACCATATGGTTCATTATAGAGCAGCAGGATGGAGGTTACCATATGGTTCATTATAGAGCAGGATGGAGGCTACCATATGGATCATTATAATATAGAGTATCCTCAGCAGGATGGAGGTTACCATATGGATCATTATAGAGCAGCAGGATGGAGGCTACCATATGGATCATTATAGAGCAGCAGGATGGAGGCTACCATATGGATCATTATAGAGCAGCAGGATGGAGGTTACCATATGGATCATTATAGAGCAGCAGGATGGAGGCTACCATATGGATCATTATAGAGCAGGATGGAGGCTACCATATGGATCATTATAGAGCAGCAGGATGGAGGCTACCATATGGATCATTATAGAGCAGGATGGAGGTTACCATATGGATCATTATAGAGCAGCAGGATGGAGGTTACCATATGGATCATTATAGAGCAGCAGGATAGAGGTTACCATATGGATCATTGTAGAGCAGGATGGAGGCTACCATATGGATCATTATAATATAGAGTATCCTCAGCAGGATGGAGGCTACCATATGGATCATTATAGAGCAGCAGGATGGAGGCTACCATATGGATCATTATAGAGCAGGATGGAGGCTACCATATGTATCATTATAGAGCAGGATGGAGGTTACCATATGGATCATTATAGAGCAGCAGGATGGAGGCTACCATATGGATCATTATTGAGCAGGATTGAGGTTACCATATGGATCATTATAGAGCAGCAGGATGGAGGTTACCATATGGATCATTGTAGAGCAGGATGGAGGTTACCATATGGATCATTGTAGAGCAGGATGGAGGTTACCATATGGATCATTATAGAGCAGGATGGAGGTTACCATATGGATCATTATAGAGCAGCAGGATGGAGGTTACCATATGGATCATTATAGAGCAGCAGGATGGAGGTTACCATATGGATAATTGTAGAGCAGGATGGAGGCTACCATATGGATCATTATAATATAGAGTATCCTCAGCAGGATGGAGGTTACCATATTGATCATTATAGAGCAGCAGGATGGAGGCTACCATATGGATCATTATAGAGCAGGATGGAGTCTACCATATGGATCATTGTAGAGCATCCTCAGCAGGATGGAGGTTACCATATGGATCATTATAGAGCAGGATGGAGGCTACCATATGGATCATTGTAGAGCATCCTCAGCAGGATGGAGGTTACCATATGGATCATTATAGAGCAGCAGGATGGAGGCTACCATATGGATCATTATAGAGCAGGATGGAGGTTACCATATGGATCATTATAGAGCAGGATGGAGTCTACCATATGGATCATTGTAGAGCAGCAGGATGGAGGCTACCATATGGATCATTATAGAGCAGGATGGAGTCTACCATATTGATCATTGTAGAGCAGCAGGATGGAGGTTACCATATGGATCATTGTAGAGCAGGATGGAGGTTACCATATGGATCATTGTTTTTTATATAATATAATATAATAGACGGAGTTGTTTTATCCTGTAAATATGGAGGCACCGACCTGCTGTAATCAACACACTGACTCTGTTTAATCAATTATTCACTACCAGGATCAGATGCTCACTGGATCAGCACAGAAAACTATTTTAACCCGTTTAAAAAAAGAAAAAGCAGCCTGGTTTATTTTTTATATATTTACAAAGTTCAGGTTTTAAGTCTTTAAATGTTATTTCATTTCAACCTGACCTGTAGGTGTGTGTCTATGACCCCTACAGGTTCCTACAGGCTTTATCTCATATAGTAGAATATATGATGTTAATCACCAGAGGCCTACTGAGCCTGATGATGATGTCATAATGATGTCATGACCCTTCTTTTTTTAATCTATCTGTACCTGTTCATGAAAGTGTCATACTAAAGCAATACTAAACGGCAAGTTAATGTGTTTCTTAAATCAATAGTTACATCATGCTTGTATTGGTACGTGTCCACAGGCTCCGTCCTTTCCACGCTTCCCATTCATTGTCTATGTGAGCAGCCGTGCAATGCATTCTGGTCATCATCACAGTTAGTGTTCTAAGATAGTAAGTCTTACAGTCTTACTCACGTTGGAAAAATACACCTAACGTGTAAATACAGTAATGTTAGCTGACCAGACCAAGGTCTCTCCATGAATCAATGCTGATCCTAGTGTTGGCTTTTCCCGCCTCAGCCTCCCAACCGCGACCGGAGGGAACAGGGGAGACGATAACGTTTCTCTCTGCGGAGCCCCGTCACTTCACAAGACACGGGAAACCTCTGTTGGTCTGGAGGAGCTGCAGCAGTTATTTCTGCACAAACGTCCACTGAACATTCACTAGATATTCTCAGAGCTAAACTAACTCTTCTGCAGTGTGGAGTGAGCAGCATGCACGTGAGAGGTGGAGAGAGAGAGAGAAGGAGCGTGGTGTGTGAGTGAAGGCAGCAGAGGAGCAGAGACTCCGGTCCTGGAGACCAAAGCTACGGTCTCCCCCGCGTCCTCCGACCGCGGCCAACACTGTTTAACAGCTTCACCAGATACAACCAAGAGGTTTTGGTGCTTCACTGGAGTTTGTGTTGGAGTCTGAGTCTGAACAGCGGAGACACGCGAGAGACCATGAGACACCAACCAGCAATGATTTATACGTGTAAGTTACAAACAGGAACTTTAAGTTGATCGGATGAACGGTTCTGGAGATCTGCAGATAACCCACAGAGGGACGGACAAACAGAGTTTCCTTCCTTTATAGTTCGATTTAGAATTTTGGATTTGCACCTTATTGATGTTTAATTATGTATATTATGTATATACTGTATACTGTATGCTTCTTTTGAGCCCAGGACAGAGTTCCTAGAGGACATGAAGCTTGTCTTCCAGACGGGGTTACGTTTTCTTAATTGCAGCAAATACTTTCATTTGATATAATTCAACCAAACTGTTATTTAGTTATTTAATGACATCAATGAGACTCAGGCTGTGTGTCTGTCCTGCAGATGGTGAGCCTGCTGATGATCGGCATCGCAGCGTGGGGGAAGTGGTTCGGTCTGGTCTCCAGTTTCCAGGTGGTGGGCGGCGTCATTGGTGTGGGCGTCTTCCTCTTCTTTGTGGCGCTGGCCGGCCTCATCGGGGCCATGAAGCATCACCAGGTCCTGCTCTTCTTTGTATCCTTGCAGCACTACAGAGCGGCTTTAAGACACATATTTGAATATCTAAAGTTGTGAGTGTCGAGTATGTTCATGAACACTAAAGATGTATTATATGGATCTGGTAATGAATTTGCATGTCATGTTTATGACCCTCAGGGTCATGCAAACATGTCCATTCATGTTTGCATGTTCAGCACCGAGCATCGTATTTCACACCGTGGTCGGTCCTGCAGACGGCGGCTCCGTCTCCAGCCTCACCAACTAGTCTACTGATGTACAGCGTCAGCTTTAAATAGAGTAACACCGGCTGTGAGCAGGATTATTTGGACTACGTATGATTTGTGTATTAGTTGTTGTTCCTTGACGGTGAAGCTCAGTACATGATCGTCCTGTTCATGGTGTTTATCGTGCAGTTCTCTGTTTCCAGTGCCTGTTTGGCCATCAACAGAGAGCAACAGGTAAGATGAATATCCATCCTATTGTCCTGTGTGTTTTGATAGCTGGCCAACTTGAACAACTGTTTGTACTAGAGAGACAAACGTCTTCACCTGCAGCAACGAAGTGGAAGTGATGTGTGGGCACCGTTAAACCCAGAGAGCAACACCTCTCTGATGCATCACACGTACAGTACATAATGTCTAGAACTGATCTGGCTGTGTGTAAAGTACCTCTGTTTATTCATCGCTCCAGACGTCAGTCGCTCTCTCGCTACCTCCGTTGTTTGTGTTTCACTTGGCTGATAGTCGGTGGCGCCCAATAACATGCAGCAGTATCCTGGTTTCTTTAGGATTACTCCAGCTAGCATATCTGGGTTCCTCGTGAACGGGATGAGGGCTTATCCGGGGTTCTGAAGTCAGGTTTACATGCTCACATAACACATGAACTGTGCTGCAGGATCAGCTGCTGGAGGTGGGCTGGAACAACTCTCAGAGCACTCAGAGGGACGTGGAGAAGAGCCTTAACTGCTGTGGCTTCAGACAGGTGGACCCCGACCTCCCCTGTGACGCTGTGAGTTCAGATTCATGAAATGTTTCCTGGCCTCTGTTACGTCTCAGCATGTTGATATAGATGGTATATAGATATAGATATAGATAGATCGATAGTTCCTCTGCTGTCTGCGTTACATTTGTCTGAAACAGGTGTTGTGTCTCTTGTCGTCCTGCAGGCCTGTTTCCCCAACCACTCCTGTTTGCCCTGCGCTGATAAGATCCAGGAACACGCCGGAGAGGTTCTGCGCTTCGTCGGAGGGATCGGACTCTTTTTCAGCTTCACTGAAGTGAGACATCACAACTACAACACTGCTGCTGCTGCTGCTAGATGCTGTGCACGGTTTAACTATGAAACTAATCTATCTATTATTTAGTACAGCATTGAGCCTCGCTCAGCCGACCGAGCTGTGCACTGGTACACACACACACACACACACACACACACACACACACACACACACACTGGTTACATCGCAACCAACTCTACAGAAGGAGAGTAAGGGGCGTATTCACACCTGCCTTGTTTAGTTTGAATCGAACGCCGGAACGTTTACCCTCTTGGTACGCTTTGTTTGTGGTGAGAACGTGATCCGACCTCGATCCGGCCCAACTGGAGGAATCATTGAGCCTTTTTGGATTAAATAAGCTCCGGTAGCAAGCTGCGCTGTGCACGTCAACACCAGACACCGGACACCATTACTACTAAAGAGCCTACGCTCGTCCTCGCAATTCACATCAGTAATAAACAGGAGTAACGTCAGGCCGTGTTGAAGACCACGGGCAGACCTGATGTATGTTCCTGTCACAGTTTAGGAGGGTTGATGCACGCCTCCTCCTGAACTGTCTTGATATGCTCCTTCAGAGCATCAACACGTTGTTTTCCAGTCGCCTCATTTTCAAACTGGATCGTTGCCTTGAGTGAAAAATTGCGAATGAAGCGTCATAATCGTCCCTCCGTCGTTGCGTTCTGGAAGTCTGCTCTTCTTTGTTTACTTCCGGGAGTTTTCCAGCATGGAAGTTCTGACCAATCAGAGAGCAGTTTCTTGTAAATTCTGCCGTGTGAGCACAAACCAAACTAGAGGCCACATGCAGCACGGTAACAATCTGGTCCCTGATTCAGACCAGAGCAAACGATCTACGGGTGGGAAAACGCCCTTAATGCGAAAAAAGCTGCACAGTCCTACTTTGACCTGAACCGTTGAGAGATTGTGAGTAACAAAAAGTGAAAGGAAAGAGGTGATGCTGAGAAACTAAAAATCTACTGGTGCAGGACGCTGCTCTGAAATAACATTTAATAATGATATATTCTGTGCAGGTGTTCAGTAGTCAAAATATAACGTTTATCGACATAATTGGTGTGAATGCTGGAAGCATGTTCTTCTACATTCTTTACCACTTTTTTTGCATCGCTACTCCTTCCACATTTTTCAACATAGAAACTCCATTCAAACATCAAAACGTGCAGCTCAATTAGGACATGATGGCTATTACTTTTCTCATTCATAACTTTCATATTTTCAGTATTATTAACCATAATTCATCAGAAATTCTCCATTGAAATGAATGGAAGAAATGTTCAGAATTTAAACATTTTCAAGCATTTTCAACCCTTCACTGCTCATTCATACTTTCACCTAGAAACTCCATTCAAACTGTAAAATGTTCCACATCTTCCATAGATTCTGGCTATTATTCAACTTTCATTCATCCCAATTGTACTTTTTGGAATATTTAACTTTGTTTGGAGCTTGGTAAAATTGCCCTTTTTGTATGTTAACAGGAAACTAGGGACTCACCTAGTTTTTCAAAATAAAAGCCCCAGAAGGTAACTTTCTTAACAGGGAACTCAGAACTAACTATTTACAAGGCTTCAGCTGCTTTTCATGCAATTACAACTTTTATTTACTGATTCATAATCTTTTGATTCTGATTTCTTCATACAGATTAAAGCTCTTCAGCATCTAGCATTCACACCGCCATTTCTTCAGAAATTGCTTTTCTAGTTTAATATAACGTTGTAAATTGGGTCGGCTTTCTAAATGTTTCCATTTTATAATTAGCTGGTCATCGTAGACATAGATAGGATCTCATACATCTACAGTATGATGTATTGAATTGATTTGGCTGTGACATTATCCAGTAAACATGATGAGGACTTCAGCAGAGATCAGATGGCTTAGAGAACGCTGAGTCGTGGAACATGAAGCTATAGTCTGTTTGTCAGTGAGTCCCGTGTTTGGACTCAGTGTGCATCTCTCCAGACGTCCCTCCTCTGTCCGTCTGAGTCCTACTGAAGACATCGTCTTTAAAAAAACACCTCACAAATGTTTAGTTTCATTTTTAAGAAAGGCTCAGTGATTTCCTCAAACAGCTGCTCACTGTCTTTTTGAATCAGACGTTACTCAAACAGAAGGAAATAGAGCGCTTGTTGGGGACTATTTTCAGAGGCGGAATAATCCACATGTGGTGCTCTAGTGAATATTAGTGGCAGCAGGACGGTGTGTTAGTGGGACTGAGTCAGAATGAACTGTGTGTGTGTGTTGATGGTGATGAAGGAAGCTGTCAGCCGGTGACACAGTGGGTTTGGGTCTTCTCGTAGGATTTGTTGATTGTGTTGCTCTCCCTGTCTGACCGTCAGTGTGTCCTCTTGTCAGATTCTGGGCGTGTGGCTCACGTATCGCTACAGGAACCAGAAGGACCCCCGAGCCAACCCCAGTGCTTTCCTGTGAGTCGGCACCACCAGCTCCGGCCCCCCTCTGCACCGTCACTTCACCACCTCCGTGGACCTCCTCTGGGCTTTACCTGTAAATACAACACTGACCTGTGTGTCCCCACCGACTGCTGTTATAACCATGTGATGTGTTTGGTTTTTAAAGAGTGAAGTGTGTTCTGAAAACGAGTGGAACGGCACACACACACACATTGCCTCCAGTGTGACGGCTCGGTGTCTGAACGTGCACCGTCAGCTCACTGAGCGCTCTGTGGCTGTGAGAAGAGGCGATGTGGTCTCCAGCAGTCTGCTGTGTATCCCACAAGTATTTATGCAGCCTGCCTGACGTCGACCCTCGACACCGTCACTCCTCCTGTTGTTGCCTGTTCGTCCGCCTCAATGAACGCAATAATGTTACTCTGCATAGTGATATATGACCGCGTTATTATGACCATGTGTGAAAGTATGAATACTGTGTGTGTGTGTGTGTGTGTGTGTTGCTCCTGGCTGCGTGTGGTGTATTTGGCCTTTTGCATGACTCTTCTACCAATATGAGCTGCTGTATGAGAGCTGCAGTGATGATCTGTCTGACCTGCCTGAGTCTTTGTACTGTAAACCGCAATAAATAAAACACTGAAGGAAGAAAAGAAGAAATGTTTCTCCGGCTTTACGTCTTTTGTTCCTCCATGAAATCATTCTGTTTTTTTAGGAGTGTAAAATGTTCAAATTCAACACTGCAAAAAAAAGATTTTAGTCCATCATCCCAACACGTCACTCACTGACGCTCTGTCGGACCCCTCGGCGTCACTTTATGATCGCAGTAAAGACGTGATTAATGTTGTGAATTAAACAAAAACACTTGCTAAGGTTTAGTCAACAAAACCACTTAGTTAGGTTTAGGAAAGATCTGCATGGTCGGGCTGAAGACTACTGAACGTTGTGAACACAGGACATGAACTGTTAGGTTTTAGTTTTGTTTGGACCCCAGAATCAGAGACAGACTCAGGTAAGTCAAAACATTAAAACAGTTTATTTTCCAACCGAGAGGGAACAATCACAGGCATGAGGGCCGGGAGCTGGCCGGGAGCTGGCCGGCTCGTGGCGAGGAGAGAATGAACACGAGGACTGAGCACATGGAATATCAGCCACCGGAGAACAAGGAAGCTGAGCAGCAACAAGCCACCAGGAAACCAGAGCACAGGAAGAAAAAACAGGTAAGTCAAGATGTCACGAGAAACAGTAGGAAAATAGCAAGATGCAAAAACACTAGAGAAGGTACGCGAAGCAGTACCAAACCAGACGGAGTTATCTGGCAGAGTAGGAGTAGGCTTTTATGGAGAGGTCGAGGAGCCGTTCACGCCTCCTCCACACACCTGACCTGCAGGAGGGAGAGAGACGGGAGAGAGAGAGAGAGAGAGAGCAAACACAGAAAGCCAACAAACCAAAACTAACAGAATGGTAACATGAACGTCTCCTGGACGGAAGCCTTGTGTTGTTGGAGCCGTGCTTTCCGGGGAATTTCACATCATAAACAGCAGAATACAATGAAACATAAATAATGAAATAAAGAACAATAGAATGGGTAAATAAAGAAACTCGATCGCCCCTTTAACCTGCTCTCTGGAACACTTTAAAGACCCAGACTGTAAACTATTCTACATGTTACTGTACAGCTACAAGCAACAAACGCTGACTCGTCTTTGGTTCTCCTCCCTTCAGGTTAAAGGTGAATGAGTTTCTGTCGTCTCACTCTGTTGGTTTCAGGGAGGAGGATGTTTCTGACCAGCCAACCGACCATCACCGCGCTCTCTCTCTGCTGAGTGGAGCTCATTACACGGAACAATAGTCTCCTCTGGGCCTCCGTATCCTGGCAACAGGAAAAAGCTTTCAGTGCTGGCAGCGTGAACCCGCCCATCCAGGATGTTGAACACACACACACACGCACGCACGCACGCACACACACACACACACACACACACACACACACACACACAGACACGCGCACACACACACACACACACATGCATGCACGCACGCACACACGCACACGCACACGCACACATACACACACACACACACACACACACACACGCACACACATACACACATACACACACACACACGAACATACCTGCCGACTCTGAATGAAACTCAGCCTCTGAGCTGTGAATCGTTATGACACTATGACTATTCATACCTGAGGTGATCAGGCTGGAGGACAGGTGAACAAGAGACGGATTGTTGCTATCTGGCGCTTTACTGCCCTCGGTGTGGTCTGTCAGGTTTCTGGCTTTCGCTGTTTCACCTGCACGCCTCCCTAGGTCACTAAGTGGTGAGCTCACTGTGCCACCGATGGAAAATCAGACTTTGCTTAAGTCATTGTAATAATTTATAAATGCCTCTAAAGCTGCACTAATCAAGGCGTTTGTATTAAAGCAGTTAGAAGCTGATAGTGGCTACGTTCCAGATCATATCTCATGTTCACTGACATCGACACTACAATGTACAAGTATGTTCATTATCAGTAATCCTCCCAAACCTTAGTTTATACTCTGAGCTCTCTAACACCTATTACTGTAAAACAGGCCTACTATACTATACATAATACTACATATATAAAACTATACGGAGGCTAAAACCTGTCCTTCAATATTCAGATTAGCTGGTAGAAGTATTTAGTAGCTGTAGTACCGACAGGAAGTACTTATTGTAGTGTATTATTCATCTTCTTTAGAGTTTTACATGTATAAATGAAAAGGCACACTGTCCGTGTGGTATGTATGAACACTTCCATATTTATTCAAAAGACATTCTGGATGTACAGTAATAATAACAATTAATGAAGGTGAAGACGAGGAGCTTCCCAGTGCGTATAGTTCTCCATGTAAACTGTAGTGACGGCGTGTTATCGCCCTCCGGCGGCGGCGGTGGAGTCTCGGAGGTCATCGGGGTCATCGGGGGTCACTATGTGGAGCGTGCGTCTCGTTCCTCGCGCTCACAGCTCGGACTTCAGGAGCTTCTTGGCCTTCTCCATGTTGCTCTTCACTGTGAGGGAGAAACATTCACACCGAGTCAGTCTGAGTTGTTAACGGGCACAAACACGCCTCGATGTGTCGGTCAGCTGGAGCACTTACACAGTTTGGCGTCAGCAGGTTCGTAGGCGTACATGCGGTTCGAGTAGCGACCGATGATGTCGGCTCTCACCGTCATCGTGGGGTCTGTGAAGACACATCGGGTCAGGGTAAGCAGGACTTTTACTTGTAATGTAGTATTCTTTAATTGCTACCTTTACTTAAGTCAGGACTCAGAAACCTTTATTATCAAAAGAGACATTTTAGGCAAAGAAAAAAATAATAATCTGTCTGGAGCAGCAAAACATGTGATCATGGTGATGAAGGTAACACAGTTTATAGTCTACGTATATAGAATATAAGTCTAATGCAGTGAGGGCCAAAGAGACAATGTACTACGGAGTATTAGGGCCACATTGAGGGAAAAAACATCTGAGATTTACACAATAAAGTCAGAATATTACAAGAAAAAAAGAAAATAACACATAAAATTACTACTTTATAATATTAATATTATGACTTTATTCTCTAAATCTCAGATTTATTTTGTTTCCTCAATGTGGCCCTAATACTCCGTGATACAATGATAAATGACAATGTAAACAAAAAAACAGTTATTAATTTCCATGTTTAATAATCCACAGGGAGACTCTGGAGAGGAGCTGAAGAGACGCAGGCTGCTGACCCCTGACCTCTGACCCCTGGACTAAGTAAAGGATGTGAATATTTCTTCCTCCATCGGAAAGTGAGACTGAATTAAACTGATAACAGAGGTCAAAGGTCACAACGTCTCACTCACACAGCTCAGATGAAAGGCTAACAGGAAGAGTTGTGTTATAAGAGACAGCTCTTACCGACAAAGATGATCCTGGGAACGTACTGTCCATCGGGAGAGAGATTCTTGTCCGTGGTTTCATACTGTTGGTGAGAGAAAGAATAACACGTCATCAAAGTGTGATCCGTCTCAGAGCGATGAAAAGGCTCTAAATAACCTATCCTCCTCTGGAGCGATGAACTGAGATACAACAGTTTGGGTTTTTTATCTGATATGAGAGGTTTCTCTTCTGGCTGGCGTGACGCAGGCGTGGCTCCGTCCCAGTTCAGCAACACGTGACTGATGATGTGACGACAGTCGGAGGGTTGCTTCAGTCGGCTTCTCAACCTTTTGTAACTTTACGTCTGATTGTTAAAATAATTCTCCCAAATCAATGTCAAACTGGGCTATAGATAAAGATAGATAAAGATGTGTTCTGACACTGTCAGGTGTATTCAGTTCACCCTCTCCCATCACCGCCTGCCGTTATGAATCCAAACTATTCAGGGTCATATTTCCTCACCGCACGCTTTGGACCTTTCACTGGAGCAGGTTTGTTTCCAACATCACCTTTTTGTTTAAAAAAACGTACATATGTCTGTAAAGGGGAGACTCGTGGGTTCCCATAGAACCCATTTACATTCACATATCTGGAGGTCAGAGGTCAAGGGACCCCTTTGAAAATGGACATGACAGTTTTTCCTCGCCAATATTTAGAGTAACTTTGGAGCGTTATTTAACCTCCTTCATGACCAGCTCGTATGACCTGGTTGGTACCGATGGATTAATCAGGTTTTTTTCTGAATTATTTTTGGACATTTTTCCGACTTTTTTCGGACATTTTTTGATTTTTCAATTTTTTTTTCGACTTCTTTTGAACATTTTTCCGACTTTTTTTCTTTATGTTTTTTTAAATCCGACTTTTTTTCAGACATTTTTCAGACATTTTTCGGGACTTTTTTGGACTTTTTTTAAACATCTTTCCGCCTTTTTCAGACATTTTTCAGACATTTTTCAGACTTTTACTTTAAACTGTTTTCCGACTTTTTTTTTTTTTTTTTTTACATTTTGTGATTTTTTATTTCAAATTATTTCGGACATTTTTCAGACTTTTTTTTACTTTTTTGGACATTTTTCAGACTTTTTTTGGACATTTTTCGGACATTTTTTCGTAAAAAACCCTCACACATTCACATATCTGGAGGTCAGAGGTCAAAGGACCCCTTTGAAAATGGCCACTTTGAAGTGTTATTTAACCTCCTTCCTGAGAAGCTAGCCTGGCATGGTTGGGACCGACGGATTCATGAGGACTTTTAGTTTCAAATCATTCCAGTATCCGTCCTCTAGCTGTAAGACAACCCTCTACAACCTCTGCAAAAACAGAACAGCGGCTGTCGGATTTTGAATAGGTTAACCTAACCATTTGTTCGTACCTCTGAGACCCACTAGGTGGCGCTCTGAGGCCCAACAGGGGGCCCCGGGCCAGGGGTTGAGAAAGGCTGGCTTAAGTTATTCATCAAGCTAAACTTGAACTGTTGCTGGTTTAGTGGTGAATATTTAGTATTATAGAGGAATACCACGTGTGCAGGAGCTTAAATGCTGAACAGTAAAACAGATTAATAACCTATCAGGTCTCAGAGGTTTACTCCAGCATGACACCAGGTTCGTTAAAGGTTTTATAATTGAATACAGATTCAGTGGTGTGCACCTTTAAAACACTTTGGTCAGTCAGATAGTCTGACCTGAAGAGTCCTCTAACTCACCATCAGATTGAGGACGATGAAGTCCTCGTCGAGCGTCCTCTGGATCCCGTTGTCCTCGGACAAGATCTTCTTCAGTTCTGTGGGAGAAACAGGTTTTAATCCTCCGGCTCAGTCCAGCGTTTGTTGGCACAGAACCAGCACCAGGATGTGACGTCACACGAGCAAACAAATGAGCGCTCGCTCTTCAAACAGGTTTAATTCAAGTGCATGAGCAACCTGATAAGAGAGCTAACAGAAGGAGGTGGACTCACCCTGGCTGTGGGGGCAGTCCTCCAGGTGGAAGAGGACCATCAGAGGCTTGTTTCTGAAACACACATCAGCTCCACTTAAACATCTGACTGTCAGCGTCAACCAACATCAGTATCAGTGTTAGAGAACTATTTCTTACTTTGACCTGGACCAGTAGAGAGCCTCCTCGTACGTCTGAGCCCAGATCAGCTGATCACCCCAACCTGGACACACATGTATGGACACCATTAAAGACAAATGAACAGATATTTATCACACTTCAGTCTCAGAGGTGCAGACGATGCTCACAGACCTCTGGACAGAGTCTGAGGGATCCTCTTGCCAGATTTGGGGATGTATTTCCCGAAGGCGGAGGACACGGCCACCAGGACCAGGAGCACCGACAACACCGCTTTGATCATCTTTATGGACTTACTGGAACAGACAATATCAAAATGACATGAAACATCACCGTTCCCGTCCCTTTGAGAAGGAAACGGGTTGACCGAGTCCTCCAGATTCCTACTGCAGATTAATCTGTTGGCATTTCCAGCGGACCAGAAACAAGTAAAGAGAGAGAAGGGTGTGACAGTCCAACGTGGGCGTTGCTGTTGTAATGTGGTATGCAGTGTTACATGTGGTCTAATGTAATCCATTACAAAATAAATGTCATTGTTCGTTGTATTCTTTAAGATAAAACGTGTCCAACATTCATGCTGTTGCTCTGCTCCAGTCTACACTCAACTTATTGTGAAGAAATCTGAATAAAAGTTTGTTAGAAAAGTATTCAAAAAGTAATCAAATGTAATAAGTTACTTTGAAGTCTTTCCTATAATCAGATAGAAACCCTGATGAACCCACTCTGACTGTAGTTCCCCAGCAGAGTGAACGGCCCCTTTAAACAGGGAATAATGAACCTGTGTGTCTCACCTGTTCCCGACTGGAGCTCCAGGATCTGCTGCTGTACCTCCACTCTCACCTGTCTCGTATTTAAACACCTGCTCACCTGCGGGCCCGCCCCTCTTCCCTCCCTCCACCCGCCCCCACTGGTGATTCAGATTTCATTACAAACCACCAGACTCCCTGAACATTACTGGTAGAGGCTACGTTGAGGTTTCTGTGTGTGTTACCAAATGCATCGTGGTGTGAGATCATAATCAATTTAGGTTATGATAGAATAAAAGCTTGAAATCGGCATTAATAGAACTCTTTTCTTTTTTTTAACAATGTCTTTATTGTTTTTTTGTTATACAAACATCAGCATTATTATGCAATATATTCAATACAGGATTTACTTTAACAAACATAACATACTCCACACACCCACCCGTTCTCTCGTAACTTTTCCCTTTCTATTAATAGAACTCTTATTTTGTTAATCTTCTTCCTGTAAAACTCAGGAGTGGATTTTTTATTTTTCTGTAATGTTGCTTTAGTATATTATCTATGCCGAATGTATGAGAACACTATAGCGAGGTTATAAACTACATTATGTGGAGTCTACGGTTTACCTATAAGAGCCAATAAGCAGAGCACTCTTGACTGATCAGATTTATTGATGCAGTTTGGCTCGTATAAACTAGAAAAGACATTTCACATCTTTTATAATCCTAACTTGGGTTTCATTCTCATATATGATTATTAATTATTATTTAATTGATCAGTTTTATTGTTTGTCAGTGAGGAAGAGCAGAAGGCTGGACGATGATTGGTCGTTTTGTGATTGGCTCAAAGACACAAAAGGTGCAACTGAACGTGTCTTTCCCACAAAGTCAACACATGGATTCAGTCATCGTGAAGATGAATAATGAATGATGGTTCATAACTCGGCCTACAGCAGGTTAACCACACGGCGTTATCTGGGAGCATCTCCACGGTGTCCTGTATCCTGCAGCAGGGAGCTCTCAGTGAATGGAAGCTTTGTTCAGGGTCGTCCCGGCGGGTCTGGTCCGGAGCCGGTCCGGAGCCGGTCCGGAGCCCTGAACCCTGCAGCAGCAGCTCCTCAGTCGTCCTCCACCTGCAGGGGAACATGTGGAGCAGCTTCTTCTTCTCTGTGCTATATCTGTGTAGCTTCAGAACAAAGTTACAAAAGAAGACTAAAAATCATGAAGCACAATATAATAACATCTAATGCAGATTGTGGTCAGACACATCAGCTAATACAGTTTTATTATTAATGGTTAATACATCTTTCATTCATTTATTTTTTAAGCCATTAATAAAGAAGATCTTTTTGGGTTGCCAGGTTGGGGGGAAAAAATCATCCTAAATCCATCAGGAAGAACCTTCTAATGAACCGTTTGACCTTTGACCCTCTGGAGAAACGCTGCAGAGGATGCTGCAGATTTTTTGGACTGTTGGATAATGATTATAATGATTTACTAACTTTTGTTAGCGTATTAGAAAGTGAGAAACCTGTGACTCTTTGTTAATCAAACAAACAGATAGCATGGAGCCCTGAATGCACACTGATAGTTAGTGACTAACTAAACATTTACATACAGATTTCATTTTAGTAAGGCCACTGCTGCTTCCACCGAGCAGGAACTACAATAAACCGTGACAGATTCTATTATATTTTAGTATCTCTGTTCGATCCTTCCCATCTTTCTTAAAGGATAAGCATTATTCTGTGTCTTACTGTCAGCAAAATCACATGGAAAGACCAAAACCTGCATACAAAACCCTTTCTGACTTCCTGTCTGTGGTTCCATCAGTTCCTATTAAACACCTCACAAATATAGTTTCCCGTGGGGTTCAGTAATTTCCTAAAACTGGTAACTGTAGTTTTTATGAAACAAAGCGCTCGGCCCAATTC
Organism: Sebastes schlegelii; assembly: GCA_014673565.1. Lineage (NCBI taxonomy): Eukaryota > Metazoa > Chordata > Actinopteri > Perciformes > Sebastidae > Sebastes > Sebastes schlegelii. The sequence continues at coordinate 32,529,335 of CM025840.1, forward strand.
TCCATTTTAAAGTACTAGATTGGATTAAAGTAATGCGATTGTTTTAAGTTATCTTTAATCCATCTGGTTGTAATAAATAATTAACTTTCATTTGTACACGGATGACACTCTGATGTGTCCTAGTGTACAAAAATAACACGTGAGAAGGAGGAGAACGCCGAGACATGAAGCCGGCCAATCAGAAATGACCATGACCGTGATCCATGATCCATAACACAATATGCAGCTGGAGGAGCGAAACAAACATCTGGATCCTCTTCTGTTCCTTTAGAACATTCATGAATGAATGCTACTAAAGGTCAAGTTGGTGTTTTTCAATTTAGAGCATTGCCTTTACTAATACAATACTAATACTACTAATACAATACTAATAGTATTAATACATATTACCCTGAGAATTTGGACGTATTTGTAGGATTTTAATATTAAAGTTTCAAAGAAAATTGCAACGATAAACAACCTAAATCCTGATTTTGCTGACAGCCTCCACTGGGAAGATCTTCCCCTGATATACGACCAGCTGTCATCATGTGACTGAAGTTCCATTACTGCGGTCACATGATGACAAATGGTTACCATGGTAACTGAACATAAAGACTGTGAGATGTGACTGAAAGCTTCCTGGAAGAAATCTAGTAAGAGGACCTTGTGTTCAAACTGTTTTTTTGTCAAACCAGTACGACTGCGGTTCAGAGGGTAGAGCGGCGGTTTGATTCCCCGGCTCCTCTGGTCCGCATGTCAACGTGTCCTTGAGCAAAATACTGAACCCCAAAATGCTCCTGAAGGCTGAACCATCGGTGTACATTTGCCCTGCTTTAATATGACTTCATGATTTTATATTCCATGTGTTATTGTTTTATCATATTTTATCTCTTTGTGATTTTATTGTATTCCTGTTTTATTCCTCCGTAAAGCTCTTTTCTCTGCTGCATTCCTCTAGTAAAAAGCTCAAGTGCTAAATAAATACTGTTTTTATATTCCATGTGTTATTGTTTTATCTCTTTTTGATTTAATAGTATTCCTGTTTTACATGACTTAATGATTTTATATTTCATGTGTTATTGTTTTATCATATTTAATCTCTTTGTGATTTAATTGTATTCCTGTTTTATTCCTCCGTAAAGCTCTTTTCTCTGCTGCATTCCTCTAGTAAAAAGCTTAAGTGCTAAATAAACACTGTATTTGGATGATGTTGGCTCGTAACCAGGATGTGGGAGCAGCTCAGTGCTGAGGTGTCCTTAACCCTCCGCTCTCTCTGCCGTGTGTTTCCGTCACCGTGTGTTGTCACAGCACCTCGGTCAATATTTGATCTACAGGGCCGGGTTAAAGGGCCGCTCCTATCACCGTTTCACATTCACCAGCTGCACTCAGCCCGCCCTGAGAACACGGATCTGACGCCGGCTCTCTCCACACGCACACGCACACACCGCTATTGGCCGGCCTGCTCGAATAGGATGCAACTTCCTGGTTTAAAGAGCAGCACAATGCAGCGGCTCACGAACACCTGAAGTCACCTCAGATAAAGCTGAGAAAGACTAACACACTAAACACACCTATTCACTGCTTCACCTCACATCACTTTCACTCACTTCTTTCTGCTTCTGTGACACGGCAAAGATCGACTCCTTTGTGCACAACAGAAAGAAAAAAGAATCAGTGTTGAGACGATTGATCCGGGAGGTATAAGAGGATTCTTTATATGAGATGAATTCACTTTTTTTCAGTGAGTGGACTCCTCTGATCTCACACTAAACCTCTCCAAACCCACACTGACTAAATCCTTTAAGGCCACTGGCGCTCCGGTGGGCCTCAGAGAGCCACCTAGTGGGCCGAGAAGGTGCTGCTAAATGGTTAGATTAACCGCTATTCTGTATTTCAAAGGTTATTGCGGCCTCACTTTTAAAGCTAGAGTAAAGATACTGGCATCATATGAAACTATAAAAACCTGATGAATCCGTCGGTACCAACCATGTCATGCTTCTTTTTTTATGTCTGAAAATCTCAGAAAAAAATCCGAAAATAGTCCAAAAAAATCCTGAAAAAAAGGCAGAAAAATGTCCAAAGAAAATTTAATTAAAAAAAATAAATAAAGTCTGTAAAATGTCTAAAGAAATTTCCGAAAAATTGGCAAAATGTAAAAAAAAAAAATAAAAAGATTAAAAAAAAAATCTGAAAAATCTCCAAAAAAAGGTTAAAAAGGTTTGAAAAATGTCCAAAAGAAAGGCAGAAGAAAAGTAAGATACTGGTGTTATTTGAAACTATAAAACCTGATGAATCCGTCCGTACCAACCAGGTCAGACTAGCTTGTCATGAAGGAGGTTAAATAACGCTCCAAACTTAGATTTTTGATGAGGAAAAACTGTCATGGCCATTTTCAAAGGGGTCCCTTGACCTCTGACCTCCAGATATGTGAATGTTAAAGGGTTCTATGGGTACCCACGAGTCTCCCCTTTACAGACATGTGTGTCACAGATGCAGTCACACAAAATCAAGCAATTTTGAAGTCAGTCAAAGTGTGTGGTGAGGAAATATATAACCCTGAATACTTTGGATTCATAACAGCAGGCAGTGATGGGTGAGGGGAAGCTGAATATCTATGTGGGTCATTACACCTGACTGTGGCATAATAACACATATTTTACAGCTCATTTATTTGGATGGTGGTCCTCAGAAGTGTTTTAACAATTGGAAGTGTGCCTCGATTTACAAAAGGTTGAGAATCCCTGCTTTAAGGTGCACTGACAACCTGCTCTATGAAATATATCACACCTTTTTGGGCATTTAATTTCCTCTACATAGTCCCTATACTGTCTCATATTTAGAGGTAAATATCAACAGTATGTTGTGCAGAGAAGAAACCCAGAATAAGAGATGCGAGCAGCTCTGTGAGGCAGGAAGTAGAAACATCCTGATGCTATGAATGTTCATCATGAGGCTGATGGGAATGTTGATCGTTCTGCAGGTATTTGGTCATGAAGCATAAAGTATTGGACACGTTGACATGATGAAAAGTCAGAGAATCACCAGAGTTACTGCAGTTCATCCTGAGAGGAACATGAATGATGAATCACATATTTAATAACAGCTCATTCAGGAGCTGACGTGAAGTCCCTCCTTCATGTTTGAACAGCGAGGATCAGCCTCCGCCTGCTGGAGCTCGTTCTTTAGTACGATCAGAACCAGCACGTCATTACAACAAAGACATCTCTGCTCTGTGTCTGTACATGATCGTTGATATGATATATACTGTATATGATATAATAAAGTATTTTGAATCGCATCATTACAGACATTCACAGCACATTGTGCTTTTAGTCTAAATGGGATTTTTTTTTGTACTTTGGGTACAAACTAAACACATCCGATGTTACAGTCCTGCACTAACAACTCCATTAGTAAATAATCTGTCTTCCAGTTTTTGTAGAGCTTACACTGTGTTGATTCAACTCAGTGCAGTTTGTCCTTTATATTTATATTGTATTACCTCCTTCAAGGCCAACCTCTCTGTCTAAAATAAATAGAAATGATATGCATAATGAAATGAAACGGCCATTATGAGGCAAACTCTATGTAAAAGAAAGAGCTGACAGCAGCAGCTGAAATGCAGCTGCTGTTAACACCCGACGTGTGAATCACGCCGCCACGCAATGCAGCCGCCAGCGTGATGCAGGCGCCAGCGCGATGCAGCCGCCACGCATAGCAACTGCCACGCAATGCAGCCGCCACGCATAGCAGTCGCCAATGCAACGCAGCCGCAATGCATAGCAGCCGCCAGCGCCACGCAGCCGCCACGCCCTCCTGACGTTCCCAGTGTGGACGAAGCCTCAGACAGATGTTTATGATGCATTGCATGTTGTAAAGGTGTTTTCCATTTCAACCAAACTGCTGGTTGTTCTCAGCCGTCCCCGTTTCAAAGGAAACACAGCTCCTTTATGTTTGGACATTTATTCAATACACTGTGTACAAAAGAATTCAACAGAATATAGTATGACTGTGTATGAAGGTGTGTTCTGTATTCATACAAAGACATGAATACAACCATTTCATACTGACAAAAAACTGAACCCATCATAAAAAAAGGGGCCGACATTCTCCAGATCGCGTCAAAAGAAAAAGAAAAAACATGGAGGGAGCAACAAAAGAAACATTTTACATTCTACCGTCCCACAAGAGACACAAAGGTCATTGTTTTCACAGAAAACACTGAATGGAGCGGAACCCAGAGCCGGCGCCGTAACACTGACTAGAGAAACCTCTGCTGGCGGAGGACGCAGGCAGCCGCTCGGAGGTTGAGACAGGACCATGGCCGCGCGCGCGCGCGCGCACACACACACACACACACACACACACACACACACACACACACACAGTCTATGAGCTGCAGACCGGGGGAAAGCGTACGTATGATAACACACAATGCTGTTGATTCTTCATAACGTGCTCACATTCAGTAGCAGCTGCTGGGAGGAGCTCACCAGGTCAGCGGAGTTCATTCTGAAGGTTTCCTCAGGATCAGGGTGAAATAAAGCAGTTTAAATACTATGCAGTTCTTCTTCAGGCCCAGTTTGAGTAATAAATCGTAGCTGTGGCTAAACTCTGTTGGCCTTTCTCTTGATAAAGTGCTTCCTAAATGTTTGTGTCACAGTTCATGACTCGTCCGTTCAGACCTGAGCCGTGATGAGCCAAACTAAAGGGAATATGAGAGCGATATCACATGTAGGTACAACGGTACAACAGCCACAATAAGAAGGGAATTCAGTCGTGTGGAGAAGCTTTCTGCCGAGTGGGAGACTTCCATCTGGTCGACGGCGTTGATGGCGTGGAAAGTGATGGAGCGGAGGGGCAGCTAGCTGCAGCAACTCAGACATAGTGGTCAAGTGTGGCGGCTTGTTTCAGTCTCACTGTTAAAATGATCCCAATAAAAACACACAGTCCCATGACAGCCTTCAGCCTCCTCTCCCGTTAGCTCTCTCTCTCTCTCAGGTGAGGCTCTGCTTCAGTCAGTCACCTGTACGATGAAGTCACCGTCACTCTCTGCTCTCTGTGCTCGTGTCTGGAACAGTTCAGTGGTTCGATCACAGAGAAGGGCTCCTCCTGCAGAGGGGCCGAGGCTGGCGGCAGCAGTCTGCTAGTGTCCGTGCTGCGGGTGCTGGTTGTGTTGGTTGTTAGCGGGGTGGTTGGGGGGCAGCGGCGGTCCGTTCACACCGGGGTGGTAGAAAGCACAGTTGCTCTCGTACCGGCAGCTTCCCTTCATCATGAAGTGACGACACACGGGCCTCTTGGACATGTCTGACAGGAGGAGACACGACAGCGTTACAATCACATCACACAACTAGAGTTACACATAAATTAGGGGTGTAACGATTCATCTACTACATCGATTTATATTCCTACAATCCAACTACATGGATAGGTACTCGGCTAGTTGTCCTTCACGGGAGACGTATATCGATATAAAATGGATTGTGTGGATACCGAGGATTTGCACTTTGTATTTAAGGACGACAGACGTTACATCAAAGTGTTTTATAGCACTTTTATTAGTAAAGAAATGTTAAACGTTACTCCGGTTCACTCTCCAGACATGCGCCAGCTCGCCAGCTCTGCCCTCTGCAGCTCTAGCACGCATCCATGGCGTGCACGCAGACGAACGGAGCACTGGACTCCTCGCTCTCTCACCTAGTAACGGCGTGGAGGGAGACGGGCAGCGGTCTGCATGAGCTGCAGTACAGAGAAGCCGGTCGGCAGAGTTTCAGGTGCTATCAGACCACTTGACGAGGGCGTCTTCACCCTACAGGAGCTTTCCACGTGCGCTGTCGTGTTTTTAATTCAGAGAAAATGACTTTCCTTTCCCCGTCATGATATCTACGTGCACGCAGCATCAGCCTCACGTCTCCAGCCGGAGAGCAGACGGACCGCGGGGCAGATTATCACGATGGGAGGAAAGTAAAAAACAGAAATGACCCCTAACCCCGTGGTTAATATCTGAGAATACAGGACAACTAGAACTCCCCCGATCCCCCCGTCCCACATACCATTCATGTTGTTGTGTCCTCCTCTGGGCCCCCCTCGTCCTCTGCCCCTGAAGCCCGGCTCTCCTCCTCCTCCTCCTCGGCCCCGTCCTCCTCGGTGGAAGTGGCCCCCCCTGTGAGGTCCTCCTCTCATGGACTCGTCTCCCCAGTAGTTGCCGTTGTCTCCTCGGCCCTGGCCTGGCGGCGGCCCCATCATGCGCGGGCCTCCGCCGGCGTTAAATGGTGGGCCGTGGTTGTGAGGGGGTGGAGGGTGGTTGAAGCGAGGACCGCCGGGCGGGTTGTTGGGCGGGTAGCCGCCGTTCATGGGCATCTGCATGTGCATGTTCATGTTGTTCATGCCCGGACCGTGACCCAGCAGACCCGGGTTGACTAGACGGGAAGAAGAACAGGTTCAATAACGATGAGGACAACAACAGGCGGACATCGAGCTGTGACAGCGGGACGACAGACCTAGTTCAACGATGAAATAATAGGTTTACCTGGTGGAGGTCCACCCTGGTTCTGGTTCTGGTTCTGCTGCAGGGAGCCCAGTAGCTGTTTAATCTTGTCTGAGAAGTTGGGCTGCTTGATCAGTTCTTCAGTCGACTGGTTCCCAGAAGCCCCCTGATGACAGACAGACAGACGTTAGCTACAGACTACGACTACCAACAGACAGAGAAACTACCGCCTCCTCCAGCCAGCAGAGGAACACCTCACATCCATGTCTGTATGAGAAGCAGCGCCTCCTGCTGACTAGACTCTATATTCACCATGATGGATGAGAGCAGCTCCTGGACGTTGACGGTGGGAGCCACGGGGTTGCTGACGGTGCTCGTGGCCTGCGGGCTGCGAGAGCTGCTGCTCAGGTTGCCCATGAGGTTGGCCAGGACGGGGGGCAGCTTGGAGCTCTCGTTCGGGCCCAAGGCAGAGCCCGGCTGTGACGTGGTGTCCATGGACTCGGGGTAGCCGTCATCCAGCATGTTGGAGTCCTGCTGTGAACGACAGACAGTCATCTTAGCATGGTATCTCACACACACATGAATGTGTTTAATAAGAGAAAGAGAATGAGAGTGTGTGTGAGTGTTTTGGGAGTACTAACCTCATCCAGAGGGATGAGACGGGGGGGCATGGGTTCATAAGGCTCTGGGTCGGGTTCATGGGGACAGTCGGGCACACTAGAGATGAGAAAAGAAGGTAAATCATGAACATACATGGCAGGTCCTCAGCCTCACTCCTCAGGGTGAAACTCGATGTAGTAGAAACATAGAAAGGCTCAACGGTTCAACAACTTGCAGAGAGACATAGACCGATGCAGCAGTCTGACGTCCTACCTCTCTTTGCTGAGGAAGATCTCCTGCAGGATGCCCATCTCACGGTCTCTCTGGGTCAGTTTCTCCGTGCTGTTGGCCCCGTTGATGACCAGGCTGCCGGTCAGCGTCAGGGGCCTCGGGGGCGTCCAGGGGACCCTCTCCTCCATGGTGTCGTGGGAGAGCCGACGAGACATCTCAAACGTCTGCCGGTCCATCATCAGCTCTCGTTTGGCGGCCTCACCAAAGTCCTTAATCTTGTTGACGTTGACTGTTAACGAAGTGTAATAATATCAATAACTCAGATTCATATCAGACGCTGTGTTGGAAGAGTGAAATCGTAGGATGCGTTCAGACGGCCTTACCTCTCTCCGTCTCATCCAGATCAAAGTAGTAGTAGTGTTTGAGCTGCTCCTCCTCGGCCCAGTGGACCGTCTTCTTCTTCTTGCCCTTCTTGGTCAAACTCTCTTCTTCCCGTGGTTCTGCCAGAGCGTTCGGCTTCTCACCTACACAACAACAAGAGAGTACGTTAGGAGATGAGATGAGATGACAGAATGTCATCAAGAACCATGTCCGTGAGTTAGTGAGGACCTCACCGTTGTCAGAGACCTCCGCCTCCTCAGAGGGAACGGGGGTGCCGGGCCGCTCCGGCTCCAGGTTCTCATCAGCAGGAATGATAGAAGCAGCACACTCTGGAGATGATGGTTTAGCAGGAGATGTAGAATACACGGCGGGTTTGCTGTCAAACGGATTAGCCTGAGGACAAAGGGGGATGAAAGTTTGGGATTATAGTTCATGTGTAAAAAGATAAAGGTGCTGAGAGCTTAAAGGTAATCATTCTTAGACAGTCTTGCACGATGCCGACGGTTCTGATTCAGCGGTTTCCTCAATTATTTACAACATGACCTCTACACCCAGCTGTGCAGGAGGAAGGCCTACAGGATGATTATAGACCCCGACCACAAGCTGCGCTGCCTGCTGCCGTCTGACGGTCCAGCACAACCAGGTTCAAGGAGAGCATCATCCCGCAGGCACTGTTTTATGTACTTTAGTTTATGTTACTTTTACTTGTGTAATTTCCCCTTGTTGAAGCAACCTGAGGCCGGCGGCTTTGCTTTGCTGGAATTAACAAATAAAGAATGTTGAACCTTGAACATCTGAGACTGGAAATGATTACCAGCTCCATCATGTTCGGTTAACATTTAACATTTAACAGAGCAGAATCACATTTATTCATTCTGAGGACTTTGAAAAAAAAAAAAAAAAAAAAAAAAAATGTGAAATATTGTACGTACTGATGTACCAGGTGAAGATGAGGTGAGCTCAGTGCGTACCTTGTTGGAGGTGGGGGAGACGGCCTTGGCGCTAGATGGAGAACTACCACTAGATTTCTTCTTCTTGATCTTGATGCCGGGCACCGGGGCCGAGTTCAGAGCTTCGAGGAACCCCGTACACTCTATCGCTGCAGCGAGGACACAAGAAAGCCGTGAACACCACACATCACTATCATCTCTCTATAACATGCAGCTCCAATGAGTGATCTTCAGTTCGTTTAAACCTACGTTGTGCTGGAATGATCTTGACTTTGATCTCTTTGGCGGAGTTAGAGGGCATGTTTAGAGGTTTGTATTTCTTCTCCAGGGGCGGAGCGTCTGAGGGACCGGAGCTGTTGAGGGACCAGAAAAAAAGACATGTAAGTCCTGTTGTCAGCCAACGGAGGGCAGCAGTGAGCCAGCTGCATGAATACACAAGGAGACAGAGAGGGTCCAGTACCTCGGCCTCTTGAGGACTGGAGGCTTGATGTTGTACTTGTCTCCCAGCTGTGGGGCGGTGGTTATCTTCTTAGTGGGGGGCAGGTTGGGGGTGTCTATCTCCAGTCCTACACAACAACAACAACACAAGATGATTATTTCATTCTTCAAAACAGAACACTCAGAGCCGACTGCATCACTGCTCATCATGTTACCTATAGAGCGGATCTTTGCGTGGCTCGGTGCGTGAGCTTTCGGTTTCTCCTTCTTCTTCTCCTCCTCTACAATCTTCTCCTTCACCTCCCGCACCGGCACCTTGCCCTCCTCTTTCTTCTTCTTCTTATCTAGAAGATAATAAAGACAGAGTGTGTTACTACGGGTGGCAGGTAGTAGGAGCTGTTATCAAACACAGATGGACTGATCGGTCCGTACCAGCAGGAGAGTTGTTGGCATTGCTGGAGACACTCTGGGAGCGGATCGTAGCCATCCAGCCTTCTACGAGCACGGACGCCAACTTCCTCAGCTCTAAAAGGAAAACACAAGTATATTAGTGCGTTACACACTACTGATATCTATCTATCTATATATATCTGAGTTTTGATGTCCAAGCGGACTGACCTTCGGTGTCTGCAGTCTTGCTGAGCTGCTTCACCAGCTTGGCCGTGTTGTTCTGGGAGGAGATAAAGACAGAAGCAGCAGGTTAGATGCTAAAGTCGGCCGTACGGCGTACCGCAGGAATGTGCTGGTGGACGGACTGAAAGACAGTACCTGTTTGAGGTGGTCCACTTTGAGAGGCAGCTTCTGTAGCGTGAGCAGGATGAGCTGCAGCAGGGGGCTGTTGTTGGTGGTTTTGGAGTAGGTGAGCCAGGAGTTGAGCATCCTGTAGCCACCGACTCTGATGAACCTGGAAGTGGGTATTTATATTCAGTTTGTAGGATACATTCAGAGTACTCAGTAGTAATGTTCTCAAAGAGGGCTGCATTAGAAACAGACAGCTGGAAGGTGATGTACTATTATATTCTATTAATGGAAACAGTGCATGACTTCATCAGATCATCATGTGAGACTGTGTTAAAAGAACAAACAGAACTGTAACTGGATGCTGACTCAAGAAACATGTACGTAGAGATGTGCTACGGTTCTAGTCCTAATTATAAGGTTTGTTTATGCACTTAACTGTGTACCTTTGATGGAATATTTTCTTACTCTTATCCATCTCCCTGTGTTAATATTAATCAATAACAAGACTACAAGTTTACAAAGTAGAAGTCCGGCCTACCTGTTGAGAACGTCGTGGGATTTGGTCTGCAGCAGGATGTTCAGGTACATACATCTACTGACCATCTTAGTGGAAGCTTTCATCAGGCTGCGTTGGAAGAGAGGAGCAACGTTGTTATAAGATAAGAGTCAACATTCAGCTGATAAGTTAAAGGTTCAACAGTTGAAATGTGTCACGTCATGCGTTCCAGTTCTCACCTGAACACCTTGGGGACTCCCTCCAGGCTGCGCAGCTCTCCGTCCTTCCCCAGCAGAGCCTCCACACCCTTCAGGATCTCTCTGGGGTCCACCGGTCCCCCCGCCATGTCTGAAACACAGTGAAGACACACGGGACGCTTATCATTTCTGCTATGTACATGGGAAACATTTTGCTTTGGAAAAAGGTGTTAAAGTGTTTTAGTGGGGGGGGTTGGGGGATTTGTTTGCCTGCCAGATAAAGGAGCTCCACGTAACAGAATTCCACCAAAACAACAACTCCAGTCTGTTTGTTCCAACAACGTCCCATGGACTCAAAAACCACTTCACATCAAACACACCAACATCTAAAACCAACGAGGTCTCAGCAGAGTCCGACTCCCCTCACCACTAAACTCCACTCTGAATCACCTCTCGTCTGTGATCCAGTGGTCCACAACACCAACCTGTTTGTATCAAGGACATTCCATCAACATCAAGGTCACAACACCATCAGGGAGCCGGCCAACAAGGTCTCCTCACATCTGGTGATCTACTCATTCTATCCTATCCAGCACATCATTTGAATATCAGGCTCAGAGAGAACAAGTAACACGATCTAGACTGACGATCTGGACGACACGGTCACATTCAAATTACTAGACACAGGCAGCGGGGATGTCTTCCTGCCACACAGCACGGCGCTGCCCTGACAGTCAAACAACCACCAGGCATGACGACTCAGAGTGCTGCCTCGCACTGGAGGAGACGGTTGGAGTGATTCACACCAGCTGAAAGGATGCTGCAACGTCTTCCTCGGGGTCTCCAGAGTGTCTCCTCTCTGGGACGTTGGACTTGCAGGACGGACATACAGACACTGATAGAAGGTTCATTTGTGAGTGTGAGGCGACACCGTTTATTTAACAGGCAGCATCAACGCAGAGAACAAAACTGCATGTTATTACCTGACCACACATTCAAAAGAAATCTATTTTATCTCTAACATTTTACTAATTTAATATTTTCCCTAATCATATCAACTATGAATATGTATTCAATTTATTTTTACAAATATGTATTATATTGATTTATGTATCAAACACAAAACAAGGTGAAAGGTCAAAGTTTTGTTGGAATAAAAAAATACCCAAAGAGATGAATGTGTTTGAAAGAAATGTTACTGGTAATGATTTATCAACTCTTTAATGCCACACGTCTATCACAATCATTCACAGGAGGACGGTAACAGAAACATCAACACTACCTTGTAAAAGAAAACCTGGTTCACTAATTCATGTTGGTATCTGATGAAGTGATGGATGGTTAAGAATTCAGATTAATAAGCACCCAAAAAAAGAAAAGTAAATAATGACTGAAGGTAACTGTATGAAGTATGAGATGCTTGAAAACTGTAGTTAGTGTGTTAAATCCTCCGGGCACTAGCTGCCTCCTACATGTCGGTTTATATCTACACACTGGCACCGTACCGTCTGTTATAAGAGAGAAATGCATTACACATAAATATAACGGTTAGTGCAACATCACATGATGATGGTTTAAACATTAATCTGACTGCAAAACAAACTCATGAATGAAAGATGTTTCATAACTTCAATAGTTAACTCTTTACAGCCGACACCGAGTCGACCGGCTTTTATTAATGTCTTCATAATAAAAGACATGAATGGATAACTTCCAACTGGTTCATGATATATATATATATTATATAACTGTTTGGGGGAGCATGCACATTATTATTATTAATCCCATGTTTATGCATTTCATAATGAAACTCAACCGGTGTACAGAAGCTGCTATTCACTGTTGAGACATGATGATGTGAGGAATCAGTTAGGTCTTACCCGTATAACTGTAGTAGGAGAAGTTTTATAAAGTCTCAGACCTCCACAACACTGCACAATAACTCACGTCCTGTAAACGTCACAGTAGTTACACATAAACACAGTCAGAGTCAGAGTTAAAGAAACAAACAGTCAGAGTCACTGTTAAATATAAACACAGTCACAGTCAGAGTTAAAGAAACACAGAGTCAGTGTTAAATGTTAAATAAACATAAACACATAGTCAGTGTTAAATGTTAAATAAACAAACACAGTCAGAGTTAAATAAATATAAACACAGTCAGAGCCAGAGTTAAAGAAACACAGAGTCGGTGTTAAATGTTAAATAAACAAACACAGAGTCAGTGTTCAATGTTAAATAAACATAAACAGAGTCAGTGTTAAATGTTAAATAAACAAACAGAGTCAGTGTTAAATAAACACAGAGTCAGAGTTAAATATAAACACACAGTCAGAGTCAGTGTTAAATGTTAAATAAACATAAACACAGAGTCAGTGTTAATGTTAAATAAAGGGCTGGTCCAGTGGAGGAAACAACATGATCTGTGTCATTCTGGGGTGTTATTTACATTTATCACTGGAACATTATGGAGATAACTACCCGGCTGTTCTCATCTGACCACGCCTGCTATAATAATATAACTATAGTATAAGTACTAATGGTTGCTCAACAACAGACTCTACTATGGTAACAGCCTGAATGGACCTCCTCCTCGGTTATATAAGAGCAGCAGACTATTAGCGGCTCTACCGGCTGTAACGGCCAGCTGGCCCCGAGAGGAGAGGCCTGATGCTGGGGAGGAGGAGGAGCTGCTGGAAGAGCCCTTCCTCCCTCCCTCCTCCGGTAACCATGGAGAGCCCTCCCCTCCAGCAGCTCCCTCCCTCTGTTAACCCCTTCAACGACGGACAACGAAACCAGAACAATGGCTACTCTCCCAGCAGCTCGAGAGGAAAACAGAGTCGACGAGCAGCACACACGATAATACCTCTCTACCGAGCCGAGCCGGACCGGACCGGACCGAGTAACTGAGTGCGAAGTCAGTCACACAAAGCGAAGACACCATTTTGTGCCCTTTAAGTTTAGTAAAAAGTCCCAAATGCCGCTCCTAGAACCCGGATAGAACCCGGTTAGAACCCCTAGATCACGGCTATCCGCCCGCAGCCGATCCACCGAGAGCCCGGCTATCAGCCCGGAGCAGCCGCTCCGCCAGGTCGAACCGGTCGGTCCGGACCGTTAGAGCTTCATCCTGCAGTCTTTATCCACAGACTGCCGAGAAACGTGAAGTCTGAAGCCGCTGTGCTTTAATTACCGACATACCAACACACACAGACAGACAGCTGCACAGAACATCTCATCCTCACAACTAACGCAATCTTTATGTACAGATTGCGGCTCTGGTTCCGTGGAGCTACCAAACAAACCTGGCAGGCAAAAAGAGTCCGGCTTCCTGAGCTTTCATCATCATCCTGAGCTTCCTCTCTACGGCGGCAATCTTTATGAATAGATTGCTTATGGTTATAGTAGTTATAATATAGTTATTTAACGGGTTTACTGGCTATGTTTAGATTCATTAGTCGTCCATTCCGTCTCACACACAAAGAAACGGAGCCTGGTCCGTCAGCTTTCCTGTGTGAGCTCATACTAGTATATATAGTATATATAGTTATGTTATATCATATTATTATATTTAGGTTCTACAGTACAATACACTGAGCTAACAGCTACCGCTAGCTAGCTGCTAGCCTGGACGAGCAGCTTCACTGACTCATCTCGAGTTAACTTTAAAACACTTACTAGAAACCCTAAATGTCCTCTACTATGTCCTCTCTAGGTCCTCAGCTCTCCGGGTCATTAGAGTTGTGCTTTTCAGGCACTTATATCTCTTATGTCATCACGTTTATCTCGTCAACCTTCATGGTTTTAATAGATATAGTTCTGATGGGGGGCTGAAAGCTAGCCTTTCCTTCAGGAACCAACTGGAGGAAAAAGAGTAATCAAATGTCCATTACTTGAAGAAAAAATATGAATGTGAGCTGAGTTGGTCAAAGTCCTCGACGGAGCAGTTCTTCAGCAGAGAGAGCTCATAACCTGGAAAACACACAAAGAAAACAGGTTTAATGTCGACTCTGCCCAGCGGCGTCCTCCTCAGGCTATAAAACAGTCCTCTGATGGTTGTTGAACTCATTCAGGAGGAAATCCGGGTAAAATGTTTAAAGGAGAAGGCTCGCTGTCTGTCTGACTTCACTTACCTCTGACACAATCCACGAATGAGCTCCCGGAGGCGGGACTGGGGTTTTATACTCAGTGACGCTTTTGACGTCACCGGTGACGTTTTTCTCCGTTTTCGCTGAAGTAAAATGGCGGGTAGCCGACCTCTCCCTGCTCAGTGAAGGACGTAATGGCGTCCCAAGCACTGTCGACGCTGTTATCGACAATTACTCCTTAAATATACTCTGAAAGTATGATGTCTTTACACCATTCAGCAGATACTGAAGCACACCAACATATTCAGATGCCTTAGCTGGGTTTTAGGTGTTATTTTATATATAAATTTAGTTAATAATATTTCTTCAAAATGGCGGCTGGTTTTCCTGGCTGTCGTCACCATGGAGACAGGAAGAGACCGCGCGAGCCAGGCGGCGATAACCAGCATTTAAATAATAATAATAATAATAATAATAATAATAATCTACACACAACAGACTCAAATTAAAATGACAGAATGTGAAGTTACACACAATAAAACGGTATTATTAATTATATATATATTTGTTTTGTTTTTTATTTCTAAATGTCAGTATCCATAGTAACAGCAGAAAACATTAAAACATTTACATACAAAAAAAGCATAGCGAAAACATAAACAAAGAGCTGTGACAAACATAAAACGACAGAAATGAAACAAAACCAACATACAATAAAAAACACAATAAAAATAATAAATAAATAGATAATAATAATAAAAGACCACGCGAGAGTATGACAATAATTTCACTTGAAATCTTTAAAGATATTTCATACATTCATTTTTTCATTGCTTCATTTGCTTCATTGCTGTTTTGTGAGGAAGAAATTGTTGACAGATATAATTCAATTTCTTTCATTAATAATAAGAAATTATAGGCTTTTTTTTGGTGAATTTACACTTTGTGAATGTGGAACTTCACGAGAATTAAAATGAAATTAATAAGAAAAAAATGCATTACTGTCTTTGTCACTGTAACCATAGCAACCGAATATAATATTTCTATAGTACAGTGCAAAATCTGAGTATAAAATTATTGACATCTTTCCACAATTCACATGTAATTTACAGGAGCAGAATAAATGAGAGCGAGTTTCAGGATGTGATTCACAGAAGAAACAATTTACATCTATATATCACTCTTTATTATTATTCTGTTTAGATATAAAGTGTAACACCGGATGTAGAAACACTGTCTTGCCCCTACGGATTAGAAGAATAAAATGAATGCTGGCATACTGGGTTAATCTTCAGGGGCATTATGAAACTCACCCTACCAAAAGTGTTTTGACAGACTGCTGGGAACATAATGAAACAAACTTCATAAGCTTTGGGTGGGTAGGTGATGCAAAGGCAGAAAACATAGGGTTATGTCAATTCCAATATTGCTCTACTGTTTCAGTTTCCTCCATTCCTCTCTGGTTATTCCCATTACCAAATGTTGACCTCAATATACAGCAGGAATTGAAGGAGAAGTCAAAGAAAATTCCAGCATGGCGCATAGTCCAGAATTATTTGGATCAGCACTTCACAGACTCCGTGTTCTTATTTACAGACGGCTCCAAAGATCCTGAGACAGGGTGTGCAGGTGCAGCAGTTTATATCCCGGTGAGTGAGACCTACCCAAAACAAGTATCAAATTATGTGTCAGTATATACTACAGAAATATTGGCAATATTATTGGCCCTGCAGTGGATAGAGGAGAGGGAAATAAAAAACACCGTTATTGCATCTGACAGTTTTTCAGCACTCACAAGCATAGGATCTGGTAGATCATCAGTCAGAACGGATTTAATTAATGAAATATTTCTCATTATGTATCGGATGGAAATAAAAGGCACAGGTACACGATTCATATGGGTTCCTGCTCATGTTGGTGTGGAGGGAAATGAGCAGGTAGACATTCTGGCCAAACAAACACTAAGAATTAAGAATATAGAATTACAAATTCCATTAAGTAAAGCTGAGGCTAAACCATTCATCAAGAACTATGCACAAAAAGTATGGCAGGAGTACTGGGATGAGCAGGAAACTGGATTGCATATGTACAATATACAGAAACATGTTGGAGCAGGGAGAAAGGTGGACTGGAAAAGAAGGGAAGAAGATATCATCACTCGACTAAGAATCGGATATACAGGTCTTAATCAAACATTATATCGAATAGGCAAGCACCCAACTGGGAAATGTACACACTGTAACCAGCCAGAAACTGTTGAACACGTACTGATACACTGCAGTAATTACACTATCCAGAGGAATCACCTTTTTCAGACACTAAGGAAGCAAAACATCAGGACTTTTCAGTGTCAGGTCTATTGGGGAATAAAGCAGATAATATATACAGTGAAATTATTCAGTTTTTGAGGAAAACTGATTTAGTTAAAAGAATATAGAGTTTTCATTATCATTTTTTTTTTTTTTTTTAGTTCTATTTTGTTTCTGCACAATCTCCTGTTCCACACTCCAGTCCAGATGGAGGCGGTAATGCACCTCTAAGAAGAAGAAGAAGAAGAAGAAGAAGAAGAAGAAGAAGAAGAAGAAGAAGAAGAAGAAGCACTGTCTGACCTCTGACCTCCGACCCCGCTGGGAACATGGCGGTCTCTCTACGAGGCTTCACGAAGGCGTTGATCCGTTTATCTGCTTCAGTTATCCCTCAACCGCGACTCCGCCAGGTAATCAATACCACTCTGCTGTTCACATATACACTATACCCGCCACCCCGTTAATGTGGGATCAGCGCGGGCTGAGGTTTACATGCTGTGATATGAACTCCAGAGTCCTCTGCTGCAGCAACAGAACCTCTAACCTAGACCAGAACCTCTAACCTAGACCAGAACCTCTAACCTGGACCAGAACCTCTAACCTAGACCAGAACCTCTAACCTGGACCAGAACCTCTAACCTGGACCAGAACCTCTAACCTAGACCAGAACCTCTAACCTAGACCAGAACCTCTAACCTAGACCTGAACCTTTAACCTAGACCAGAACCTCTAACCTGGACCAGAACCTCTAACCTTGACCTGCATGAGAGAACTAACTCCTAGATACTAATAAACACTGATATAGTAGTGGTTTTAATAATAGTTTTAATAATAAACTGTTGTAGTAGAATAGTGTTGATGTTATAGTAGTGGTGTTGATGTTATAGTAGTAGTGTTGATGTTATAGTAATAGTGTTGATGTTATAGTAGTAGTGTTGATGTTATAGTAGTAGTGTTGATGTTATAGTAGAATAGTGTTGATGTTATAGTAGTAGTGTTGAGGTTATAGTAGAATAGTGTTGATGTTATAGTAGTAGTGTTAATGTTATAGTAGAATAGTGTGATGTTATAGTAGAATAGTGTTGATGTTATAGTAGAATAGTGTTGATGTTATAGTAGTAGTGTTGATGTTGTAGTAGTAGTGTTGATGTTATAGTAGAATAGTGTTGATGTTATAGTAGTGGTGTTGATGTTATAGTAGAATAGTGTTGATGTTATAGTAGTGGTGTTGATGTTATAGTAGTAGTGTTGATGTTATAGTAGAATAGTGTTGTTATAGTAGTAGTGTTGATGTTATAGTAGTAGTGTTGATGTTATAGTAGAATAGTGTTGATGTTATAGTAGAATAAGTGTTGATGTTATAGTAGTAGTGTTGATGTTATAGTAGAATAGTGTTGATGTTATAGTAGTAGTGTTGATGTTATAGTAGAATAGTGTTGATGTTATAGTAGAATAGTGTTGATGTTATAGTAGTGGTGTTGATGTTATAGTAGTAGTGTTGATGTTATAGTAGAATAGTGTTGATGTTATAGTAGAATAGTGTTGATGTTATAGTAGTAGTGTTGATGTTATAGTAGTAGTGTTGATGTTATAGTAGTGGTGTTGATGTTATAGTAGAATAGTGTTGATGTTATAGTAGAATAGTGTTGATGTTATAGTAGAATAGGGTTGATGTTATAGTAGAATAGTGTTGATGTTATAGTAGTGGTGTTGATGTTATAGTAGAATAGTGTTGATGTTATAGTAGTGGTGTTGATGTTATAGTAGTAGTGTTGATGTTATAGTAATAGTGTTGATGTTATAGTAGAATAGTGTTGATGTTATAGTAGTAGTGTTGATGTTATAGTAGTAGTGTTGATGTTATAGTAGAATAGTGTTGATGTTATAGTAGTAGTGTTGATGTTATAGTAGTAGTGTTGAGGTTATAGTAGAATAGTGTTGATGTTATAGTAGTAGTGTTAATGTTATAGTAGAATAGTGTTGATGTTATAGTAGAATAGTGTTGATGTTATAGTAGAATAGTGTTGATGTTATAGTAGTAGTGTTGATGTTATAGTAGTAGTGTTGATGTTATAGTAGAATAGTGTTGATGTTATAGTAGTGGTGTTGATGTTATAGTAGAATAGTGTTGATGTTATAGTAGTGGTGTTGATGTTATAGTAGTAGTGTTGATGTTATAGTAGAATAGTGTTGTTATAGTAGTAGTGTTGATGTTATAGTAGTAGTGTTGATGTTATAGTAGAATAGTGTTGATGTTATAGTAGAATAGTGTTGATGTTATAGTAGTAGTGTTGATGTTATAGTAGAATAGTGTTGATGTTATAGTAGAATAGTGTTGATGTTATAGTAGTAGTGTTGAGGTTATAGTAGAATAGTGTTGATGTTATAGTAGTAGTGTTAATGTTATAGTAGAATAGTGTTGATGTTATAGTAGAATAGTGTTGATGTTATAGTAGAATAGTGTTGATGTTATAGTAGTAGTGTTGATGTTATAGTAGTAGTGTTGATGTTATAGTAGAATAGTGTTGATGTTATAGTAGTGGTGTTGATGTTATAGTAGAATAGTGTTGATGTTATAGTAGTGGTGTTGATGTTATAGTAGTAGTGTTGATGTTATAGTAGAATAGTGTTGTTATAGTAGTAGTGTTGATGTTATAGTAGTAGTGTTGATGTTATAGTAGAATAGTGTTGATGTTATAGTAGAATAGTGTTGATGTTATAGTAGTAGTGTTGATGTTATAGTAGAATAGTGTTGATGTTATAGTAGTAGTGTTGATGTTATAGTAGAATAGTGTTGATGTTATAGTAGAATAGTGTTGATGTTATAGTAGTGGTGTTGATGTTATAGTAGTAGTGTTGATGTTATAGTAGAATAGTGTTGATGTTATAGTAGAATAGTGTTGATGTTATAGTAGAATAGTGTTGATGTTATAGTAGAATAGTGTTGTTATAGTAGTAGTGTTGATGTTATAGTAGAATAGTGTTGATGTTATAGTAGTAGTGTTGATATTATAGTAGTAGTGTTGATGTTATAGTAGAATAGTGTTGATGTTATAGTAGTGGTGTTGATGTTATAGTAGAATAGTGTTGATGTTATAGTAGTGGTGTTGATGTTATAGTAGTAGTGTTGATGTTATAGTAGTAGTGTTGATGTTATAGTAGAATAGTGTTGATGTTATAGTAGAATAGTGTTGATGTTATAGTAGAGTAGTGTTGATGTTATAGTAGAATAGTGTTGATGTTATAGTAGAATAGTGTTGTTATAGTAGTAGTGTTGATGTTATAGTAGTAGTGTTGATGTTATAGTAGAATAGTGTTGATGTTATAGTAGTAGTGTTGATGTTATAGTAGAATAGTGTTGATGTTATAGTAGTGGTGTTGATGTTATAGTAGTGGTGTTGATGTTATAGTAGTAGTGTTGATGTTATAGTAGAATAGTGTTGATGTTATAGTAGTAGTGTTGATGTTATAGTAGAATAGTGTTGATGTTATAGTAGTGGTGTTGATGTTATAGTAGTGGTGTTGATGTTATAGTAGTAGTGTTGATGTTATAGTAGTAGTGTTGATGTTATAGTAGTAGTGTTGATGTTATAGTAGAATAGTGTTGATGTTATAGTAGAATAGTGTTGATGTTATAGTAGTAGTGTTGAGGTTATAGTAGAATAGTGTTGATGTTATAGTAGTAGTGTTAATGTTATAGTAGAATAGTGTTGATGTTATAGTAGAATAGTGTTGATGTTATAGTAGAATAGTGTTGATGTTATAGTAGTAGTGTTGATGTTATAGTAGAATAGTGTTGATGTTATAGTAGTGGTGTTGATGTTATAGTAGTGGTGTTGATGTTATAGTAGTAGTGTTGATGTTATAGTAGAATAGTGTTGATGTTATAGTAGTAGTGTTGATGTTATAGTAGTAGTGTTGATGTTATAGTAGAATAGTGTTGATGTTATAGTAGTGGTGTTGATGTTATAGTAGTGGTGTTGATGTTATAGTAGTAGTGTTGATGTTATAGTAGTAGTGTTGATGTTATAGTAGTAGTGTTGATGTTATAGTAGAATAGTGTTGATGTTATAGTAGTATTGTTGATGTTATAGTAGTGGTGTTGATGTCAGGCTGAGGGAGTTTATGTGTCCCATTTATACATGTGTTTTTTGCACCTTACTGGTTATATTTATGGTTTTATTTGCACTCTTTCACACTTTGTTCTGCAGCTGCCATCCAACAGTCCCTCAAGTTTAATCTTTATATAGTCCGGGGGTCAGCAACCTTTACTATCAGAAGAGACATTTTAGACAAAAAAACAACAAAACATGTGATCATTGTGATGAAGGTAACTCAGTTTATAGTCTCAGTATATAGTATATCAGTCTAATGCAGTGAGGGACAAAGAGACAATGTACTACGGAGTATTAGGGCCACATTGAGGGAAAACACATCTGAGATTTACACAATAAAGTCAGAATATTACGAGAAATTACTACTTTATAAACTTCTGACTTTA
The DNA here is from genome assembly GCA_014673565.1 of Sebastes schlegelii. Classification (NCBI taxonomy): domain Eukaryota; kingdom Metazoa; phylum Chordata; class Actinopteri; order Perciformes; family Sebastidae; genus Sebastes; species Sebastes schlegelii. The sequence goes on from CM025840.1 coordinate 32,550,730, forward strand.
TTTTCATATTACGCCTTTTTTCTCGTAAACCTGGCTTTATTCTCTAAATCTCTGATTTATTTTTTAGAAAAATAAAGTTGTAATATTTCGAGAATAGTTATAATTTAACGAGAAAAAAATCGTAATACGAGAATAAAATTATAACTTTACGATAATTTTTTAAAAATATTACGATAATAAAATTAGAACTACAATAAAAAAAATTTAATATTACGAGAATAAAGTCATAAGTTTACGAGAATAAAAGAAAATAACACGTAAAATTACTACTTTATAATATTATGACTTTATTCTATAAATTTGAGATTTATTTTTTTTCCTCAATGTGGTCCTGATACTCCGTCATACCGTCGTACCATAGACCTACAACAATGACACATAAAATGTGATGTAGGTTGCTGACCCCTGGTTTAGACGGACTGAAATCCATAATAAATATAGACGTGTGCTTCATGCATTGATAACCATGTGGCTGGAGGGATGTTGTGATGATGATGATGATGATGATGATGATGATGATGATGATGAGGATTGTGCTTTGCCCTCAGTGGTGTCTGCAGAGGCTACCTGGAGCATCATGGCCGGCTCTCTCTCCGTTTCTACCTCCGCATCACTTCTTCTGTAAAGCAGCGTCGCCGCAGGATGAGGAGGTCGCTCCGGCTGCCGAGGCTCTCCTCCGCTACAAGGACAGACCCTGGGATTACCTGGAGAGTGAAGGTACGTCACCTAACAGAAAACCTAAAAGTCTCATCTTCCTCCTCTTGTACTAAGAGATGAATCTCTCCTGACAGAGTACATCGAGAGGTACGGGACCAATACAGTGTGGGCCGGCTACAGGAGGAACCACAAAGGAGGCATCCCCCCACAGAAGACACGCAAGACCTGCATAGTGAAGCTTTCTATTTGAATCCATCTTCCGTTAGTTCCATCTGTCCTGTAACGTAAAGTAACCTTCACACTGGTTCTGTTTCTGTAGAGAGGAGACAAGATCTGTGGAAACCCCTGTCCAGTGTGTCGGGATCCAAACGTGATTATCCACCATCAGGTGGGTGAACGTCTCAGTCTCACTGATGGTCTCACCGCACATTAAACACACTAAACACACATCAAACACACATTAAACACACATTAAACCCACATTAAACACACATTAAACACACGTTAAACACACGTTAAACACACATTAAACACACACTAAACACACATCCACCACTGGGTTACAGTAGTAGTGTTCTGTTACACATTAGATATCTATCTTTTGCTGCCAAAGTCTGCAGGTTTTTATCAGAGTTGTTTGCAAATAAATGAATACATGTTTGATATGTCTGCAATATTTAAATATGGAGCATCTTGGTGCAACAGAATCACATCAGTGAACAGCTCCATGTTGCCACACTAACATCATACAGTCTCTCCTCTCCTACGTGTGCCAACCTCAATGTGTCCTCTCCTACAGAACGTGAAGTTGTTGCAGCAGTTCATCAGTCCTCACACTGGAATGGCGTACGATCCCACTAGAACCGGTGAGTCATCACAGTGAGCTCATGTACTGATGCATTAAGGGTCTACCAGTCGACTGTCAGACGGCTCACGTTGTGTTGGTTGTTCCGTCTGCAGGTGTGTGTATGAAACAGCAGAAGAAGCTAAACGAGGCGATCGACACAGCGAGAGATCACGGTACGTACAGTCGGGTTCTATGAGGTACTGGTCCAGAGTCAGCTGAGCTAATGGACTGCTGTGGTCGGGGCCGGCAGCAAAACAGATTTTAGCACCTAAAAAAACCTTACATCGGTTTAAGTCAACGCTTTATTTAGAATATTTCCACGGCTTTACCTCGCTGTCGGGGAACTGAAGCTGTGATAGACGTCTACGCTCTCTTCTGTCACCAGACTGGCAACAGGAGTTACTAGTCCATCGCTTAGCTTATTTGTGTGTTGTTGTGTGACTTTGGTGAATCTAAACTTACGACGCCGTATTAGGGCCACACTGAGGGAAAAAACATCAGATTTACAGAATAAAGTCAGAATATTACGAGGATAAAGTCAGAATATTACGAGGATAAAGTCAGAATACTACGAGAATAAAGTCGTAACTTAATGAGAAAAAAAGTCGTAATATTATGAGAGTAGTCATAACTTTATCTCCTCCTCTGAAGAGTCCGTTCCTCCAGCAGGTCTGTGTGGTTCTTTAATAACAATCTCTTCACGGTCCTGATCTTGATGATAATGTGCTGCTGATGAGCCAGGAGATGAACTATTTGGTTATTTGTGAAACCTAAAGTAGAACTTCACAAGATGCTCCACGTTCCTCATTTTCACACTATTTCCCCTCTAAAATAAAACGTACAATTACTACTTTATAGTATTATGACTTTATTCTCAGAAATGTGGCTCTAATACTCCGTCGTATGAACTAACCCTTTAAAACACCAAAGTCACACAGTAACACAAACTAACCAGTTTAAAGTGGTGAAACTGATGTATTTCTTTAGGTGTCTAAAATCTGTTTCCCTGCCCCCGTCCACAGCAGTACTCCTACAACCCCACAACTATATGTTACCCATCAGCCCCTTTGACGTCCTGTTATCCTTGCATTCATATTTATTTCTCTGTTTTGAACCTTAGATTTTAAGCAGATATACTCGCATGTACTGTCAGTAAATGTCACTCTGTAGCGCCATCTGGTGGCAGCAGAAAAGTACAGTTTACCATGTTCAACCTAGTATGACTTTACCATAGCTAATAATCCTGAATAAATAAGGTTGTGACCTTCAGCCCGGCTACATGTCAGGGAATGGAGAGAGTATCTGAGGACTGAGACATATTCTGGACAGACGTCGGTCCTCCAGCAGCACACTGAGTTGGTTTCTCTGTTCTATCTATTAAACCTTCTCATCACAAGTATCACTCACACTCCCTGTTGTCCTCTTCTTCTTTCAGGCTTACTTCCCTTTCAGATTCCATATGTGGAGTTTTCAGGAGAGGACTACTCCAACTCCCATGATGCAGTGGGGTCCACACCACCTCCCCGGTCCCTGACCTCAGGGGACACCTGGTACAAATGGTACAGTGAAATAACACCCGATGAGAACGAAGTGGCTAAAGTGAAGAAGACGTACAAGGCTTACTTAAAGTGATGGAACCTCCAGAACCGGTCCAGCTGATTAACGCAGTAACTGTAACTAAGTTACTTTATGTATGTACGCCTATTGGACCATGTGAGTGTCCACCCTGTGTTCATATCCTGCTGGTATGCAAATAAAGATTGCACAATAAAAATGATGAAAAATTGGTTTATTGATTATTTGGCTTTAGTAGATAATGTTTGACCTCTGTCTATATTTATAGAAACTCTCCGTATATTGTTAAAGCTGTTCCAGTCCAGAAGAAAGGGGGTAGATAGCAGATAGCCCGCAATAAGTCCCATCGGTTTTTATTAGCAGTGTTACTGTGAGAGACATGCCGACCGGTCCCAGACGGCGTGTACTGTATGTAGCATATGACGGAGGAGGGATGCGGCGTCCGTCCCGAGGGCGGCGGCTCCGCGTGATCACGGGTTGACCTTGTTGACCACGGTCTCTCCCAGAGACTCCAGCACCTCCCGCTTGTAATCGTCAAAGTCTCCGTCGATCTGGTTGATGGAACCATCCTCCACCACCCACAGCTGGCAGGCAGTCTCCGTGATGAGCCGGGCGTCGTGACTCACGATGATCACAGCTGGATGGAAAGAGGGGAACGTTTGTTAGACGCAACCAGGAACAAGAGGATGGACCTAGAGCATTCAGAGGATGGATGGATCAGACTAGAGACCTAGAGCATTCAGAGGATGGCTGGATCAGACTAGAGACCTAGAGCATTCAGAGGATGGATGGATCAAACTAGAGACCTAGAGCATTCAGAGGATGGATGGATCAGACTAGAGACCTAGAGCATTCAGAGGATGGATGGATCAGACTAGAGACCTAGAGCATTCAGAGGATGGATGGATCAGACTAGAGACCTAGAGCATTCAGAGGATGGATGGATCAAACTAGAGACCTAGAGCATTCAGAGGATGGATGGATCAAACTAGAGACCTAGAGCATTCAGAGGATGGATGGATCAGACTAGAGACCTAGAGCATTCAGAGGATGGATGGATCAGACTAGAGACCTAGAGCATTCAGAGGATGGATGGATCAGACTAGAGACCTAGAGCATTCAGAGGATGGATGGATCAAACTAGAGACCTAGAGCATTCAGAGGATGGATGGATCAAACTAGAGACCTAGAGCATTCAGAGGATGGATGGATCAGACTAGAGACCTAGAGCATTCAGAGGATGGATGGATCAGACTAGAGACCTAGAGCATTCAGAGGATGGATGGATGGATGGATGGATGGATCATATGAGACATAATAGAGCATGGAGATGACCATCAGTGATTTATGACCAGAACAGCAGTTCCTTGCAGTTGGACACCTCATGTATATATGTGTTCTTACCTCCTTTATATTCATTGATGGCCTCCGATAAGGCATCGATTGACTCAATGTCCAGATTGTTGGTGGGTTCATCCTGTGAGAGACAGAGCAGTCGTCAGTCAAACAGTTCATCACCAGTGTGGGTTAAAGGCTCCGCTAAGCTAACCCTTACCAAGATCAGTACATCAGGCTGACGACAGGACAGCTCAGCAAACACGCATCTGGCCTTCTGACCGCCTGTTAAGAGAGCAAACTGTTAGATAACGTCTCCTTCCTGTCAGCCGACAGTCCATGTGTGACGGTCCGTGAACGTACCGGACAGTTTGGAGATCTGGATGGTGTGGGCGTGGCTCTCCAGGCCAAAACGTCCCAGGCACTTCCTGCTGTCCTGGTAGGGGAGGTTGAAGTTCCTCATCAGGTACTCGGTGGCGGTCTCCTCCATGTTCAGCTGATCAGCGTACTGCTGGTTGAAGAAGCCCACTTTCTGGAAGCAGACACAAACCCACGTTACAGATCTGATGATCTCATTTACCAAAATAAAGTAAAGTAGAATCACCGCCTCGCGGTCGTATCCCTACGCCAGCCAGTCAAATGTCATCGCTTCATTATTTTATCATTTGTGTGACGTATATTTGAAGAGTTACTCACCAGGCGATGATTCTTCCTCATCTCGCCTTTAGTCTGAAAAACAAACATCCAGTTACCTCCGTGGTACAAACTGTATATCAGAGAAATTCATATTCATATCTACACACTTACAGGAGTTAACTTCCCAGTGAGCAGCAGCAGCAGGGTACTCTTCCCAACGCCGTTGGGTCCAACTATACAGACTACAGGAAGGAAGAGACGTAAGAAAGAGTCAGTACACCAGGACGTGGAGTCGGGTCAGCAGCCCACCGAACGAACAACGACGGAGGGCAGATGGAAGATAAACTGATCTACGATAGTACAGTTTTCATCTCAACATTAATTATATAGTGAAAACAGACTCGTTAATCCTCCACCAACACATCAGGTACACAGACAGATATGTGAACGATGCCGCTGTTTGTGTCTCAACATGATGATAGAAGCAGCATACTCACTCCTGGATTCCATGTCGATTCCAAAGTCCACGTTTCTGAAGAGAATCTTCTGAGGTCCGTACCCGAAGTCCACAGCTGTAAAGGGAAGACTCTGTTATAGAGGCAGCTCTCTCACTCTCGTGTTCTTATGCTTTGTTCCTGTGTTGTCTATCGTTTGTGTCGTATAAGCTACTGGTTCCTAGGGATCATTTAAGTGTCCTCTACTGTCCTGTCTCCGTTGTCACTGTCAAATTAGATTTCTTAAAAAGCAGCATTATGAGTTGCTGCAGTTCACGACGATGTGTTTCCTCTGAGACTGATAAACACTTATTCCCATCATGACTGACAGTTCATATAACCACAGTGTGTCGGCCTCCTTCCCTTCTTACCTCGGTCTCATGCCAGGATCAGACTACAGGATGTGTTTGACGGTTCTGATGGTCACTATGTCAGATCAGACGATTGAGAGTCAGATATTCTTGTCGTGACTCGGCCGCGACGCATGACGGACTACACGTCGGTCCCCTGTTCCGTGAACACACACTCTCCCGCCACCGCCGTCTTAATATATACGGGATTACCTGGGCTCAACCATGTAAAGGGGCCCGACCATGTAAAGGGGCCCGACCATGTAAAGGCCCACGAGGCTCCAGGGGAAAACAATAAAAATATAAGCAGCAGTTGAAGGTCCGATGACATCATTCTGCATAATAAGTTGCCTTCAGATTCACGGTCGTGACGGAACTCGTCGTGGAAAGCCCAAAAAAAACAATCAAACATGCTAGACTTCCTGACGGGACGTCGTGAGGCGTCCCAGACGCGGCGTCGATTGTCGTGTACTACGACACACTCCAACAGATAAAACCATCGATTTTCGCACACGACACTCATTTATCGCTCCCGATCCGAGTCGACGTCCTACGACGGCCGTGTCGGGCTGTAATCAGGATGATATCGTGGAGTCTGAACCGGGCATTAAGCTCACTTTCAGATTTAGGACAGTTAGTCGTCGTCGGCAGCTGAACCCTGGTGTGTGTGCAGCAGTCTGCAGGTGTTCTTACTGTGCAGTCCCAGGATGGGTGGAGAGAGAGGAGGCGGGTTGGGGAAGGTGAACTTGACGGTGTACTCTTTAGGCCTCTTCAGCAGATCCGTGGCGTCCTGGCTCTCCTCCTCCTGACCTCCCTTCTTCTTGCCTTTCTGCTGCTTCCTGGTCAGGGCCTCTTTAGTCTGCTTCTCCTGAGAGGAAGCATTTAAACAGACTGGTGTTAGCTGCAAAATCAACACGAGGCCCAATGGATGGATAAAGTACTGGCGATACTCACAGCCTGTTTGGTGGACTTGCCACCAGCCTTCAGGTCTTTGAGTTTCTTCTCCTGCTTGTCGTACTGTTTCTGCAGCTCTTTCTGCTTCTGCACGTACATCTTCTTGAAGGTCACTTAAAGAAAAGAAACCCACACAGTGAGTGATGTAAAGCAGGATCTCTAGTATCAGTCTTCAGCTCTGTGCATCACTGTCTAACCAGAACACTAACCCAGTACAACAAGAGGCCATGAAACACATCTCAACACAGACATGTACACAATGAAATCTACAGATTGAACTTCAGATCCAGTAGGAGAGTCCTGGAGGGATGAAGATCTATGTTAAGAGTCATGTCATCTTAAACACAATACTCATTACTTACAGTAGTTCCCTCTGTAGTAAAAGAGCTTCTGGTAGTCTAAGTGGATGATATCTGTACACACTTCATCAAGGAAACTCTGGTCGTGAGACACTATGAGGAGAGTCTTCTTCCAGCCTTGAAGGTAGCTGTGGAGAAGAGTATAAACTTCAATATCATAAAATCATTCTCAAAAATTCATTTTAAGGCATAAATAAGAAAAAGAGTTAGTGCTTGTTGAGGAAATGACGCACATAGAATTTACTGAAAGATAATTAATGGTGTGTGGAATATATTTCCTATCATCATCCCAAAGTCACCCCAAGGTCGCCCCGTTTTTTTCTGAGCTGCTGTGATGAAATAAGAATCCTGTCGGGACACGGAAAGTCTGGAGCAGCAAAAGAGACGGAGCGCCATCAACGCGTCATCCCTTTAAAAACACTAACCCTTTTAAATGCTTGTCAGCAGCCGGTCATGTGGTAACTTAGGAGGCAACTCGGCCTCGTGTACTCTGATTCATTTAGGATGCAGTTAACACACCAGTCATGACGTTGTCTGAATGAAAACTCAACTCCTGGTGTTCTTCACCTCTGTTTTGTTTAGGAAGAATGAAATAAAGGGAATATCAGGCGAGCCAGTGGATCTCATTAATGCCGATGTGACTGATGTGGATTCTGAAAGGTAACTAATAAATATTTCATCTGCCACCCCAGAGCAGTCCACCTAGTGGAAACACTGAGCCGTCCATGAAGTTAGAAAGTACGCAGCTTCATATCGAACACTCATCATCCTGTCAGCATCGAGCAGCATCCCACAACCTCTGCTGCTTCTATTATTTCACCTCACAGAAACAAGGACATGAATCAACAATAGATCCTGAGTGAGAGGTCAGTCCACCTCCGTCTCTAACTGGCAGCTGAGAGCTTCGTGGCTTCCTGAGTCAAAGTTCAATCAGATGTAACTCTGCTTTGCTAAGTTAACTTCCCTCATCAACAACACTCCTTCCCATTCTTAATACTGATTCAAAACAACCATTAATACTCAGTGATATGATTAGATTACTTGTTGAGCCAGATGACGGCGTTCAGGTCCAGGTGGTTGGTGGGTTCGTCCAGCATCAGTAGAGTGGGTTCCATGAACAGAGCTCTGTAAGCACAGACGGGAAGAAGGAGTGAAAAACAACTTCCAACAAGCTTCATGTTGGATCAGTTCCAGCCATGGAGGTTGTAACGGTGTACCTGGCGAGGGAGACTCTCATCCTCCAGCCTCCAGAGAACCTCTTGGTGGGTCTGTTCTGCATCTCGGGGGTGAACGACAGACCGGCCAGGATCCTTCTGGCCTTGGGCTCAGCTGCTGCAGCTCCAATCGCCCTCAGCTCTTCGTAGACCTGCAGACGAGGAGGAACACCAGCAGGCAGACGATTATCATTATTTAAACCACTTTGTTGGGAGGTCAAACTGAAGGTGAGTGCTCCTGAACTGTCACTAATAATCCCTCATTGCACACTTTCAGAAAGTACAGTTTGTTGAGGCTGAAGCATGAAGTCCGTCTGTCATTTACTTTATTTATTTAACAACCATCATTTTACTGTTTGCCTTTGTTTTCTCTTCCACATACCGTACGCCCGACTACGTTGTCGCGCAGGTATGATAAATATTTGGTAAAGTGTCACTGACCTTCTCCAGCCTCTCAGCCACGCTGTCCTCTCCCTTCTCCAGCCGAGCCTGGAGCTGCCTCTCCTCCTCCAGAAGCTTCAGGCGGCGGGTGTCCGCCTTCAGCACTGCCTGCACCGCCGGCGTGTCGTCAGCTACCACCTCTAACACCAACACAAGGAGACACGTCAGCGTCGGTGGGCGACAACAACAACAACAACACAACAACGTGGACGGAGATAATACACGTGATCACTTACCCTGTTCACACAGCAGCACGTCGATGTTGGGGGGAATACTGAGAGCTCTGTTGGCGATGTGTTTCAGTAGTGTGGTCTTTCCTTTGCTGCAACATGACACAAAGACAACTGAATCAGCGTACAGGGGAACAGGGAAGTACGGGGGTCCCCTTCCACCAGACACCCCCAGTCCACCTCAACATCACTGTGTGTTTCTCCTTCCTGTGTGCCACATCTCTCGCCTCCGTCAAGGCATCATCTCACTCCCTCTTCCTCTCCTGGCAGTTCTCCTACTAACACAACTGAGTGGGAATGCTCATTCCCATCATCCATTACGTCTCATAAGATGTAGCAGCAGTGGTGTGTGTTCCTCGGTCACACTGACACACCGATAGCAGCACACAGCAGAGGAGAGAGAGAGAGGAACAGTGAGAACTCACAGCGATGCAACAAACCCGTTCTCATGCTACAGCCTCTGAAAGACCGTAGAGTCGGTCGGGGTCGCCAGGGGTTAAATATTTGCTCTGATAGGAAGTTAAACGCATCAAATCTCTAATATCCATCGCTGTGAAAACTGAATTAAACTTAATAGAGTTTGTGGAGGAATCCTTTCATCCCTGTTATACAGTATATACAAGCCAACACCTGACCATCTGAGTAACACCTCATCTGTGACTGTAAAACAAGTATTTACCCATTTGGTCCAACCAAACCATATCTTCTTCCTGCCACGATCAGAAGGTCGGCGTTGACGAAGAGCTCCTTGCCGTGAGCCGATATGCTGAACCTCTCCAGCTGAAGGGGCACAAAACAGGAAATTCTCACTAGTACTCACTACATCTTCAGAGCTTTAACAGAATACTCTTATAAATAATCAGGTTCACATTTCAGGAGAACGGACTTTCAGGCCCCGTCAGTGAACGTCAGTGAGAAGATGATGGTGAGTATCTGACCTTGATATCAGAGGCGTTCTCCAGCATGGCCTGTCTGGACGACATCTCGGCCTGGGAAATGGAGAAATCTCCCTCCAAGGCATTCTGAGCACGAATACTGGCCACCTGACGCTCATACTCCATCTGGAACGACACACAGAGAGATGAGAACCCAGGTAACCACACTATGGTACTAATTTGTGTTGCTAATTTTAAGTTCAATATTTATCTGCTAATCCACAAAGACTGAGAATAAAAATGAGTCAGAGGGAGAACAGTGTGGGAACCTCTGCATCACACAACGGTCTCCACAGGCTGAGCTCTGACTCGTCATGACTTGGTCAAATAAACAAGAGGTGGTGTAAATACTGAATGCATCCTAACAGCATTTATAAAGATTACCAGTTTCTTCTTCTTCTTCTTCTCCTTCTTGCTGAGGTTAGCGAAGGGGTCGTCTTCCTGCGGCTTGTTCTGTTCTGCGATGGCGTCCTCGGCACTCTGATGGTTGCAGGAAGGAAGGAGACGGTTACTGAAGCACGCTGATCCAGAGCAGAGACAGCTCTGTGGAGGACAGACTCACCATCATCATTTCACCTCCGTCACTATCCTCCTCATCTTCATCCTCGCTCGGTGGTCGTTCAGCAGGTTTCGCCCTCTACATGGACAGAGTTAAATCACATCATGGTTACCTGGACGATGCTGAAGATGAGACCGACATGAAGAGAACAACGTTTAGATCAGTGCTACTTACTGCACTCGCCTTGTGTTGATCCCTCCTCCCTTTCTTTGGCTTCTTGTCCTCGTCGTTGTCTGCTAACTAAAAACAGATAAACCTTCATCAGTTCAAACTCAGACATTATAAATGCATGCAATTAAAAAAGGTGTGTAGAGACAGATCAACACGTTTTAAAGGGAAAAGAAGGGACTGATTGATTGGTAGCCTTTAACTGTGCAAACACCTTTTAAGGCGTCTGGTCGGGATTAAGGGGGGGCGGCCGCCAACCTGCCTGGACGCCGCCACCCGAGGAGGCCGGTGAATACGGACCGGTGCAAGAGCCTCGAGCGACAACAACCGCACACGCCTCTGGGAAATATATTATTCAACAAACGTGTTTCCGTCGTCTATTTGTTGCATGAACTCTGATTGATCGCTTAAAATGCTTGAACTTTTAACAGTAAAATCAGGGAAGGGGGAGTCGGCCTCGCTGTTCCAATGGTTTAAGGGGACTGTGTATATATATATGTATATATATATATATACATATATATATGTATATATATATATAGCATATTGTATTGCATGTGCGTATTGTATATTATAATATTAATATACATATATACAAAAAGATAACTAGTCAATATGATTAAGATAAATATGTAAGTAATGAATTTGTATTTTGATTAAGATACACTTATAAGTAATGAATTGGTAATCTTGATTGAGAATGAATTTATATTTTGATAAAGATAATTATATCAGTAATGAATTTATATTTTTGTATGACAGAGATAAGAGGTAATAATTATTATATTTAGACAAGTTTAGGAAATTGAATTAGAGAATATGTTTAGCTCAATAAGGAAGCTGGTTAATTATCAATGAACAAGTTATGAGAAGGCAGGGGGGATTAAATAGGTTTATACTTCTTCTCACTCCTTTTCCATTATGTAAACCGAGGCATCAAGTGTTTGACCATTTCTTTTGCTTTTCATTGTACCTAAATATTACTTATTTTTCTGTCTGTCCACTTGTTTGTATGATTATTCTTCTTTTATTTTTTTATTTTACATGTTCGAAATAAATTTTGAAATGAAACTAAAACCAAACGAGTCCCGGCCGTCCGAACTGTAAAAGCACAGAATCATTCTTATCATGCTCACACAGCTTCAACATGTGGAGGAACCCAAAGCTTGACCGGAGTCTGTCACGCCTGGTTACGGTTACTAAGCTACGATTGGAGAATGGCTGTTCAGGGGGCGGGGCTTACCCAACAGTCAGTTCAGTGTCTGCTCATCCTAACTCGTGTTATTTAGAGAGATGGACCTGAGACAGCACCCACCTTGGACTTGGCTTCTGCCTTCATGGTCTTTGTTTGTTTCTCTGCACCATCATCCTTCTCTGCCTCGTCATCCTCCTCCTCCTCATCATCATCATCATCATCATCATCATCAGATGCAAACTGAACAACCTGTAAGCAAAGTCATCTGTGAAACTAGATCAAGGCCTGTTCAGAATGACATTTATCTATCCTTTAGGGGTCCTAAGAGACTCCTACCGGAGGAGAAAGGATTATCATCCTGAGCCTGACAGACCGCATGGAGGCCGGGCCCGTCAGCAGGCCGTCGGATCGCTAACAGGTTACGTTTTAAAACGTTTTCATGCAAGAAAGTAATCGTTTAGATTCCCAATATGTGCTCAGATTATCGTTAACAAAAACAGTTAAAGCTAGGACTCCAGCTGTTCATGTTGAAACATCTGTGTGTCCACACCACACACTTATGCTACATTTGTTTGTGGTAATTTTACACCATGAGGAAAACAGCTCTGTACCTTTTTTGCTGGTTTATCGTCTTCATCCACATCAGCGTCCTCATCGTCATCACTCTGGCCCTGGCTCAGAGCAGCGAAGATGTTTCCCCCCTGAAGGAAACCAGAGATGCTTTACACTAAAGCCAACATGGTACGAGTCAGGACGGCGTGACGATGTAGAGTAATGACAAACCTTATTCTTCTTGTTTCCTTTGGTGGGGGGGGCGATGACTGTGGAGAGGAAAGAACACTGAATAATGACGAACTAATGTGAGAATAAGAATGATTTCATTGCAAGGATCGAGTGTTGAAGTCATCATACCCGGCTCATCTTCCTCGTCACTCGCTTGCACCGAGAGCTTTTTCAGCTTCAGCGTGACGTCCTTGTCCTCATCGTCACCTTTTCCTTTCCGCCGGTCTTTCTTCTTTTTCTGAGACTGAAAACAACAGTTTCAAACTGAGACGTCACAAGAAGACAGAATCTGATTTCTTGAGGTACGAGAAGGCCTTTAAAAAAAAAGTTGAATTTTGCATCGTTGAGCAGAAATGCACCCGGTACTGATGTTTTACTGTCAGGACTCCCAAACTCTGGAATGCACTTCCTACAGACATTTGATCATCTAACTCTGAATCCACTTTTAACAAACTTTTGAAAACGCTTTTTTTTAGGATAGCATTCCTATAAGTAGAAGACTGGGTATAAATATAAATATATATATATATATATATATATATATATTTAAAAACTGCCAGCACAACTACATGTACAATACAGTGCGTGTATGAAATGGGCTATACAGTTAACAGTCAAGGAGGCTAAATATCAGACTGGATGTTTTTTAGTTGTTGTTAGTTAAAAACCGTCAGTACGTTCAGAGTGAAGATATTACCTGTTTTCCTTGTGTTTCCTTCACAGCCACCTCGTTGACCTCAGGTTTGTCATCAGTGGCGAGTTCCTCAAAGAACTGCAGAGAAACATTCACACATTAAATCCAGTGGGCTGTAAAACCTCCACAAGATGAAACGGCAGCAAAGAAACGTTTTAATACTGTAAACAAGTACTTACAGTCTTTTTCCCCTTTTTATCTTTCTTCCCCTTTTTCACCGTTTTCTCGGCTGGAAGAAAAAGATTTCACAAAATCAGCGGGGCGCTGTGGGACATCGTTAGAGTCAGATCTGTACTTTAAATTAAACAACGACTAGGAGGTTGAGTGCTGACATCCATTGATAAAGCTGTGGCCCTTTTTGAACATAGTCTATAAATAGACAGAGAGTAATTGAACAAGTTAAAATAAACTTCAATAAACATTTTTTTTAAACATTTGTTATTTGTTAACAGCAGTCAAGGAAGATTTAAAGGTCCCGTATTGTAAAAAGTGAGATTTTAGTGAGGTTTAAGTGCTTTATAAATACTCTGAAAGTATCAAAACGCTCAATATATGGAGAAATACACACAGCCCGTATTCAGAAACTGTGCGTTTGAAACAAGCCGTCAGGATTTCTGTCATTTTGTGATGTCACAAATATACAATATTTCGCCCACGTTATGGTTTTAAACGCAAACATTCTAAATGTGTCCCAGTTTATTTCCAGTTGCAGTGGACGTCATCAGCTGACAGGAAGTAAACATGGACCCAAGCTGTTGCCTAGCAACGCAATTCCATTGAAATGCGCTAAAACGGAGCGTTCCAGACAGAGAGTGAATACAGGTGTATTCAAGCAGACAGTATGAGGAAAATAATGTGTTTTTTTTAACATTAAAGCATGTAAACATGTTCTAGTAGAAACAGAAATACTATTATTTATAATACTATAAATAACTAGGAACCTGGGAAAAAATATACACAATATGGGACCTTTAAAAGACGGAATGCACTCACCAACATCAACAACACAACACACGAGGGAATGTCTTTGTTCATCCCCAGTAGGGATGTGAACCCCCTCAAACACCCTGAACCTGAACCTGAGGGTCAGCACTTTACCCTCAGTCTTTGTTTCAGTTATTTTACACTGCAACTGTTAAATACTTACAGAAAGTCAGCGCTATAACTATAGTCCAGTCCAGTCTAGTCCAGTCCAGTACAGTCTAGTCCAGTCCAGGGCAGTCTAGTCAGTACAGTCTAATCTAGTCAGTCTAGTCTAGTATAGTATAGTCCAGTTTAGTCCAGTCTAGTCTAGTCCAGTATAGATAAATCAGTACAGTCTAGTCAGTATAGTAGTCTAATCTAGTCTAGTCTAATCAGTACAGTCTAGTCAGTACAGTACAGTCTAATCTAGTCTAGTCAGTATAGTACAGTCTAATCTAGTCTAGTCAGTACAGTCTAGTCAGTACAGTCTAGTCTAGTCCAGTATAGATAAGTCAGTACAGTCTAGTCAGTATAGTATAGTCTAATCTAGTCTAGTCAGTACAGTCTAGTCAGTACAGTACAGTCTAATCTAGTCTAGTCTAGTCAGTACAGTCTAGTCAGTACAGTACAGTCTAATCTAGTCTAGTCTAATCAGTACAGTCTAGTCAGTACAGTACAGTCTAATCTAGTCTAGTCAGTACAGTCTAGTCAGTACAGTACAGTCTAATCTAGTCTAGTCAGTACAGTCTAGTCTAGTCCAGTATAGATAAGTCAGTACAGTCTAGTACAGTCTAATCTAGTCTAGTCAGTACAGTCTAGTCAGTACAGTACAGTCTAATCTAGTCAGTACAGTACAGTCTAATCTAGTCTAGTCTAGTATAGTATAGTCCAGTTTAGTCCAGTCTAGTCTAGTCCAGTATAGATAAATCAGTACAGTCTAGTCAGTATAGTACAGTCTAATCTAGTCTAGTCTAATCAGTACAGTCTAGTCAGTACAGTACAGTCTAATCTAGTCTAGTCAGTATAGTACAGTCTAATCTAGTCTAGTCAGTACAGTCTAGTCAGTACAGTCTAGTCTAGTATAGATAAGTCAGTACAGTCTAGTCAGTATAGTATAGTCTAATCTAGTCTAGTCAGTACAGTCTAGTCAGTACAGTACAGTCTAATCTAGTCTAGTCAGTACAGTCTAGTCAGTACAGTACAGTCTAATCTAATCTAGTCAGTATAGTACAGTCTAATCTAGTCTAGTCAGTACAGTCTAGTCAGTACAGTACAGTCTAATCTAGTCTAGTCTAGTCAGTACAGTCTAGTCTAGTCCAGTATAGATAAGTCAGTACAGTCTAGTCAGTACAGTCTAGTCAGTATAGTACAGTCTAATCTAGTCTAGTCAGTACAGTACAGTCTAATCTAGTCTAGTCTAATCAGTACAGTCTAGTCAGTACAGTACAGTCTAATCTAGTCTAGTCAGTATAGTACAGTCTAGTCAGTACAGTACAGTCTAATCTAGTCTAGTCTAGTCAGTACAGTACAGTCTAATCTAGTCTAGTCAGTACAGTCTAGTCAGTACAGTACAGTCTAATCTAGTCTAGTCTAATCAGTACAGTCTAGTCAGTACAGTACAGTCTAGTCTAGTCAGTATAGTACAGTCTAATCTAGTCTAGTCAGTACAGTCTAGTCAGTACAGTACAGTCTAATCTAGTCTAGTCTAGTCAGTACAGTCTAGTCTAATCTAGTCTAGTCAGTACAGTACAGTCTAATCTAATCTAGTCTAGTCAGTACAGTACAGTCTAATCAGTACAGTCTAATCAGTACAGTACAGTCTAATCTAGTCTAGTCAGTATAGTACAGTCTAATCTAGTCTAGTCAGTACAGTCTAGTCTAGTCCAGTATAGATAAGTCAGTACAGTCTAGTCAGTATAGTACAGTCTAATCTAGTCTAGTCTAGTCAGTACAGTACAGTCTAATCTAGTCTAGTCTAGTCAGTACAGTACAGTCTAATCTAGTCAGTATAGTACAGTCTAGTCAGTACAGTACAGTCTAATCTAGTCTAGTCTAATCAGTACAGTCTAGTCAGTACAGTCTAATCTAGTCTAGTCAGTATAGTACAGTCTAGTCAGTACAGTCTAATCTAGTCTAGTCAGTACAGTCTAGTCAGTACAGTACAGTCTAATCTAGTCTAATCAGTACAGTCTAGTCAGTATAGTACAGTCTAATCTAGTCTAGTCAGTACAGTCTAGTCAGTACAGTACAGTCTAATCTAGTCAGTATAGTCTAGTCCAGTATAGTATAGTCTAGTCCAGTATAGTCTAGTCTAGTCAGTACAGTCTAATCTAGTCTAGTCAGTATAGTACAGTCTAATCTAGTCTAGTCAGTACAGTCTAGTCAGTACAGTACAGTCTAATCTAGTCAGTATAGTCTAGTCCAGTATAGTCTAGTCTAGTCAGTACAGTCTAATCTAGTCTAGTCAGTACAGTCTAGTCAGTATAGTACAGTCTAATCTAGTCTAGTCAGTACAGTCTAGTCTAGTCCAGTCCAGTCCAGTCAAGTATAGTTTAGTCTAGTCTGGTATCTGATTTACCTGTCACAGTGAGTCTAACCTGCTGTCTCCAGTCAGTCTCTGCTGACAGCAGCAGCATTGATTGCATCACTTTAATGAATGGATGAATAGACGCGTCACAGCTGGCTGGAATGTGCTCTTTAACTGTCCCATAAAGTCTGTTTATCACTTATAATTATTAGGTTTATTATTATATTGGTTAATGCTGGTATAGTAGCATGTTCTGGTCATATCAGCCCAGTGTTATGTGTCGCACTGTTACACCAAACTTCATTCACAAATACAGCAATTTAGACATGATGCTGTTTGTTGGTATATTAGTTATATACGTTAAATAACTCTACATAAAACCCAACGGTTAGATTATAGCTGGGGATGATGTCGGCTCGACCCTTCATGACACTTTAACTGTATTGTTGTAGTGTTGAAGGCCCTATGGAGCATCACGTTATCCAGCAACAGAGCACTTTACCTCACATGTAAATGTTCGGAATTTATTAAAATTACAGCCTCTAAATTAATTGTCTCACAGCCGAATTAATCATAAGATGCTATAACTTAATAACAGAGTTGAAGTAGTTAATGACCAGATATACGGAGAAGACAATAAGCAGGTTAAAGTGAAAATGTTATTTTTGTCAGTGGAGTCTGGCGGTAGTGACTCCTGCTCTATTAGCATGATGCTAACGGTATCTGTAATGCTACTAGTGATCTCACCAGCTGCCGGAGCTTCATCCCCCACCCACTCCGCCTCTTCTTTAGTCTTCTTGGGCATTTTGTGACGTTAAGTTAGACTTTATGATGTTAACGTTGTTAAACTGTGTCCAGAGAGAGAAAGCAGCCACTGACGCGCTGCGGCCCAACGACAGCAGACCATGCCGGGTCACCAACTCACGACTCCGCTTCCTCCACATTACAGGCGGTTCGTGAGCAGCTGCGTGCGCCACAGCGACACCTGGCGGCCGGAGGACAGACGGTGCAACAGAGACGTTTCACAAACTGGTCATACAGGTTCAATTACAAAGACATGAGCAAACTGTTAGAGGAACAACAAGACAAAATAACAGATACCAGAGGATGAACAGCTTACAAGTACAAAGCCTGGGAAAATAAACATTTAGATAAATATATTAAAGGGACTGTTTTTAACTTTTTACAAAGCGTATAAATGTACAGAGTCAGGACACATGGATGCTCGCATATACGCACTCGTGTGTGGCTGAAGTCCGCGCGCGTTCTCGCTGTTTCGCTCCACTCTCACGTGCATGCTGCTCACTCCACACTGCAGAAGAGTTAGTTTAGCTCTGAGAATATCTAGTGAATGTTCAGTGGACGTTTGTGCAGAAATAACTGCTGCAGCTCCTCCAGACCAACAGAGGTTTCCCGTGTCTTGTGAAGTGACGGGGCTCCGCAGAGAGAAACGTTATCGTCTCCCACCAAAACTCCGGCGTCTCCCCCGTTCCCTCCGGCCGCGGTCGGGAGGCTGAGGCGGGAAAAGCCAACACTAGGATCAGCATTGATTCATGGAGAGACCTTGGTCTGGTCAGCTAACATTACTGCCAAGCAGCTGGAATATAGAGTGATATTGTGCTTTTAGCTGACGTGTGTCTCCTCACTGTGTTGAGTGATGCTCCTTCATGTCTATGTAGAGCGAGCACAAGCGCCAGCAACAGGACGCTGACTTTAGTTGACATAGTGGCCACAGGTGAAGCTGTTAACAACACATTCTGAAAGTTACAAATAGTCCCTTTAAGGGCAACAGGAATAATGGAGAGAATTGAATTATTATCATTATTATTATTATTATTAATAATAATAATAATAATAATAATAATTCATTTTTATTTTATGTTTTTTGTTTTTTGTTTTTTCTTAATTTCTTAATTTCTTATTATTTTATTATTTTATTTTTTTCCTGCCGATCTCCTGCTCCCCCTCCAGTAGTCCAGTAGGAGGCGGTAATGCTCCTATAAACGGGTTTACCAACCGCCAATAAACACCAAAGAAGAAGGAGAAGAAAATCCTGTCATCGTGTGTGACGTTACGTGATTACGTCACGGATCCGGAAGGGCAGTTTCTGACGGAACAGCAGAACCCAGCAGCAGAACCTCCAGCAGAACCTCCAGCAGAACCTCCAGCAGAACCTCCAGGTACAGCGGAACCTAACAGGTAAACCCAGCGGAACAGGTACTAACGGTCCGGGTCTGTTGGTCACAGGAAACCCTCTAATCCTGTTGTTGTCTCTGTCTTTATTAGTGAACAACGAGCTGCTCAGAGAAACAGCTAGCTGCTAACAGCTAACAGCTAGCTGCTAACAGCTGAGCAGACTGTAGTCAGCTGCTAACCTCTATAAACAAGATAGAGTGATAGATAGATGGATAGAGTGATGGATAGAGTGATAGATAGAGTGATAGATAGAGTGATAGATAGATAGATAGAGTGATAGATGGAGTGATAGATGGATAGATAGATGGATGGATGGATAAATAGATAGTGATAGATAGATGATAGAGTGATAGATAGAGTGATAGATAGATGATAGAGTGATAGATGGAGTGATAGATAGAGTGATAGATAGAGTGATAGATAGATGGATAGAGTGATAGATAAATAGATGGATGGATAGATAGATAGATGATAGAGTGATAGATAGATAGATAGAGTGATAGATAGATGGATAGAGTGATAAATAGAGTGATAGATAGATAGATAGATAGATGGATAGAGTGATGGATAGAGTGGTAGATAGATTGGTGGATAGAGTGATAGATAGAGTGATAGATAGATGGATAGAGTGATGGATAGAGTGATGGATAGAGTGATGGATAGAGTGATAGATAGAGTGATAGATGGATAGTGATAGATAGAGTGATGGATAGAGTGATAGATAGATAGAGTGATAGATAGAGTGATAGATGGATATAGTGATAGATAGAGTGATGGATAGAGTGATAGATAGATAGAGTGATAGATAGATAGATAGATAGAGTGATAGATAGAGTGATAGATGGATATAGTGATAGATCGATAGATAGATGGCTAGAGTGATAGATGGATAGAGTGATAGATAGAGTGATGGATAGAGTGATAGATGGAGTGATAGATGGATAGAGTGATGGATAGAGTGATGGATAGAGTGATAGATAGAGTGATAGATGGATGGATAAATAGATAGTGATAGATAGATGATAGAGTGATAGATGGAGTGATAGATAGATGAATAGAGTGATGGATAGAGTGATAGATAGAGTGATAGATAGAGTGATAGATAGATGGATAGAGTGATAGATAAATAGATGGATGGATAGATAGATAGATGATAGAGTGATAGATAGATAGATAGAGTGATAGATAGATGGATAGAGTGATAAATAGAGTGATAGATAGATAGATAGATAGATGGAGTGATAGATGGATAGCGTGATAGATAGATAGATAGATAGATGGATAGAGTGATGGATAGAGTGATGGATAGAGTGATAGATAGAGTGATAGATAGAGTGATAGATAGAGTGATAGATGGATAGTGATAGATAGAGTGATGGATAGAGTGATAGATAGATAGAGTGATAGATAGATAGATAGATAGAGTGATAGATAGAGTGATAGATGGATATAGTGATAGATCGATAGATAGATGGCTAGAGTGATAGATGGATAGAGTGATAGATAGAGTGATGGATAGAGTGATAGATGGAGTGATAGATGGATAGAGTGATGGATAGAGTGATGGATAGAGTGATAGATAGAGTGATAGATGGATAGAGTGATAGATGGAGTGATAGATGGATAGAGTGATAGATATAGATAGAGTGATAGATGGAGTGATAGATGGATAGAGTGATGGATAGAGTGATAGATAGAGTGATAGATGGATGGATAAATAGATAGTGATAGATAGATGATAGAGTGATAGATGGAGTGATAGATAGATGAATAGAGTGATGGATAGAGTGATGGATAGAGTGATAGATAGAGTGATAGATAGAGTGATAGATAGATGGATAGAGTGATAGATAAATAGATGGATGGATAGATAGATAGATGATAGAGTGATAGATAGATAGATGGATAGAGTGATAGATAGAGTGATAGATAGATAGATAGATAGATAGAGTGATAGATGGAGTGATAGATGGATAGCGTGATAGATAGATAGATAGATAGATAGATGGATAGAGTGATGGATAGAGTGATAGATAGAGTGATAGATGGATAGTGATAGATAGAGTGATGGATAGAGTGATAGATAGATAGAGTGATAGATAGAGTGATAGATAGATAGATAGAGTGATAGATAGATGGATATAGTGATAGATCGATAGATAGATGGATAGAGTGATAGATGGATAGAGTGATAGATAGAGTGATGGATAGAGTGATAGATGGAGTGATAGATGGATAGAGTGATAGATAGATAGATAGAGTGATAGATGGAGTGATAGATGGATAGAGTGATGGATAGAGTGATAGATAGAGTGATAGATGGATAGAGTGATGGATAGAGTGATGGATAGAGTGATGGATAGAGTGATAGATGGAGTGATAGATGGAGTGATAGATGGAGTGATAGATGGATAGAGTGATAGATATAGATAGAGTGATAGATGGATAGAGTGATGGATAG
Organism: Sebastes schlegelii; assembly: GCA_014673565.1. Lineage (NCBI taxonomy): Eukaryota > Metazoa > Chordata > Actinopteri > Perciformes > Sebastidae > Sebastes > Sebastes schlegelii. The sequence goes on from CM025840.1 coordinate 32,572,303, forward strand.
AGTGATAGATAGAGTGATAGATGGATAGAGTGATGGATAGAGTGATAGATGGAGTGATAGATGGATAGAGTGATAGATAGAGTGATAGATAGATAGATAGAATGATAGATGGAGTGATAGATGGATAGAGTGATAGATGGATAGAGTGATGGATAGAGTGATAGATAGATGGATAGAGTGATGATAGATAGATAGATAGATAGATAGAGTGATGGATGGATAGATAGATAGATAGATAGATGATGGATAGATAGATAGAGAGAGTGATGGATAGATGATAGATCAGCTAACTGGCTTCATGTGTAGATCATTAATGTGAATATAACCCATGTTAACAGCTGATCTCAGTGTGGGTTAACACACAGATCAGCTGATCTCAGTGTGGGTTAACACACAGATCAGCTGATCTCAGTGTGGGTTAACACACAGATCAGCTGATCTCAGTGTGGGTTAACACACAGATCAGCTGATCTCAGTGTGGGTTAACACACAGATCAGCTGATCTCAGTGTGGGTTAACACACAGATCAGCTGATCTCGGTGTGGGTTAACACACAGATCAGCTGATCTCAGTGTGGGTTAACACACAGATCAGCTGATCTCAGTGTGGGTTAACACACAGATCAGCTGATCTCAGTGTGGGTTAACACACAGATCAGATGATCTCAGTGTGGGTTAACACACAGATCAGCTGATCTCAGTGTGGGTTAACACACAGATCAGCTGATCTCAGTGTGGGTTAACACACAGATCAGCTGATCTCAGTGTGGGTTAACACACAGATCAGCTGATCTCAGTGTGGGTTAACACACAGATCAGATGATCTCAGTGTGGGTTAACACACAGATCAGCTGATCTCAGTGTGGGTTAACACAGAGATCAGCTGTCTGACTGTTGCATGTTGTTTCATATCGATCATCTGGAATGATTCGACATTAGCAGCTAACCTGTTTGCAGGCTAACACCTCAGACCAGCTTAATGTCTGCGTCAATAAAACAATGACATCATCATTATTACGGGACAGTAAACGGACTTTGTGACCCGTAGTGAGGGGGAGGACACTACTCTACCATAACATGAAGAATAGACCTGCTGTATGTCAACCTAAAGTTAACTGTCTCTGTCTGTTTAAATCTCTTAGCAGATATGACAGTCACTAACACATCAGAATGAGCTCTAACTTGTTAAACACTCTTTCCCTCTCTGTTTGTCTGCAGCCAAAGCTCAACCTCTGAGGCACCAACACACTCCTGCAGACATGTCTTACGGTAAAGCAGAGAGCTCCCGCCCGGTTCCCCGGGACTTCAACGCCCTCATACAGACATGTAGCTCCAACATCCAGAAGATCACACAGAACAGTAAGTCTCTGCTGTAACAGGAGCTCTTTGTGCTCCAAACACTGAACATGATCATCAGTTCCAGTAAGGTGCAATAACATCACATACAGAGTATGCACAGACCTGATCATTAGGATAGATTGTTAGAACATGCAGCGCCAGACAGGTAAAGGAAAACAATCTGACCACCTATTGAACTCTCTCTGTTATGCAAATCTGCAGACCCTGCGTGTTCTGTGTTGGTAATGTCAATACTGCATCAACATTCATTGAACATTCATGATCATGGATGCATCTGAACAAGGGGGGGGGTATAGATTGGGAATATGCATTGAAACAGCCAGAGGCCTATATTACTGATGTATAGGTTACAGAACACTTATTTAGTACGACACCCAGGCGGCCAGGCGCCAGGATGAAGTCACTGTTAAGAATTGAGAGGGAGCATTTATTTTTTTTTATAAAATAAAATTCATGGATTTAACCATGAAATAGCTTCAGAAGCGCAAAATAACAACAATAACAAAAGGCTACTGTTTCTAAATCAAGAAGGATACATTTATTAATCAGAGCATAAGAGCATAAGAACATACAGTAAGAACATAGCGCTATCAGAGCTGACTATATTTAGATTTTCTGAAGGATTCTGTCTAGATCAGCAGAGGAAGGTGTGTAGAAACAGCTCTCTCTCTCTCTCTCTCTCTCTCTCTCTCTCTCTCTCTCTCTCTCTCTCTCTCTCTCTCTCTCTCTCTCTCTCTCTCTCTCTCTCTCTCTCTCTCTCTCTCTCTCTCTCTCTCGAAAAGCAAACAAGCTAAGAAACCTGTCTGTCTGTTTATCGATCGATCACACGCCCTCTACACTCAACAAAGGAAGGTTCAGAATGTGGAGTATTAATATCAAGTCAGGTGTGATCCCCGAAAGGCTCTGGCTCGGTATAAGTTCCAGTGTCATCCGAGAGATCAGTCCTACAGAATCTTCTCGCGGGTTCACAAGATGCCAGGTGACTAAGAGCTCTGGCGACCAGGTGGTACATGTGTGGGACGTTGAGGTCCATGGTGGCCACTGGGATGAGGCAGTGAAGAGACCATCTCACACGCGTGTACCACAGTTCATCGGGGCGTTCATCAATGAACATATTTATTTATTTTATTTTTATTTACACAAAATGAAGGATGGATAAAATATGACCCCTTTTTGTTTGAAGAATATTCCCCTTTGAGACGATACCATTTCCCTCGCAGTGCGAGGGGGTTAAAGTTAGCTGGAGTACGTAAACACTCCATCACGTTAGGCACTCTCTATTGATTCTCTATTGATTGTTCTGCCCTAACCTAAAATAGTTTTATACACAATTGTCAGTGACTGTAGATAATCTCAGTGTGTTTAGGGAATGAATAATAACATCTCCAACATGTTTGAAAGGAAACGTGTTCTCATTATTGACATCATATCATATTCAGCGTTCATAACAAGTTGTTGGAGTATGATTAAAAAAACCTGATTAGTTTGACTCTTAATTCTTATTTTAATTCTATATTGTCTGCATAACATTAAAATGTTAAATGATGTTCAATGACAGAATGTTTTTACTGATCTGTTAAAATGTAAGGACACTTATCAAAAGCTTATTCTGATGAGAACAACCCTTTGGTAAAGCCATACAATCAAGGCTTATAAGTATATTATATGAACCGTATTTATAGACGGATCCATCACGAGATTGAGTCTCATCACTGTGTTTTGTTTCTTGTGACAGCTGCTCAGATCAAGAGCATGGTGAACCAGCTGGGGACCAGTCAGGACACCAGTCAGCTCCAGGATCGTCTGTATGTATCCACCTTTCTATGATGCTGTATTGATGTGATGTGATGTGATGTAGTGCACAACACGCGCCCCAAGAGGTCGGTCTCTGTGGTGTTAACAGACAGCTGAGCTCAGAAAGATGGTGACTGTTTTTGGGTTTAGTCTTCTTCGTCTTTGTCATCCAGAAGGCTCGCCAAAACGATCTTAAATTACATACAGTATACTAGAACAGTGCGCTGTCACATGTACTAGAAAGGTGTACTCTCTTGTGCCGGATGACGGGTGATCTTGGGTAGTCTGGAGCTCTGGTTGTAGAGACACGCACTCCTCAGATTATTGTAAACCTCTGGTCTCTCCACAGGCAGCAGATACAACATTATACCAACCAACTGGCCAAAGAAACCAACAAGCACCTGAAAGAGTTGGGCTCAATCCCTTTGCCCATGTCACCCTCAGAGCAAGTAAGTCTACAATACATCATAATATCATACATCACTAGTGCTCAGCGATGAGTCTGGTGGGAGTTAAAGTGACGTTGGTATCAGCAGCTTATTTAAAAAGATATCATCATCAATGTCTAAAATCTGTCCGAGGTTAGAACTACTTCCATCACAGCTTCTCCAACAGTCTGATTAAATTCATATGATCAATTTGATTCTATTTGTGTCATGGTAAACGTGACCCTCTTTAGCGCCATGAATTCTTCCTCGTCTTTCTAACCGGTCTCATCCCGTCCGTCTCCCTCTGCTCTCTGTGGTGTCCAGAGGCAGCAGAAGATCCAGAGGGACCGGCTGATGAATGACTTCTCAGCAGCTCTCAACAACTTCCAAGCGATCCAGCGGCGTGCAGCAGAGAAGGAGAAGGAGTCGGTCGCCAGGGCGAGAGCCGGATCCCGCTTATCAGTAAGTAGGAGTCGGTGGATGGCGCGTAAAGAATTCACCACACTAATGAGAGAGGAGCGACGGAACGTCCTGATAATCTGTGTTTTGCTAAATTGACCTTGGCAATAGTGGATTTTTCCCTCTCCCTCAGAATGAAGACGCTTCTCGGGATGAAAAGCTTGTTTCTTTCGATAAGTAAGTGACCGTCATTCATTCAGAGTTTCCTCTTGGGAACAGCACTTTGCAACGTGTACTGTGAGACCCAAAGTTCTCAAAAGTATGGAAGGTTTAAAATGCCAAAATATGAACAAAGCTGTGATTGGACAGTCGATTGTTGATTGACGATGTGTTTCCATCCTTTCACCTCCTCATGAAAACTAACGGCCGTACTTTGCATTTAGTGTCGGCAGGTCTACGCTGCCCTCTGCTGGATATTAACACTGACATGTAAAACATATCTTCACTTTGTTTCTTCGTCGTAATCTGATTTTATCGGGGCATGGAAAATTCATGTCACAGCTTAAAAAGAAATAAAACAACTCATTGGTTGTATGTTAGGAAAAGAGAGCAGGGCAAATTATTGTCCGTTTTAACAAACATAAATTACGACATAAAAAAACACACATAGTGTATTGTATCTCACTTTACATATTTTAAGTCTTCCATATAAAACAACCTGTCACTACTTAACAAATAGATGGACTCACACTGCATGTGTGAACGTTTTAAACAATAATTAAGTCTAGTTGCATTAGATTCAGTTTGGGGTGATGTAGTACAGTTTTTAAACGATTTAGAAGTTGTTGTAACATTTCATTTAGTTAATACAGTTCAGATTAACAACAACGTACACCGAACACAACAGGAAGGAAGGTCAGCTTTAGTGTACGGACACATTATTTTGGAACTGTGTTGAAGTCTTATTGAATGTTCTCCTGTTTGTGTAAAGCCAAGAGGACTGGGGTCAGATGACCACCCAGGCAGAGGAGGTGGCCATCACAGAGGAGGACCTGGAGCTCATCAAGGAGAGAGAAACCAACATCAGACAGCTGGAGGTCTGGTCCTTTGCTTCCTATTTCCAATATGAATACATACATAGCAGGACACAGACCATCAGACCCCCCCCCCCCACCATACGTAGCTGATTCTAGCTCTTTGTCTGTTTGTTTGTGTGTTTCAGTCTGACATTCTGGATGTGAACCAGATCTTCAAGGACCTGGCGGTGATGATTCACGATCAGGGAGAGATGATCGGTGAGTAGCGTCGGGGTTGTAACTCTCAGTCCTGAACGCACCATGAGGGGACAATGCACATCAGAAACAGCTGCTCCGCTTATTTTGTATTTAAAGTAGCAGACCAGCAGCAGCGGTGAGACCGAATGCACCACTGCAGTATATCAATCTAATATAAGATGATATTCATCCGTCAGAGATGTTACGACACTTTCTGGTGATATTGGATTTAACAGAAAGCAACCTAAATAACTAAACACTTGTGAGTATGCTCAGACCGACTTGACGTTCCCAGCTGACCCGGCTGTTTGTTCTGTTCTGCAGATAGCATCGAGGCCAATGTGGAGAACGCTGAAGTTCACGTAGAACGAGGAACAGAGCAGCTCCAGAGAGCCGCCTACTACCAGGTGAGTCTGCAGCCGTCACTTTCAGTGCTGTCATTCAGTGAAGTTCCTGCCGGTAACCCTCCTGTCTCTGCTTTCTTTTTATTTTGTTTATCACAGCAAAAGTCCCGGAAGAAGATGTGCATCCTCGCTATGGTTTGTTCCATTGTGCTCACCATACTCGGCATCATTATCTGGCAAGCTGCCAAGTGAGCTGACTCCGCACCACCGATGTGTCACTACTATATTTTACTCTGCCCTTCCCACCTGCCGGCACCTACTTTGAATCACGAGAAGAACGAGAAGAGGCTGATGACGTCACCGAGGTTAGATCTATGCAGAGGGACGGTGGATGTGGAAAACAAACTCCTCTGAACTGATCGGATCTGTTTTTGTAAAATTGTTGAGAACCATTCTATTTAAACTGAAATGAAGGACTGAGGTGATGTAGGGGAGTGATAATTCCTGTTTTCGTCTTATTTACTGCACTAACACTAGCTGTCACTGTATTTCAAAATGAAAAATGTTATTGGGATGATCATTTCAGAGCAGGCAAAATGGAAAAAAAGAAGCACACAACTTGTTAAAGTGAATTAATCTGTGTTTTTTAAGGGGCTGTAATTATTCTGTTGTTACGTTGTGTGAGAGCCTGGCCGTCCCAGTAACATGACCTGGGACTTGTTTGACTCCTGGTGGCGGCAGCAGCCGTGGTTGTAATATACATGTTGTAAGATGAACGCTCTAGCTAACAGATAACCCGTATGAATCCAGTCTATGTCTGTAAATATTATATTCTGCTCAGAACATGATGGCAGTATCTCAAAAATGAAAGTCTCCGGTCTTCAAACAAAACATTTTAAAGTTGATTTCTATGACTCTTGACAGTATGCATAATAAATGTCTTAAAACACTTTGGCTCTTGTGGATGCGTGGTCATTGGCTCAGTGGTTCTCCTCAAAGCAGGTTCCAGACTGAAGGTTTAATACTGCTTTTGTTCATAATTTCAGACTTTTCAGAATTTTTCAGACTTTTTTTTTAAACATTTTTCTGAGTTTTTTAAAAACTTTTTTCAACATTTTTCAGAGTTTCTTTCAGACATTTTTGTCTGACAGTATGCATAATACATGTCTTAAACACTTTGTCATTGTCTCGGTGGTTCTCTTCAAAGCAGGTTTCACACTGAAGGTTTAATACTGCTTTTGTTCATAAAGGTAAACTGCGTATGTTACAATTTTGGTTTTATATTTGAGATTTTGGCCATCATTAGATGTCTAACAGACAGCTGTTATACACACACAACACACTTCAAACTAAGAAAAGATACTGAATATAATATAACTTTATAACGTCACACATTATGAGAAAAAAATTAAATGATCCAATTCATGACATGATTTCAGCATGAATACAATCAAATGCTCTCCTTTGTGTTCGTGTGACTGAAATGATCGTCCAGCTGTGAAATATAAGAATTATGAGTTTGAAAGAACGTGTTTAGAAAATATAATATATAATAACCTTCAGACCACTGCCAGGTGAAGTGAATCACGTGGATTATCTGGTTACCATGGCGCCTGGCATATATATATCACAGAAAGTGAACATTCTGAACTTTGAACTTTGTGTTGGAAGCAGAAGAAATGGACCAGCGTGAGGATGTGAGCGACTTTGACGAGGGCCAGATAGTGCTGGCTAGACGACCGGGTCAGAGCATCTCCAGAACTGCAGCTCTTGTGGGATGTTCCCGGTCTGCAGTGGTCAGGACCTACCAGAAGGGGTCCAAGGAAGGAGAACCGTACATGGAGTCCCTTTAAGCAGTGTTTGTTAGTGACCTGTAGGTAAACTGGTATGAGTTCTCAGAGAGGGCTCCTCTGAACCACTGCCTTCTGGTCCGGTCTCAGCTCAAACCGGTCCACCACGTCTGAGTGAACTTGATGTCAGTCTGCTGTGTAAGTTACGGGAGCTGAGGACAGCTACAGACGACTACAGAGCCGACATGTCGAGTCCATAACTACCCTGTAGTAACCCCGCTCCAGCTGGAGACAGGAATGATGGTGTGATGCAGAGGAGGGGACTGAGCGAGGAGGAACGGTGTTACAAAGGGGATTGTGGGGAGTACACACAGTGCAGGATGAGGGTGGGTCTCACTGACTTTTGGAAAATTGGTTTGACCACCTCATCCACCTTCCTCTTCCTCTTTAATTATTTCCAGACGGGCCAAATGTTGAAGCTGGAAGGCCTTCAAGGGCTTCTCCTGTCTGGGTGTGTGTGACTGCACTCAGAGGAAACAGAGAACGGAGGGGTGGGGGGGCAGTGTGATACGCTGCTCTAGACTCTATAAAGCATCCATAGGACTGCTGTTAGAAACCCCCCCTCTCTCTTGTCCTTGAGGGTTTGTCAGCTTACAGCAACACACGGCGATGTGCCGTCAGCCGCCGCCTTCTCCTCGCTCTGCTCTCCGCCTGCAGCGTCTCCTGAAGGGTTTTATCCAGACTGTCAGAGGTGAGGCATGCCTGCCCTCGCTCTGTGCCAGAGGTATTTCCTCTCAGACCTGTTCCAGCTGAAATCAGAAGGGAACATGTCTACCTGTGCCAGCTCCCAGCAGTCAAAACAGCCCTCCGTTCCAGCCGGCGTGGACAAGGTTCCTTTCAGTTGGCAGCTCCATGCAACCAGCAGACACATCCTGATGCACTCTCAGAGCTAAACGGTATCAGAACACTGATCCTGTTACATACATGCAGCATTCACACACTAGCACTAGATGTCCAAGCAGCTCTCTCAGAGTGACGGGGTTAGCGTGGAAGCAGCTAGTGGTGTTCGATCAGAGGTCAGCAACCTGCGTCTCTTCAGCTCCTCTCCAGAGGCTCCCTGTGGATTTATAAAAATGGAAATGAATAACTGTTTCTTTGTTTACATTTTCATTTTTATTTATCATTGTTGTAGGTCTATGGTACGACGGTATGACGGAGTATTAGGGCCACATTGAGGAAAGAAATGAATCTGAGATTTAGAGAATAAAGTCATAATATTATAAAGTAGTAATTCTACGTGTTATTTTCTTTTTTCTTGTAAAGTTATGACTTTATTCTCATAATATTATGACTTTATTCTCGTAATATTCTGACTTTATTGTGTAAGTCTCAGATGTGTTTTCCCTCAATGTGGCCCTAATACTCCGTAGTACATTGTCTCTTTGGCCCTCACTGCATTAGACTGATATACTATATACTGAGACTATAAACTGAGTTACCTTCATCACAATGATCACATGTTTTGCGGCTCCAGACAGATTTCTTTTTTGTTTTTTTTGCTTTTTACGCTGCACAGATGTACTGGGAAGAAAACAGGATCTGCACACTGCACAGGTAGCTCCCTGCAATTTGAATGAAGCAACGTTTGGATCTAACAGAGATCTTCGTCAAGATCACCGTCACAAAGCAGAACAGGCAACATGTGGACACACGGACACGTCACCACTCGGCTGCTCCTGATCTGCTTGATTAGAAGTCAATCAGGTCACACAGTTGGACCGATCATGGGAGGCAGAACACTCCTCTAGAAGACTAAAACAGTGAGAGTATCAAGCACTAATCTATCACATCACAGGTTAAGTTCAAACATTAGAAGTTACACATCTTCAAAGATATTTGACACATGAACATTGACAATCACACAAGTAGAAGTTGTTTCGACCTCGTCGCCAGACAGAACACTGATATTAGACTTTTCTGTAAAACCCCAGATTACGTTTTAAGAATTCTTGCTTCCTACCATATCTGAGCATAACTACGGTACAATTAAGATGCATGCAGCCCAAAATACATGTCCACACGGACTGTTTGCAAAGACTATGTGCCGCCACCTAATGTTGTATAAACAGAACCACATGCTTGTCTAATGTCCATTTGCTTTGTCGTTTTTATTGTGGAGTTTATCCGTTTTTGCTACCTGAAGGACTTCTTCCTGCGTTGGCACTGTCGGTCACTGGACGTTAACTGTGCACGGCATATTCATCTGTTATGAACATACTGTACTTCCTAGTATACTGGATTGAGCTGCTGTTGCTGGTATTACTGGTGCATGTCCTCTGCAGGTTATCACAGCAGGAGAAGACACATCCAGGAATACGGTTGCTTTGTATGTAATGTTCTCTACAGCACCTTAACCGCCCCCACCCCCTTCTTTCTCACATATAGACACAGAGCCTACCTAACCCACCCTACCCTACCCTCACGTGGAAAAGCGTGTCTGCTGTAGTGCTTTACATTCCTGTGGTTTGACTGGCACTTCCTGCCATGAACAAGAGGCACGGCTGCACTAAAGAACATTTCATCAACTGTTGTCCATTTGTTTTATTTTTCAACCTCTCATCGTGTCCTCACTTTTTAACTAGCACTGTTTGGTCTGAAGAATTGAGTTGGATGTATCTGTATAAAGACCTAAAACATTCTTTTGACTGTAATATTATTTAATAAGAATAAGATGCAGTGTTAGTGCACCAAT